>CM021108.1:621176953-621391251 GCA_007115665.2 Sequoiadendron giganteum
GGGAGGAGAGAGATAGAGGGAGGTGATAGAGAGAGAATTAGAGAGGGAAAGAAGGTGGAGATATTGAGAGAGAGGAGGCAAGGAGGGAGAGAGAAATGGGTATAGAGGGACAACTAGGTAGGGAGAATTAGATATGAAAGGAGAGATATAGGAAGAGGTAGGGATGGAGAGAGGTGGGAATGAAAATGAGAGGATCTAGGTAGATAGAGGTGGGAGGAGATAAAGAGAAGTATAGAGGGAAGGAGATAGGGAGGAAGAGGTAGGGATGGAGAGAGAGGAGGGAGGGATAGGTAGGGAGAGAGGGTTGAGATAGAGAGAAAGGGAGTAGAGAGGGAAGGGGAAAGAGAGAAGTGAGATAGGTGATAGAGATGTGTGATGGATCTGAAAAGTACAGAGATAAGGAGGAAGGTAGAGAGATTGGGAGGGAAGGAGGGGGGAGACAGAAAGATGTATAGAGGGATAGGTTAGATAGCGAGAAGTAGAGAGAAAAGGTGGGTGAAAGGTAGAGAGAGGGAGAGAGAGGGGTGGAGAAAGAGAGGTGAGATAGAGAGAAGTAGAAAGGGAAGGAGAGAGAGGGGGAGATAGAGAAAATTAGAGAGGGAGGGAGGGAAGGAGAGAGAAGTGAGATAGAGAGAACTAGAGAGGGAAGGAGAGAGAGAGGGAGAGAGGGATAGATAAGTATAGAGAGAGGTGATATAGAGAGTAGAGAGAGATATAGAGAGATAAAAGGAGAGGGATGGGAGATAGAGAAATTTAGAGAGGGAAGGAGGGAGGGAGATAGATATTGGAGAGGTAAGGAGAGAGAGATGGGCATGTAGAGACATAGTTCTTGATCTCAAGGAAGATATTGTTAGATAAAGGGATGGAGATAGTGAGAAAGAGAGAGGTCTAGAGAATAAGAGATGAAAATGAGTGAGATAGAGAGAGAAAGATGAAATTTGACCTCCTGAGTACTATTATTTGACCTCCTGATTATTGAAATTTGACATGCTAATTACTCAAATTTGACTAAGTCTGAAATTTTTAAGATCTTCCAAAAACTAGAACTTGCATTATAACTCCTAGAGATCTGAAACCACTCTCAAACATCCTGCCTATATATACATGAAATATAACTTAAAGTATAAGAAATTAAATGTCCATATGTAATTTCAACTTATACTTAAATGTTTATTTCATGTATATAGTTTCCTTGACAGAGAAAGAAAAAATCAAAGAGTTTACAAAAATGCATCCCAAAAGTCATGAATGACATTTGGCGCTCACCAAATGAAGTAGCCAATTTGGCGAGTGCCAAATTTGGCATTTGCCAAATAAGTTGCATTGGGAAATACCAACCCTATGAGTTGGATTTTGCATTGGGAATCCAACCCAAAGGTTTGGATAACCATTTCATGAAAATGACGTAATTTTTTGAAAGGGTGCAAAATTTCTTCATATTTTCATTTGTGCTCCCCGTCTCCATTGCACGTATTTCAATGCAAGTTTATAAAAAAAAATTGATAGTGTTAACTTCTCTCTTAGATATCTAAATATATAATTCTTTTTTCATTTTGATTTAGTTAAGGTTTTGATTCATGGCTTCTATTGTAAATGCCTTCGTTTTTGGTCAAAAACCAACATGTGTTAGGTTTAGGATAGATTTTTACTTGTTCATCGGAATGTGAAACAAATTACATTTTTTCAAACTAGACTCCATTATACACATGATGACAAAAAAAAATCAATTTTTGATTAGTTTACAAAAAAATTGGGGGGAGCACGCTCAAATTTCAGCTTTTTAGGATGTGTCCACTTTGAAAATTCATAAAATATTATATATTCATTAACAAATATATCCAAAAGAACGAGGATAAACTACATGGTGTTAGCTAATTTCTCACTATTGGGATATTTGAAATTCTAAAAAAAAGTTAATCAAAAAGGGGGGAGCCCTCAGGCGCTATGCTATTTTTTTTTTTATAAAAATAAGACCTGTTTTGGGCCCCCCCTTTTTGAGACCCTTATTCTTCATTAATTTCAAAAAAAAATAGTAGATTAGAAACTAGACTCAAAGCACTTCAACTTTTGTTCTTGCCGCAACTTTAAATTTTGAATGTAACTATCTCCATTTTCTCGTGCAAATCAGATTTTGCTGATTTCAAAAAAAAAATGGTATCTTAAGAGCCAAAATTGTGTCACAGATTGGTGCACTTACCCGCTATATCACCAACACTATCAATTGATTCCCTTTGAGAAGAAATGGTAACCTAATTTTCAATAAACACAAGGGCTAGGGAGATAGCAGGCAATCTCTCCCCAACCATATCCTAATAAATTGGAGGTGGTTGATTTTCTCGACGAAAGACATCCCTATCAGCTACCCTACCACGCCCCTAACCATAATATTCTAGTAGGTCTAAATAGTTGACATTGAGGCCCAAATGAACCTCATCGTACAACTGTTGTGCAAAGTATAAAGGAATTTGGTCATTATTTGGATAATGACCAAATGTTGCAAGAAAGTGTGGGTATATCAAAGGGGCCATCTAACGATCAACACATCGAGTCACCTGATATCCCTTAACCTTAGATCTACCAACATAAAATGGAAAACATTGTCTTTTGATGGTTTCTTTTGGGACTTGTTGTAGACATCCAAATTTGATCACTTCCATATGATCAAAATCGTCTATTATATTCATCTATTTTATTATTAGTGATTAAATAATTTATTTAATCATTATTTAATTTTCTGCCTAAAGTTCTTAAAGTATGTAATTAAATAAATTAAATACTTTACCTTATCCCCTTTCCTTCTCTAAATTAAATAAACATGAAATTTTTTTTAATTTGGTTATTTAACCCATTTGGATTAAAATCAATTTTTAATTCATTTTTTTCTCTCTCCTTGTCACATTCTCCATAACCCTCTCCTAATCCGGATTAAATTAATTAATCTGTAATTAGAATGTGCACCACTTAATCAAGATTAAGTGTCACATCCTCCATAATCTCCCACTTGCCTCTAATCCCTCATTAACTATCTTAATCATGTGTTTGCACAACCTTAATCAGAATCATTAGCCACATTTGGCTTACTTTTTCTGGTCAACCTTCCCACTTACCATTTTTAGCGTGGACTCTCTTCCCCATGTGAATTTTTAATTCACATTTATTTGCCCAAGGTTCCTCTCTTCCCCATGTGAATTTTTAATTTACTTTTATCTTTCCAAGGTCTTCCCCATCCCCCATGCAAGATTCTAGAAGCCTTGACTTGTCACTTCACATGTGCCAAGGGTTTCTAGAACCTTGGACTTGTCACATCACCCACATGTGACAAATCTCCAGCTTTTTGGAGACCCTCTCCTATCCACTAGATTCTTCTAATCATTGTGAATTTTTAATTCAATTTTATTCCTCCAAGGAATCTTCTCATCCCCCAAGATCCACCTCATGTACTTCTTTTCCACCTCATTTCCACATCACTCCACCCTAAGACATCTCACACTCCACATGTCAAGATGTGAGGGCTTGTGAGTCTTCAACTCACCATAGCCCTTCATCTTGATATTGTTGGATCAATCCCAACCATTGAATTCTCTAGAGAATTCTCTAGAGAATTCAATTTAGCCTATAAATACCCTTCAATTCTCTCATTTTGGGAATCAAGTCTTTTGCAACAAAACTCTTGCAAAATTGTCATTCAAGCTCTCATCTACAATAGCATTTAGCATCACCAATTCATCTTGCATCCATGCAAATCCATTGCCATCCAAGGAGCATACAATTTTTGAAGCATCAAAGGGCCAACCAAGGGAGGAGACAACAACATGAAGGTATAACAATAATCAATTTGTTCATCTTACTTCTATGGTGTTCATTTTCTTAGGCTAATCTTATTGAGGTGCCTTTTTATCTTGTTGCTTCTTTACATTGCATTATTAGTTTTTATCTAACATCTCACATTAGGAGTAGCATTTTATTAGGATCACATTTATGGCACGCCCGGTGGGACCCACAAAGAGGTCTTTTTCTTTCACATTTTTTTATTGTTAGCTTGTTTGCAGATTCAGGTCACAGAGGGGCGAACTTTCCCTCCCGGACGTCGCAGAAGGGCGACCTTGCCCTCTGCTTCTAACTGTTTTTTGCAAAGGGGTGACCTTACCTTCTGTTTCTGACTATTTTCTGCAGAGGGGTGAACCTCCCCTTTGTTGTTTCTTACTGTTTTTTGCAGAGGAGCGAACCTGCCCTTTGTTGTTTCTGACTGTTTTCTGCAGAGGGGCGACCTTGCCCTCTATTTCAGCTGCTTTCTGTAGAAGGGCGAACCTTCCCTTTGTTGTTTCTGACAGTTTTCTGCAGAGGGGCGAACCTGCCCTCTACTATTTTTGACCGTTTTTTGCAGAGGGGCGAACCTGCCCTTTGCTGTTTTACTATTTTTTGCAAAGGGGCGAACCTGCCCTTTGTAGTTTCTGACTGTTTTCTACAGAGGGGCGAACCTGCCCTTTGTTGTTTTACTATTTTCTACAGAGGGGCGAATCTGCCATTAACAGCACATTTGAGAAGGTAAAAAGGGACATTTTAGCTTCGTTTTTGTCTCTTTCTTTTGTTGTTTTGTGCTCTAACCCACTAATCCTATTTGTTGGTGAGTGAAGTTAAATTGCTTGCTGGCATCTTGCGTATTTTTGCTACGAAATCAAAAAAATGGAAAAGATAAACAACTAACATTTGCATGCAGGGCCTTCCTTTTATTCTTATTTTTAAAAGTCTTTCCTTACTGCTTTATCTATTTACTTAGTATAAGTAGGGGAAAGTAATATTTTTTGTTTGTTGTGTCTATTTTATTTATTTTACCCTAAGGGGGCATTAGTTTGTTTTCACCTTCCTCCTTTGCATGTTGTGCAGATCCGAAGGAGGTAGTTGGAAACAATTAATGTCTTCTTCTTAGCGGGACCTGCTTGGGGATTTCATCACCCCAAGGGATGATTCCAACCATGCGTACCGGAAAGGTATATAAAGGGGGGAGAGCCAAAGTTGTACCCCAATCCAGTTGCATCGTAATTAGCAGAACGTCGAAGCTAGGGTGATACCTAGATAGACGTGAAGAGTTGGTCCAAGCCTTTCAGTATCTCGCTGGGGCTCTTGACTCACGCTTGTGACGGACTAGTGTTCACGATTGTGCCTCACGTACCGAGAGTATATCGAGGACTCCCTAGAAACCTTGTTCATCCTAGAGTAAGACCTTTGCTGACCATACCCGTTAAACACTAATCATAGGATTGTGCTTGTTCAAAGTGTCTTTCTGTGAAGAACCAGTAAATTTTGGTCAGTCAAACTGTCATTAAACCATTTTAAGTCCTTGCCAAAATCCGTTATCCAAACCAAGTTACATTTTCCACTGCAGAGGGGTGAACTTGCCCTCTGTTTTAGCCGTTTTCTATGGAGGGGCGAATCTGCCTTTTGCTGTTTCAGCCTTTTTTTACTGCAGAGGGGCGAACTTGCCCTCTATTTCAGCCTTTTGCACTGCAGAGGGGCGAACTTGCCCCACTATTTTCAGCCTTTTGCACTGCAGAGGGGCGAACGTGCCCCACTATTTTTAGCCTTTTCCACTGTAGAGGGGCGAACTTGCCCCACTGTTTCAGCAGTTTTACTGTAGAAGTGCAAATACGCCCCGCTGAATAGCCAATTTCATCCGTTTGACCATTTTAAACCTTCGTTCAAACCCACAAAGCCTCCATTTGACCATTTGATCATCCTAAAAACTCATTTAACCAATCCAAACCTTCATTTAGCCATTCCAAGCCTCCGTTTAACGATTCCAAAACGTCCATTTACTACATTCACATTGATCATTCCACCATTTGGGATACCCATTCTTATCCTAAGACCTAAACATCTTCAACAACACGTCTTCCCTTTGCATCCATCATCATCTCTCAACACAAAATCCCTTAAACCTTGTTTTAGGAGTTATTTTCCCAAACTGACCAAGGTGTTAAGTTGATCATTATCCTACATAATCAATCCTTGTCTTCAACCTAATCAATCCACTTCTATCTTGAGGCGGATTTGTGTTGTAAGTCAACATCATTGGCCCAAATCAATCCCCTTCCATCTCAAGGCGGATTCGGTGCCGAGATCATCGATTTAGCTAGCTCAAATCGATCAACCAACATGATAAGTCACTTAGGGTGATTTCCAAATCAGCTTTTAGGATCCTCTCCAATCAAATCTAATCATCAATCCAAATCATCATTTGATCCAATCAAATCAATCCAAATCCAAAACATCAAATTGATACATCATCAATTGATCCATCAACCAATCCTTGTTCAATCATCAAATTAATTGATATGTCATCAATTGATCCATCATCCAAACCCAATATGAGCTTTCATCGAATCCCCATATGAGCTTCCAATCCATCCTAGTTTTATATCTATCATCTATTCTTTCCTCTTAATCTATATCCATCATGAATCTTTATCCCCCTCTCACACGACCAATAATAGTAACCAAGGGGAATCCTAACTCCGTTGATGACGATAACGAAAATCTTGTTGATCATGAAGATTGTTATATAGATCCCCTTGACACTATCATTGCTAGCAAGCTCTCTCCAATCGCCTCCCAAAATCCCACTACTTCTTCAAACTATCCCACCATGCCTTCATCCACATCTAATAACGGTTCTTATGCTACCCTTGACAAGGGATATCCAACATCCTCACCATCGACATATTCATCATGTCCTCCCTTTCAACCTCTATCCTATCCAACATCCACGTCCTCTTATCCTCATCATCATCAAAAATCCCAATACCTCTACCTTAATCCCACATCCCAATCTTCTCATCCTAATCCAACACCTACACCTTCCTATCACAATCTACCATCCCAATATTCCTCCTATCCTCATCCACCATCTCAATTCTCTCATCCTAATCTACCATCCATATCCTCCTACGCCAACCCACCATACATGTCCTCCTAAAATGGTTCACCACCTCAATCTTCCTATTCTAATCCAACATCCACACCTTCCTATCACAATTCCCCATCCCCATACCCTTACATTAATTCCACATCTCCCCATTCTAATCCTTCATCTACAGCTTCCTACCATCATTCCCCATCCCAATCTAATCCAACATCCACATCTTCCTACATCACTCTCCCTTTCACCGCATTATATCTTAATCCTCCATCTAATCATAATCCTACATCTCCTCCAACCACTCCTAGTACTCCATCTAGTCCCATCCACTCATCTAATCATAATCCTCCATATCTTCCTAGTCCTACATCCAATCCCATTCCTTCATCTAATCCTAATCCTCCAACCACTCCTAGTCCTCCATCTAGTCCCATCCCTTCATCTAATCCTAATCCTCCATCTCCTCCTAGTCCTACATCCATTCCCATCCCTTCATCTAATCCTAATCCTCCATCTCCTCCTAGTTCTACATCTAATCCTCATCCACACATCCAATCATATAATCCTCTAATTCCTAATCCTAATCCTCCATCTCCTCCTATTCCTCCATCCATTCCCATCCCTTCATCTAATCCTAATCCTCCATCTCCTCCTAGTTCTACCTCTAATCCTCATCCACACATCCAGTCATATAATCCTCCAATTCCTAATCCTAATCCCCCATCTCCTCCTAGTCCTCCATCCATTTCCATCCCTTCATCTAATCCTAATCTTCCATCTCCTCCTAGTCCTCCATCCATTTCCATCCCTTCATCTAATCCTAATCCTCCATCTCCTCCTAGTCCTCCATCCATTTCCATCCCTTCATCTAATCCTAATCCTCCATCTCCTCCTAGTCCTACATCCAATCCAATCCCTTCATCTAATCCTTATCCACCAATCCCTAATCCTCCATCCATTACCATCCCTTCATCTAATCCTACTCCTCCATCCAATCACATCCCCACATCTAATCCTAATCCCCCATCCATTCCCATCACTCTACCTAATCCTACGTCTCTTCCAAAAGTCGCCCAAGGACTCATGCAAGAAGAGACACCATGCCCTCCCACTTTATCATGTACTATCACTAGTGATGAGGCCCTCCTCCATCCTACACCTATCCCTCTCATCACCATTCCTACCACCATCCAAACGACTGAGCCGATCAAACCCATCGAATCCATTGGATCCCCATATTCTACTACTAGATCCACCAAATCCATTGAAGACATCCAATCCCCTCCTCCTAGTCCTAATATTCACAAACTTCAATCCAATGACCTTCATGAATCCTCCATCCTCCTCTCTCCCCCAATTGACGAGTCCCTCCAATACTCTTCCATCATCATACATCCCACACAAGATGAGTCATGCCAAGTGCTTGATCCAAAGCATACAAGCATATCCCCTCCTCCAAATCAAGATCACTCCATACCATCTACTCCATCTCAAGAACATAGTCTTCCATCCATTTCATCTCATGATCCATATCCTCAACCAAGTCATGATCCTATCCTCCCATCCACCCCATCTCAAGATCACACTATCTCCTCCACTCCATCCCATGATCCCATTTGCCTTCAAGATCCAATCACTCCATCTCATGAGCCCTTATCATCCACTGCCATAAATCTAGATCCCATCATACTTCCCAATTCCTCTCATGATCCCTTATCACTCATTCCTCCTGATGAGGCTATCCCCTCATCTCCATCGCATGATCCTTCATCGCCATCTAGTCTTACCATCCCAATGCCACTTTTGTATCACCTTGGTAATATTACATGCGTCCATGGTGGTCTTCTTGCAGAAGCAAAACAACGTGTATGCACCACCCTACCTCTTCCAACTACTAATGTGCTCGCATCATGCTTCCAAAATAATAAACATCCTACCATAGATCGCATGCTTGAGAACATGAACTATCAAGGAAAAGGTTTAGGCCTTCATGAGCAAGGTATTTTAGAACACATCCAAGTCAAAGAACATCCAGGCACACATGGTCTCGGATATATCTCCCAAAACCTACACTCTAAAGATGTTGGTACAACCTTCGTACATCCTAAATGATCCTCTTCTAAAGGCGCAAGAGGTACTTCCCATTGTTCTACCAAGACATATGCCGCCATCCCCCCTCCTCCATCATACTACCTAAAAACAACCATCCATCTTCCTCCCTCATCCTCAATCCATTTTGGGTCCTTATGTCCCTCCATCCATCATTGCTCATCCTTCATCTACTATGGTTTCTTATATCCCTCCATCAAGCCCCACACATCCTCCATATACACAGTCTATTTTGGGTCCTTATATCCCAAAATCACCCCCTCCATCTTATCCTATTCATCCTTTCATTCATCCACCCCCTCTCCCTCATACACAACATAAACATCCTACCTTCATAACTCCTAATCAGGATCAACAAAGGCACATACCTAAACATTATCCATCTACACATAATCCCTATCATCCTACCTCCATTGCTCCCCATCATCCATCTCCTCGCATCTATCCCCTTGCTACTAAAAGCACTTTGGACACCAAAAAAAAAATGTATAAATCCACATGTCCACATGAATCTAAAGCTCCTCATGTCCCCTTCAAAAGACATGTTGAAGAAAAGAAAAATCAAGTCCAAAATCCAAATCAATCCAAACGGCCACAAAGGCCCACCAAAGAAAAAATAAAAACCATGTGGATCCCAAAGAAAAAGGGTGCCATACCTTCAATTGAAAAGTCCATAACGACATCCAAAGTTGCTATTCCCCCACAAAATCATTCACCTCCTCCATCTCCTAAATCTGTTTTGGGTCCCTACATCCCAAAATTCACTATCCCAATGCCTCCATTATCGTCACACTCTCCATCCATTCCTCCAACTATATTTTCACGTTCACCACATGTGCCAATGTTGGTCCTGAACACCTTCCCCTATCACACATCCACTCCATCATTCCATCCATACACTTTTCAACACCCCCTCCACTATCCCCCCTATCTCCCCCATCCAATCCCTTTAATCCATCCTCTTGCATAATCCATCCCTGCTACTAAGGTTGTACCAACATCCGCTGGCCACTTTACACATGGGCTCTTTTTACCTCATATGGAACTTGATGCTTGAGTCCTTCATCCATCTCGTTATCAACTATCCTCTAAAATCCGCATATCCATCTCCCTATATTTATCCATCTTCGTCCACATCCTACTCCAACAAAGAGAAAAAAATCAGAAAAATACAAAAAAAAAAATAATAATAAAGAGAAAATCATTCGTCCAATGGTGAAAACTTGGCAAACAAGCGCCTTGGATAAGTACCATGATGAAAACTTGGCAAACAAGCATCATGCGTAAATTCCCCATCTAGTCTCCTTCCATGATTGGGGGCAACATCCACTTACGCATTCCTTTCCTCCATCTCCTGCATCTGCCTATCTTCCGCATCCTATCCATCTTATCCCATTTATCCCACTCCCTCCATCTTCCGTGTGATCTTGATAAATTTTGGGGAAAATCTATATACATGCTTTGGACACCTCTTGGCATATATTCCCATCCATACACTATCATATTCCTTATCCACCTCTCTCTATCTTCCATTGCCCATCTCACTCCCTTATCCACCCATCCTGCTATCCCTCTTTTCTCATCATGCATGACACATCTAGAGTGGTAGCATCTCCTTATTTATGATTGAGTCCTTGAGACATCGTCCATCCATTACTCCAAGTAATCCTTTCCATCTCTCCATCCTGCCCATCCTTACCTCCCCATCCATTTATCCATCTAGTCATCCCTGCCATCTCCCAATCCTTATCTCCATATACTCTCATCCACTCATCCACTAGTCCTTTTCCATCTTTTAATCCTTATCCTCCCATCCATTATCCATCCAATAATCCATTCCATCCCTCAAACTTTGTATCCCTCTATTCACCTATCTTCACATCTTTCTCCTCATCTTTATCCATCCATCCATTTCCCTCTATCTCATCATCCCTTGTCATTGGTATCTAGCTATCAGCTACCCCCATGAAATCCAATGCCATGTTATCTCACTATCCTCATTCCTATCTATTTCTCACATCTTTACAATATCCTCTCAATCTTCATCTCATCTATCCACCCATCCTAGCATCTTCTTATCCATCCATTTCCCTCTATCTCATTATCCCTTGTCATTGGTATCTAGCTATCGGCTACCCGAATGCAACCCAATACCATTCACATCGTACTTCATCCCTCCTATCTATTTACCACATCTTTTTGATATATTATCACTCTTCATCATTCATCTATACATCCTCTCATCCCCCCAATTCATCTTCTAATAATATAGATCACTATCCCATCCCTGAGCTTCACATAACCCACATCCCACATATCGACCATCCCATCCGCACAGCCTATCCTGGCTCATCATATCCACTCCATCATTTTATCGATTTATCTTCGTCATCTCATCATCCCTTATCCATTGTTTGTCGTCGGTCTCTTGTCGAACTATGTTGCCCCTACGCTTTCATGCAGGCAAGGTCGATCATTTCATCCGCCCTCGGGGTTCTATCTTTTGTCTGTCTTGTCTCTTCCATCATCTATCTTTGGCCTTGTGTCGAGCTACGTGGCCCCTATGCTTTCACATCGACAAGATCAATCATTTGGTCCGCCCCCTGGGCATTTTTTCCATCTGATCATTACCCTCCATCCTCTATCTTCATCATCCTCTCTCCACTTTTACCATGGTCTTTTCCTAAACTACGAGGGCTCTGCGCTTTCACGTAGGCAAGGTTGATCTTTGATCAACCCTCGAGCCCCTAGGTCTTTAGGTTCAGTCTTGTGTCATGTCATCTTGTTGTATCGTCAAGTATGTCCCTATCCGAGCTAGTGCTTATCAAACAACGGTCATCTATATCACAAGATCCAATCGGTTTCTGGTATCCTATGTCATGTCAATCTTTTAATTTACTATCCATCATCGGTCTTAATAGGATGTATCCTTCCTAACAGACCTCATCAACCCCATCCATCATCTTGATCGTATGGCAAAGGACATCTGAAATTGATTGTGATCTTTTGATGCTTTTGGCTTTTGTTTATCATTTGAGCTCCCTATCATCACTTTTCATGGTCGCCTTGATCCCTCATATCATGGTGTGCTTTGACTAGTCAACATAGGGGCATATCTTGCTCATTTCTTTGATTTTGTCTTCTTGGTTGTCCCACGTAGTACCCACCAAGATACCTGAGGTCTTGTGTTACGTTGGGGCATCCTTCTGTGCTTGTGGTTATTCCAATACCTAGCCCGACCAAAGTCATCGCGACTTTGGGGTGTTGGGATAACCTTCTTGTTTGTTGTGCTTGTTTTATGCATTAGACACTAATTCATCTTGGTTTACATACCCTGATGCCCGGTGTCTTATGCTATAGCAAAAATCAGTGCTCTAAGGATGGAAAATTGCGTTAGGATTGCATTTCATTTTCCATTCCATCATCTTGCATATCTCCCCCATCTCATCCATTCAAATAATCTAATCACACTCTTGGTTTTAGCCTTGCTACAAGCCTTGATCCAATCATCCTCATCATCCTCATTATCATCTTTGGGATGTATCCTTCCCTATCCTTGTGTTGTTTTGGGATGTATATTTCCCTCATCAACAACACTCTCATCGGGATGTATCCTTCCCTATCCTTGTGTTGTTTTGGGATGTATCATTCCCTCGTCAACAACACTCATCCTCATCCTCATCAGGATGTATCCTTCCCTATCCTTGTGTTGTTTTGGGATGTATCATGTCCTCATCAACAACACTCCATCAACCATCTGCCCAACCTGGCTTGTACCTAGACTGGGGCAACATCACATTTTTCCTTGCATCCATTTGTGCTCACCTTTATCTCCCATCGCTTATCATCATTTTTTTTGTTTCATCACTTTACATTGTCATTTTCATATCCCCTCTCATCTCTCATCCTTTCCTCCATCTCTTCCTCCTTCATCACTTGCCTAATTTTTTGCCCTCTTTCCAACCATACCATCCATTTCTTCCTATCGAGAGGTCACCCGAGATCCCTCCCTTTTCCCCCGTCGCCCTCTCGAGGGGGCATACCCTTCACATTAATCCATTTTCCCTGCCATAGTCAACCCCTTCCAGGATTGGGGCATCTTCATCCATTTCCCTGCTAATTTGGACATCTCAGATCCTCCTCCCCACGCTGGGGCATCATCCTCTGGTTAATTCCTCTATAGAGTCATCTGCACTTTCTTTTCTTCGAAGCATTTTTATTCTAATGGTACTTCGAAGAGGGGAAAAATGTAGACATCCAAATTTGATCACTTCCATATGATCAAAATCGTCTATTATATTCATCTATTTTATTATTAGTGATTGAATAATTTATTTAATCATTATTTAATTTTCTGCCTAAGGTTCTTAAAGTATGTAATTAAATAAATTAAATACTTTACCTTATCCCCTTTCCTTCTCTAAATTAAATAAACATGAAAAATTATTTAATTTGGTCATCTAACCCATTTGGATTAAAATCAATTTTTAATTCATCTTTTTCTCTCTCCTTGTCACATTCTCCATAACCCTCTCCTAATCTGGATTAAATTAATTAATCTATGATTAGGATGTGCACCACTTAATCAAGATTAAGTGTCACATCCTCCATAATCTCCCACTTGCCTCTAATCCCTCATTAACTATCTTAATCATGTGTTTGCACAACCTTAATCAGAATCATTAGCCACATTTGGCTTACCTTTTCTGGTCAACCTTCCCACTTACCATTTTTAGCCTGGACTCTCTTCCCCATGTGAATTTTTAATTCACATTTATTTTCCCAAGGTTCCTCTCTTCCCCATGTGAATTTTTAATTCACTTTTATCTTTCCAAGGTCTTCCCCATCCCCATGCAAGATTCTAGAAGCCTTGACTTGTCACTTCACATGTGCCAAGGGCTTCTAGAACCTTGGACTTGTCACATCACCCACATGTGATAAATCTCCAGCTTTTTGGAGACCCTCTCTTATCCACTAGATTCTTCTAATCATTGTGAATTTTTAATTCAGTTTTATTCCTCCAAGGAATCTTCTCATCCCCCAAGATCCACCTCATGTACTTCTCTTCCACCTCATTTCCACATCACTCCACCCTAAGACATCTCACACTCCACATGTCAAGATGTGAGAGCTTGTGAGTCCTCAACTCACCATAGCCCTTCATCTTGATCTTGTTGGATCAATCCCAACCATTGAATTCTCTAGAGAATTCAATTTAGCCTATAAATACCCCTTCAATTCTCTCATTTTGGGAATCAAGTCTTTTGCAACAAAACTCTTGCAAAATTGCCATTCAAGCTCTCATCTACCATAGCATTTAGCATCACCAATTCATCTTGCATCTATGCAAATCCATTGCCATCCAAGGAGCATACAATTCTTGAAGCATCAAAGGGCCGACCAAGGGAAGAGACAACAACATGAAGGTATAATAGCAATCAATTTGTTCATCTTATTTCAATGTTGTTCATTTTCTTAGGCTAATCTTATTGAGGTGCCTTTTTATCTTGTTGCTTCTTTATATTGCATTATTAGTTCTTCATCTTGCATCTCACATTAGGAGTAGCATTTTATTAGGATCACACTTGCAACTGAAAATCTGCAAGAGAAACCTCACCACTAATCTCTGGTTGCATCTGAGCAAGTATAACTGCTATATTTTTAGCAGACAAAGCACGTTTGTTCTAAAATGTCCATCTAATATTCTCTAAGCTATGTATAATGGGCACGCATGTATCCTTGTAAACCCCTGTGGTGGTGGGCTCAAGTAGAATACGACATAATTTATGGATCTCATCATCTGTATTGGTAAATATACCACTAGGTGGTAGTTCCTGAGCTGCCATATTGATCCTGATTTGCCCAAAAAAATAAATTATTTTAAACATCCTAATGTTTAAATTTCAGTGAACAAAAATCAATAGACGTGATCTTTTCCATGCCAAAAAAATAAATTAGAAATAAAATTACAAACAAGAGGGATATTTTCTACAATCTATTTTCCATAATCTCTACAGAAAAAATAAATTAGATCACATTCAATAATCTGCCATGAGAAAAAATAGAATCTACTTTCCATAATCTCTACAAGGTCACTTGATAACACTTGTTGGTTTGTAAGGTTTTAAAGGTTTCTAAAGATCCATTTAGGAGAATACTGTTTCTATGTAATAGTTTTAAATTATGTATCCATGATTGCTAAATATTTCAAAGTGTTCATCTATCTAGCTGCATGTTCAGATTTGCAAATACTTTTCATGGAAGTATGAAATGTTTGTGGCATTCTCATGGACTTTCTATCAAATTTACCACCAAAATCGAAGTAATTTCTCCATTGACAAAAGATGATAATGGAAAATTGATAAAATATGCCACCATCACAACTCATATGTAACCTAGGCATGAATCAGGTGTAGTTGGCAGCAAGAGTTTTAAGCCATTAAAAGTTCATTTATGTTATCGCCTTACGGTTTTCTAATGTTTTACTTTTTACTATTATATGCTTCATATGTTTTAGTTGCAAATATTTTTTTATAAAAAATCATATTTTAGTTAGATTTGATTGGATAACGTATTGAATCAAAAGTTTAGCTAGAAGTTTATGGTTTGAATCAGGTTTTTATTATTGCAAACCATTGATTATTTTTAGTATTGAATTGTAGTTTGAATCAAGAGGATCATGCAAAATAGCTCACACAGGTCTAGTTTTGATGCCATTGGATATCCTTAACAAGTCTTATTATAGTGATAGTGATGACATTGATGAGGCCAAAGCCTTGTTGGGCTGCCTACAGATAGAGGATCAAGCACAACCAATTTGAGCATGGTTGGCATATATTGCTTTAGTTTTTTGTATTCTCATTTGATACAGTAACTTTCTAAGTCTATGTTTATGGTCTATGTCCATATAGTGTATAATATATAGTAAATATGAATCATGAACCATGATGTAAATATTCTTAAATTCATGGTGGCACATGTACATATGGTAGGAAGCATTTTGTTTTTTGTTTTTTCTAGAAGTAAGCATGTAGCATTCAATTGATATTTGTTCTGCAAAAAAAAATTAAATATTGATTGTTCTCAATTGTTTTAGAATCACTAGGTGTACACAACAAAGCAACCAATGGCAACAAAAAATCCTAGGCATAATTAAATAGAGAGCTTGGCATCTTGTTTCTAGTCTTTATTTTCAGTTAGCACAAAATCCATATAAACTTGGACTTGATACAGAAAAAAAGGTGCTACTAGCAGCTACTTCCAAAAAAAATTCACAATGGTGGTGATCAATTTTACTATGGGGAAATTAATATTACCAAATAGGATTCACTAAAAACTTGAAAATTCTTGAATTAAACAGTTGTTCACAATAATACGTTGTATCTCAATAAAGAATTTAGTAGTGCCCCATGGAAGTCAATATAAACATGGTTGTTCCTTAAACAACCTTTCACATTTCTAGGCTTAATTTTTTGGATGTTCTTCAATTGGTTATCGGCTTAGAATGAATAACACAGTTTTTAGAGATTTTTTTCATAAGAGACCAGCAGTGACATTTCACAGCATCACAGATTTTATTAGACATTCATGGAAAAAATATGAACAAAGACTAGAAACTCAAAATTTTAATTTCATAGTACAAAATCTATAATTTTTATACACAGTTTGATGACAGTCAAGAATCTATTTTAAAATGCATTTTACAAAAGAGCTAATATTGGGTTGTTGATTAAGATCTTTGGGTTAAATTAATCTCTATTGGCTCTTTTCTGCAATCTCCAGTTTAATCTTCAATGCTAGATACTTCTCATTCAATACTAAATACTTCTAATCAAACTATTGATCTTAAGTTAAATACTATAACCTATCAAATAGAAAACTATCAAGAAATATCACATTTGGTTTGGATTTAATTCCACTAATCATATCTCTTAGTTTACATGTATATTTTAACTACTAGCAAAACAAGAAATACTAGTTATGAACAAATGCAATACTTTGTAAGCTGATTATGACCTATCAATGAACAAAAAGTACTCTTTGGGTGGTTCCTATTTTTTGGCTAGGCTCTAATGTTTAGTCTCACCTCTCTTTGAGAATATTTTCTCTTGCTTGATGACCTACTATAATATGATTCAATGATTTCAAGTATCAAAATCATATATTATGACATCCTTTTTAATTGGAACACACCATGCATCAACAACGCCACATAAAAGTTGTCTAAAGCTTTGAAAGACTTACAACAATAATTATGAACTTGTCTTATGCATTAAGTTGTTGGTTTTCTAGGTGGTTCCTATTTTTTCGTTGGACTCTAATGTTTAGTATCACCTCCTGTGAGACTCTTTTCTCTTTCCTTCATGGCCTCTCTTTGTAATGGGTATGGGACCTTTCCCATATTTTTATCTATATTAAAAATAATTTACGTGTAATACCCAAGACAGATGGCAAGATTTAATCCATTAGATCATCATATAAAGTTATACACTCAATAATGATAATATTCTTAGCCTTCTAATTTTATTTTAGCTTATGGTGCAACCTAATATTCTTATAATAGTCCAGTTCATTGATTGGATAGTATTCACATTTGTCACCTATACTTAAATACAATTTTAATGGTTAGCAGTAAGTGATTCAATTATCAGAATTACACATTATGACATCCTTCTTAATTGGAACACAACATGCATCAAGGCCACATAAAAACTATTTAAAACTTTGAAAGACTTACAAAAATAATTATAAACTTTTTTATGCATGAACAATACCCTAGTCATACCCAAGATAGTCAAGGCAACACAATATCCATTAGATCATCATGTAGGAAGATATACACTCAATAATGATAATATTCTTAGCCTTCTGATTTCATTTATCTTATAGTGCAACCTAATATTCTTATAATAGTCCAGTTAATTGACAAGGTAATATTCACACCTGCTACTTATAACTAAACACAATCTTAATGGTCAGCAGTAAGTGATCCCATATAGAAAAAATACATTTGAAAATTAATGCTTATCCTCAAATTTCAGTTGAATTGAACTTGTAGTTAGTTACCTAAAACACTATGCAACATTACTAGGGAATCTATTTGTAATGAGGAAAAATATAGTTCTTATCACTTAATGGGGCCCATATGAATGGTTAAACTCCATGTGCAAGGAAATTATGTTACATCATATGGTCATAATAAATTCTTATCACCAGGTGGTATAAGATGATATCCTTCTTATGCCAATCAACATACTAAGACTTTAATCAAGGGCCTCTTGAAGTTGCAACTTCCCTATTATGTATACATTAACAAAAATACCACGAATCATATATACATAATTATATTTTAAACCAATAAGGGATTCCATGCAAATCAGTTTTGTTAAATTCATCCTTTAATTAAATTCATCAAATGAGAGAATGCATCATCTTGAAATAGACTCGTAGATATAAACAATGACATGGTATAACATTTCCAAAAATCTCAAACATGAACAAAAATGTCAAGAATATCAATAAACACTATCCAACAACTCTCAATTATTAGCATAATTACTCCATAACTGAGTTAAAGTATGAGGATCCCATAAATTTATACGCATGTCATTATAAATCATCAAAAACAACGAAAATGTTAAACAAATTATCGTAGTCAAATGGCCAAGCATAGAGATATTGTTTGTCACTATTTGATACAAAAATACAAATAGCCATTTAATGAGCTCACTTATCCCTACCAAAAGTCCCATACTGGGATCAACAATATTATGTAATTAGATTGTATACTTAAGTGGTAGCATGATAACTAGAATCATAATTCTATTCATCCACTATAGTCATAGTAGTCCCTTCACCAAACATTACATTAGATTGTATACTTAAGTGGTAACATGATAAATAGAATCATAATTCTATTCATCCACTATAGTCATAGTAGTCCCTTCACCCAACATGGGAACCACAACCTAATGCATGACCCCTTCCAGCAGTTATAATACCAATTTAATCATTCTTAGTGATGTAATGACTAGATTATATATCACAATTTGCTCAATTTGCAGCCTTGTGAAGCTTATTCATATGATAATAATACATTTAAAGATATGACCATTAAGCCATGTTTTGGCATAGAAAAGGATGATGCCATATTATAGTATGGTTAAATGGTTCTAAATAACATAATCATACTATACTATACCATCATTTCTATAAATACCAAGACAATATGTAAGTTCACAGTTCAGGATCCCATAAATAAGAATATTCCATGAGACAGACATCATCTAGAGACAATCATAAGCATAATATCCACATTAACACCACCATAGAAAATGTCAGTAGTTCACCCAATATGGTACAAGGTAATATTATTGTGGGTTCGAATGAACATTTGGTTCGAGCAAAACCAGAGGGGGTTCACTAGAACCCCCCTTCGAGCGAATGCATTAAATGCTAGGTCCCACCATTCTCAGGAAAAAACCAAAAGGAAAGCTTTGTGGAAAGGAGGTTCTCTCGAATCCTAGTTTGAGTGAACCTCCAAGGGGGGTACACTCAAACCTGGGTTCGCTCGATCCCCCCTTTTCCCCCTCTGGAACCAAAACTCTCTAGAGTTTTCCCTTCCAAGCTTGAGTTGAGGATGAAAATGTCCAGGAGACTTCACAGACCCAACTAGATTATGGTAGTCCTCAGAACGAGCTATCCAACAAATATAATTTTAATATGTTTTGGTTTTATTATGTATTTGTTTTTTTAGTTTGATTAAACATAGGTTTTTCACCAAATCAGGCTCTCTATTTTGCACAAGTGGAAAAATAGGAAATTATAAAATAAAAAAAAATTAAAACTATCAATGCACTAGATATTGATGTCCTTGATCTCCAACAAAAAAAAATTGAATTTCGATACATACAAAAAAATTATGTTGTATATGGTCTGTCGATGTCTGAATTGTAATTCGTTTGACTTTGAAACTTGATTAAGGAAAAAATATTCAATGAAATTCTATGAAACCAATTTCATGCACTAGATATCATAGTTACAAATCTAAATTCGAAAAAAATAGAATTTTATCCTTCATGGAAAAAAAAATATGTTGTATATGGTGAGCATCACTCCTTAAAAATGGTGTTTACTGAAAAAAAACTAGTTTTTGAAGGAGATGGAAAAAGAAGTGCAATTTGATTCCAAAAAAAATTAAAAATATATATTTAAAATCTAGAGACAAAATGTCACAAATCACTAGTTTGCATCATCATCAAATTCCTCATGGTTTAGCCACTATAGGTGCCCGAAAGTGAAGATTTAGTTAGAAAAAATTAGTTTAGTGTCCAGTTTGGCCAAAAATTGTAAACCTGTATTGTGGGATCACCCTTGTATAAAGTGAGGGGATTGAATATCATCATTGAAAAAATACTTAATGTGTAAATCAACTACAATAACACATTTTACACAATTTATAATCATTTCCCATACCATGTTAATGACATCTATAGGCACTACAATAGTTATACCTAAAATCATAATGCCATAGATACCATCAACACAATGCCAGGAAGAAACAATGCTTGTTGGGTGTGGTAGTAAAGTTTCACATTCAAGAACAATATTCACACATTTTATTTTCCCCTAAAAGATCAAGACATTTTATTCCAAATTTGTTAACTAGGTAAACATGTAAACTAGATGGAATTTGTAGTACCCAAAACTGTTTGGGAAAATACCTCACATGCACATGGCACATGAATTGCTTGACAAAATATCACAAATAAATGTAAATAAGAGCAAGGCATGGGAAATTACCCAATATTTCATACACATAAACATAATCTTTATTTGTAGTTGGCTTCTATTGTTCAATAGATTCTAACAAACCCTACGGGTAAAAATAATCAAATGCTAAAACTAGAGGGATACCACATGTCAATGCACCCCTACAAAAAAATTTAAGCCCCTACTATTAATTAAGCATCTGAAATCATTGACATTTTAGGGATACTAGATTCATTCTAGAGAAGATTATTGAATCCTTTTAAAGAAAAATATTGGTTGTGAGTTAAAATCGTTTCCATGCACCTAGTTGTTGTTCGTTTTTCGCCATTTTCCTTGCTTTCACTAGAAATCATCTCTGTTGTTGTTGATGAAATTGACACTGCTGATTAAAAAAATGAAAATGACATTGCCGATGAAAATATGAAAATGACACTGCCAATGAAAATGACCTCGTGCGGTAAAATGATTTTCACCAAACCTCATCGCTAATTTTAGAGGAGGGAAAATTTAGGGTTCGATCGAAAGATGGCTTCGAACAAAGCCCTGCCTAAACATCTTTGCAAAGTTTATGAAAATTCACGGAATTAGAAGGGGTTCATTCGAACACCATGTCTTCGACCAAAGGGGTAGATGTTTGATCGAACCCCCTTCATTAGAGCACCCCCCCTTCGAGTGAAGGATGTTCTGAATGTTTTTTCCAAAAAACATGATTTTCTTCGTTCAAAAAACTATAACCCACTATTGTGGGATCAACCATATATATACATATATGGTATTCAAGTTTATTATACCCAAATTAATGAACACTTTGTGATTGTTTAACCATATATGAATTCTTTGTTGTTGTTATAAAACCACTATATTATTCTATTATTATTAGCATATTTAAACAATAGTATGCATATATCTATATATCTATAAATATAGATATATACGTGAAACTAGATGTATTTATATATATATAGCGTACTTCCCATTAAGTTAATAGTAGTAAAAAATTATTTCTACTGTGATGATTCCACAATAAGACTATAAAACTGGATATATATATATATGTGTGTATGTATGTATGTATGTATGTATGTATGTATGTATGTATAACTATATAAATATAATGGTACAAATAGGCATCATATGTTATGAATTGGTTTCTTATGGATTTAACTTGTATGACATCAAAGACTAGTTAGCATTACATAAACATTAAATATTGCATGAAATTGAGAAATATCATTAGTTAGAGATCAAATCTCTTTTCAATAACCAAATTGCATGACAATTATACAATTAACCATCATTATGCATGAAAGAATTGAAATAATAAAAGACCTTCATGTAATCATGTTGCATGAAAAGAAAAGGGTTATTTATTTTTATGATCATTCGATATATACATGTTATATTTTCTTCATGAGGAAAGTAGCTTTCTTCTATATTTGATTTGGCTTTACCTTTTGAGACAAGTGTTGAATAGGGACTAACAAAGGGGATTATGTTTTCTTTTCTAAATTTACCTACCATTTTCAGTTTAATTGATTTGACCAAAGTTATGTGTGCCATTGAAATACATGGATGTTATTTTATTCTCTCTTCCTTATTCTGATAGTAGGGCATAGCATGTTTATATGTGAAATGCATGCAAATATATCAAGTTGCATCAGATTCCATCTTGCCAGTCATTTCTAGATTGTTTGGCTTCTCATGTAGGGTCGGGTATTCTTCATGTTAGGAAGAATTTTGGGGAAGCGTAAAAGCTTCATGGTTGGATAGAAAAGCACCTAAGTCATGTTCTCATCTCTTAGTTTATGGATGACCATTGGGGTTAGTGGTGACCAGAGACTCCAGTTATTATGTTTCTTTTATATCTTTACTTGTATTGTTATGACCAGATGGGCATGAGAGCCTAAGTCATATTCTTGCATAAATTATATCATGTACTCAGTAATACTTGACTAGATAGTACTTCAAGTGATGATATACCTTATTTTTGGTACTTAATATTTTGGATTATACACTTTTACTTGTGAGAATTAATATGTCATTTGTATATGTTGAATATTTTTTATTTCATTTCTATATTTATGTGAAAATGAGTTACTATTTATTTTTGTGAGATAGTTTAGGGTTTCAAACCTTACATTTTCTAGGCCTCTAATGATGGCCACCATGGTTCTCACCAAGTTTTTTCGTAGTTTTGTTGCTCCTATATTTTAGTGGGTTGGGTCTTCTTTCAATCCATTGACAAGGAGTCACTTTATATGCGAAGTGGATTATCAAAACCTTAGAAGGAAATGCATCTTGAAAAAAATCATTAATAAAATGTTGCATTAGGTTTGGTGTACCTTTTATTAGACTAACCTTTAGAAAGGGCTTAACTTTGGCACTCTTCTCACCATAAGAGAGCTCATCCAAATTCAAGGCACTTTTTTACTAAAAGAAATTGGAAAGCTTGGGAGCCTATTAAGCCTTGGATTGTATGATGATTTCCACACTAGCCTATCTATTAACTAGCAATCTATTTACATGTCTCTAGTTTTTACATGTCAAGGTTGTCCTCTAGCTAAGGTGCCTTAGATTCATGTCTTTATTTTTTTTTAAGAAAAACTAGAGTGTTGAGCACTACGTTTCAAGCAAGCTACCAATAATTTCCTCTCTTAGTGAGAGTTCAAAAAAAAAATTAGGCTTGTTAATCAAGATAAACTAACTTCTTAGGCTATTATTGATGTCATCCCTCTCTAGATGATTAAAAAATGGAGTTAGATATTTTTAAGCATGGTGAAAGGATTGGAAATGGTATCTAGATACACCCTTTTGTAAATGTAAGCCTCATAAAGAATATATATGAATTTTTCCTCATCTTCCTATGGTTGATCAATTGAACCATTATTAGCAACTTCAACCCCTTATTGGTTCATGACATTGTTGTCTCTAGTATGTGTAGTTGATTATTCTTGAACCTAAGTTGGTACATTTCTCTTGATGTATTCATTATCGAGGTCATCCTCTAGGTGCTCATTTGGCCTCATTTAAGGTTCTCAATCCTCATCCATTTTGTGGGAAAATTAAGAGTCGGAAATATATTTTTTGGTTTGGTCCTAAAGCGCAAGAAGCTTGGCTTTGGACCTATGATTTTTTTAAGGATTTTAGTCTTGTTTTGTTTCCTTAGCATATGGTTTTGCTAGTAGACTAGCCTTGCCTCCCTTTCAAGTATACCTAGATTTGGCATACTTTTACAATAGAAATTATCTTCAACATTTGGAAAGATATAAATGTAGATCTTTTTTTATTTTGTTCCACAAACAAACATTTTCTAATGTATACTAAAGTTATGATATGTTATAATATTCTTATACAGATTCAAGTACAAGATTGTAAAATTACACTTCAATTTGTGTATTCTTAGGAGCTTTTGGGCCACTAGGAGAATGTTCTTTACATTGTTGTTAGAGTTCCTCTTGACCCCTCTTTTCCTTGAAGGAATAGGTGTGGTTGTAGTCAATATTCTAAATGTGTTAGAATCTTTCAATCATGTGGATCTTAGCTTTCGAGTATCGGATATAATGTGATGGTCTTAGTCTTCTCAACAACCCTCTACTTCCTCTTGTAGGCATGGTGTTGCTAGGTGGCTTGATTATGGCAAATTTTCATACTTGGATCTAGCTATCTCCTTAGTCCATGCTCAATCAACCTCAAATGATACTCTTGAAGGGAGGGAGCTCTCATCGAAGAAGCTTATTGATGATGTTGTCCTTAGAGATGTCTAGGGAAAGCCTAGTGATAAACATCATCTTATTGAGATTGTTGTAGGTGCTTAATATTATTGAGACTTGACCCTTATTTTTGTCCTTGTTTCAAACTCTATGCTATTTAAACTTTGAAAATATGTCTTTATGCCACTTTTATAATTTGTAGGTGCCACTTTTATAATTTGTAGGTACTTAATATTATTGAAACTTGACCCTTATTTTTGTCCTTGTTTCAAACTCTATCCTATTTAAACTTTGAAAATATATCTTTATACCATTTTTTAAAATTATATATTATTATTTTTTAATTTAATAAAAAATTAGCTAAGACTTTTTCATAAAAATAAATAAATAAAAAAGACAAAAATAACACTATATTGACTTGTATTAACTAGGTCCACCTTAGGGTGGGGTCCCATGGGGGGGCTGCAGGGTCTATTTTGAAGGAACGGGAGGTCCCATGGATTCTTAAAAACTTTGCTACGGGATTAAAGGGAATCTGCCCCTGAAAAATAGTTGCTCCTATGTTTTAGGGCTGCAAACTTGAGGGGTGAAAATGGGGTGGGGCTGGAGCTCACCCTACAGTTCAACAAATGTCTATGCCAGTTGTTGGCTCTCAAACTCGAGTTTCAGATTCCTGCCAGAATGGAATTGGGGGGGGGCAATGTCGTGCATTTACTTTTTTCATCTCTATTTTTGCATTGCACTCCAAACACACTGCATAGCTTGGAACAGAGTAGTGGAGACCTTCCAGCAACAGAACCAAGTGTTGATAGAGCAGAGTAGCCACAAAACCAAGCGTTGATAGAGCAGAGCAACCACAAAAAGAGGTATGAGAATTTCGATCTTTCCCTTATATTTTTTTGTTTGAAACTTTACCGTATCTTTTTTCATTTGATCTTTTGCTTCTCCAATCTCACTAATTATATCTTTATCATTCATGGTTGCTTAACCATCAGTTAATGGCTACATAGCTCTCAATTTCAGACCACCCGATTGATAATTTACTAGAGAACAAGGGGCTCTTTTTGCAGTAGTTTTAAGATATGAGTTTTGAGGATTTTCTAGCTCCATTTATTTGCAACTGCTTTAGCGAGTTTCATCTTTAGGGTAAAAAGAGCTCTTTACCCTGTATTGTACACCTAGAATTAACCAAGTCTGATACACAAGTGATCATTGTGAAGGAGTCTTTAATATGATTGACGTGGGGTGTGAATAACTGAAACATTGTGAAAATTGATGATATGCATAGATGACAGGAGTGGAGAATGTTGCGATTGATGCCATTGTTTGAGGACTGTGGGATTGTGATGATTTATAGATCAATCACAGTTGATATATAGCCTTGCCGATAACTATTAGTTGCCCTTGTTCATGCAAAGGAATAGTGCATCAATAACAAACATCTTTGCCTTCCCAGTTTACCATCCAGCAAAAAACAGCATACCATCAGAGGCTAGGATTCATAACAAAAAATCATTGACCTAATCCAGGAAAAGCTAAGAAACTAAAACAATCTTACACAAACTTGCTTTGGCTTAATGATTAATAAAACCATATCAATATAGCTAATTTTGAAGATGGCCTTTAGGTCAAAGATTAAGATTGTTTGCTAACGTTCAGCAACATTAATACATACATCTATAATTGTATCTCTACAACATTTCGATTAATTGAAGCAACCGGACCACTGTTTATGATATAAGCATTTCAATGGCTAATCAAACTCTTGTTACAATTTTCCTCAGAACCTAACATACAAGTGCTTGGAAAATACAAAATGATGTCACTTAACACTTTACAAATGATTTTTTTGTTTTAATTTTAATTTATTTGAATGTTGATATAGGACAGTCTAGTCTTGAATTTCTATATAAATCTTCTTTTGTTTCCTATAAATTTTCATGGTAAACATAAAACACAAATATATAAAAAACAACTAGCTAGTTAGATTCTTTGCAACCACAAATTACACCTTTATATAGGGTCGGCCCCCTCTCCGTTGGATAAGTTGATTGTTCAAAATATCCATATGTAGACTGGCCTTACCTGCACCTGGTAAGATTGATAGCCTTATGGAGATCAGTCCCTTGAACCTGTGAATTAGTTTCCAAAGAACAACACCCTGTTTTGTGTTAACTCATGCATGTAAACACTGTCGAATGACAGACAACTAAATAGTCATGAAATCAATCATTAGTGATCAATACAAAATACACAATAAGTTATTTTGTATCATCTTCATACTCATAAACTGATACAAGGACAGTGATAGAATAAATATGCACAGTCTGCATAGTGTCGAGTGGCTAGCTATGCATTTTTCCCCTTTTCTTCTCTATCCTATCTTTCCCACTATAACTCTCCAATAAGTAACTCCCTAGTTGCCTATCTGTCCCAGCCTCCAAAGCCAGCACATTTATTCATTTCTATTTTTATTCTCCAATATAAAAATAGAAATATGTAACAATTATTAGCTAAAAGTTTGACAACATAAAAAATGTTGAATTGTTAACTAAAATTAGTTAGAACAAAGTCGTAAACAAGCCGAATCACATTCAATTGACAGGTTATGTAAAGGAGAAGGTTAAGGAAGATGCTCCGCATCATCCTCCCGTATAGAAAAAATTTCGTGAGATTGGAAAACTTGAATAATCAAAATTTTATCTAAATTCAATGACCAAGCTTTAATTTAAGCTCTCTATTGCTTCTTTTTGTTTATGATGTTCTATTTTTTTTCATAAATCATAAATTTTATATGAAATTGTTTGATGCTTTTTCTTCTCTTTGAGTGTTGTACTTGTCTCCTTCAACATAGTATTTTAACTTTTTGATGTATATTTTACTGCAGTTTGTGAGGAGCCAGTTTTTTGTTACATTATCATGGATAGGAATGTGCACCGTCCAATTACAATAAAGACTAGTTTTAGGAGGTTCAGTGCAATGCTATCACAGAATGACGTAGAATTTTGAAGATATATACTTGATAGATGATGAGCTCCCCGATTTTGTCCCAAGTACGCAAACAGCCAATGAGCCAGTCATACTTGATTATCCTCCATGTACAAATAGGGAAAATGATGAAATATTCAGCTCTACTCCATTTGAGTCTTATCCTAATGTTTTTTCTCCCACTGAAGTTCACCAACCATCCAAACAATCAGATGGACAAGATAAACCGCCTTTGGTTCCTCCATCACAAAAGGGAAGGGCACGTTGGAGTATTTCAGACACCATGGTCCTCATTGAAGCAAAACGCATTGAGAAAGATGCAGTATCCAGTGGTGGGGCAATGAAAAAAACTACAACTTCTATTGAAAAGTGGAAACTAGTTCAAGAGTATTGTTCTCGTCATGGTGTCCTTCGGACAACAAACCAATGTCGAGATCGATGGGAGCATATTTTGCCAGAATATAAAAGGATCAGAGATTACGAGTCACATATTCCCTTTGGCCATGATAGCTATTGGAATATGACTAGTAGAGAGAGGGCTGATAAAAAGCTTCCACCAAACTTTCCTATTGAATTGATGGATGCGATGGAGATCAGATTTGGGAATGATAGAGCAATTGATCCTGGGAATATAAGTATTGATACGTCAAAGATAAATTATACATTTATTCATAATATTCAATCTCCAAATGAAAATGTTGATGAATATGATACAGTGAATGCAATAGTTCAAGGCTCACAAAACATTGAAGTGAAAGAGAAAAAGGGTACACTGGTAAAAAGAGGAAATCAACATTAAAAACTGCAGCTATGAAGGACACTATTATTGAAAACAACAAATTAGTTGTTTCTACATTGCAGGTTGCTGAGGAGGGACGTATGAAATGCCATGAAAAAGATTATGCTTTAATGGAAATGCGGTTAAGTGATCAAAAATTATGTGATGAAAAAATGTTCAAGTTGGAAGAGCAAAAAGTCAATGATCAGTTCAAATTGGAAGTGCAAAAGGTCAATGTTCAAACAAGCTTGGTTGCTGCTCTAAATTCCATTGGCCAAGCGATGCTTAAGATTTCCGAATCATTTTCAAATGAAAAATGATTTGGTCAATGTTTGTATGTTGTTAAGTCAAACTTTGTATGACAATTTAATAACTATGTAAAAAATAGTTTAATACTGTTGGATTTGTCTTATTAGATTCAACAGTGTTGTTAAGTCAAACTTTGTATTACAATTAAATAAATTTGTCTCATTAGATTCACCATTGTTAATCAACTCTTTTGAATATATATTTTAAAAGTTTAATGGCTTAGTTTAATACTGTTGGATTTGCATTCACATGGGCTTAATTGTTTTGGGAATCTTAATTGGTCTGTAATGAATTTATCATAATTTAGTATAAAAATTCCAAAACTTCTATAGGCTAACGGAATAAAATTTTTCTATGGGCTGCACAATGTCCGAAATTTTCTGTGCAGTGCTTGCTGAGAAACTTCTTGTATGATATTGATAGGCAAAAAAAAAATATCAGAGATTTTCATGACTTTTATTCTTAATTAGAAGTCTCCTTTTTCAAATATGATCAAACAAAGCCCATGTGTGCTTGGAAGATTTCTATATCTTGTTACATGTTAAAAGTATTAGTCATGGCTTTGCCTTGTTCAAACATGCTCTTTTAACTATTTTCCATACATTTCTTTACACTTGTCATATACATTAAGACCTCTTTTAACAACTCTAGTATCATGTATCTAAAACAAGTGTGTAATGTTTTTCATTTCTGCTTTGCTTAGTTATTTGTGTTTTCTCTAATATTTCTCTTTTCTGTGTTATGCTTTCAATTCTTCATTTCCATCACCATGGTCTGCAACTAGAGAACTCTATCAAGCAAAAAAAAATACAACTTATTTCGCTCATGAAAATGGCTATAGTTTTGGCATACAACATATTTTGATTCCCCGGGACATTTAACCTATCAAACAAAATTCAATCTTTTACATTGAATGTTAATAAATAACATATTGTAATGAGTGATTTATTCCTTCTGTTTGGTCATTCTTTTGAGTAAATGGCCTACAAAGTGAATATTGCTATGTAACACTTAAGGTCCTCACCAATGAATTATTTTCTTCTTGTTTTTCTTTGAGAGCTACAAAAAAAAGATTCATGGATGTTTCTATTGAACCATTCTGCACAGCACAAAAAATAGCATTACCACATCACATTAAGAATGAATACAAATATTTGCAAAGAAAGCTAATGTAATGATATTATTTTCTGCCACAGAACTTGTAAATCAGAATGGCTATGTATAATTAGTTCATATGCCAAAAAAAATCTACCACAAAGAGATCAAGCTGTGAACATTGCTTGCTGCTTCTAAACTCATAACCAAATAATTGTGAATTTGAGCCCACACAACTAGACAATACAAGGGCCTCCAATAAGGAACTCACTTTTTAAGGACTTGGTACTATACTGGCAGGAGTAATACATGTAAGGTGCATATAGGGACCAGACCACAAGATTAAAACTCAGAACCAAATGTTTGTGAATTTAAGCTCACACCAAAAGAACCAACCAGAGCCTCTAGTAAGGAGCTCACTTTGTAAGGACCTTGTACCATACTAGCAGGAGTAAGGTGCATATAACCACTAGACCACAAGATTGGAACTCAGCACAAATATTTTGTGAATGTGAACCCACACAAAACAACTAAATATTTACCAGAAATTTAGAATAGCTTTTTAGAATCTTTCAAGATTTGTTAATATTTACTAGAAATCATTTGGTTTTAGCGGTAAAGTGGTCCATTAACTTACTATTTTAAGGGAAAAAAATTTTTGGAGAAAAGCATCCAAATTGCTATTTAGTCTTGAAAACAAATATCACGAAATGCCTTGAATTGGCTTTGCGAAATTCCATCAAGCCTTATCAATTCGTTTGATATGTAAGAGATGCAACCCTTGGAGTGATTCAAAATAAAAAAAGTGTATGTGGCTTATTGCAACAAAATGGTCGCACAAGAAAAAAAAATGTATGTGGCTTATTTAAAATGGTCGCACAAGAAAAGATAGTTTTATTTGAGCATTATTAGAAAGGTATTGTTTTGAATCTTGATCATGAATAAAGGAAGATGTCCATATATTGAAAGGTGCGACTTGTGTCTAATGGAAAAGAACAAGTCAAAATATGGTGGTCCATAACTAGTGCAAATTGCCCCTTACAATTATTTATGCTGGATTTGTAAAGAACTCGTCATGCATGGAAACAACGACAGGCACAGATCAATGGGACACAACCCACTATACCACTATATTTTTTGTTTGTAAGACTATTAATATTTATATCATATTCAAACTCCTCTGCTTCTTTGATCCTTGGCTCCTTGGCTCCTTGGCTCCTCCACCCAGCATTCTTGTTTGGGGAATTGTTTCTAGCTCTGATCATACTCTCTTTTTTTTATAAGACCATAAATATTTATATTATATTCAAATTCCTATGCTTATTTGATCCTTGGCTCTTTTGCTCAGTATTGTTGTTTGGGGAATTGTTTTAACTTCCCCCTGGGAATTGATTTGAACTTATAGTGTGAGATTTCAGCAAGTCTATGTTCAACATCATCTTGTTGAATCTACCCTGTCTTAGGAACACTTTGTTGAATATTTCCAGAAATTTAAGTATTGCTATATAACTATTATTTTTGCTGGAGCAGTAGACATATGGCTATGCTGCATATTTCTTTGTAAACCTTGGCTATTCGATTCATTATTTTGGACAGGTTCTGATTTAATATAATTGCAAGCACTTGGAATGGTTCTAATTTTTTTTATTTTGTGGTTTTACAGGGAGGACATCATTATTGCATAATGAATTCTGCTTCAATTAGAAAGCTAAAATTCCTTCTTGCCACTGCATCAAATATTATTCAGTTGGCATTACAAATTTGGAATGATATTCAAAACTCAAACATCATACAACAAAAAAATAAGAGACAAAGAATAGAGTTATCTAAAATAAGACAATCGACAAATATGGAATTAGATGACATGGAAACAATGTTTCATACAATAACTTATGAGGTGGAAAGTGACATTGTTGAAACATTATCTATTTCTCAGTGGGAAGGAAGGATTCAGGGGGATTGGCATGTGAAACCACGCTCTTTGCATTGGTGGAACCACTACATTTTTCAAGTTAGATGTGATGATGAACGTTTCCGCAGCATTTTCAGGTTGCCATATGCATTATTTCAAAATATTTGTGAAATTTTGAATGATGATTTAAAACAAGGTGAAATACCATATTCATTTGCTACAACTATTAAAAGTAGAGTCCTTCCAGTAGATAAACAGGTTGCCATTGCAATTTCACGATTGTCATCTGGGATGACAATGCTTAACATTAGTGAATTGTTTGGTTGTGGAAAGTCAACGGTGGTAAGAGTTGTAAATAAGTTCATCAATATATTTTATATTCGATTTCGAAGTCATATCCAATGGCCTAGTAATCAAATGAAACTTGAGAATGTAAAAGAAGGTTTTCGTCTAAAACAAGGATTTCCAAATTGTTGTGGAGCTATAGATGTAACTCACATTCAGTTTCATCTTCCACCTAATGAGTGCTCTACTGATCGATATGATCGTGATCATAACTATAGTATGTCATTACAAGCAATTGTTGATAGCAATATGTATTTCATGGACATTTTTACAAGGTGGCCTGGTTCAGTAAATGATTCTAGACTTCTACGAAATTCATTTTTCCATAAAATGTGTGAAGGTGGACAGAGATTAAATGGTCAACTAGTGCCAATTGGCCCAGTAAATATAAGAGAGTATATTATTGGAGATGGTGGGTATCCATTGTTGAAATGGTTAACTACACCTTTCAGCGGAGGTCTAACAAGTAGTCAGAGGGAATACAATTTTAAGTTGTCATCAACACGTATTGTGGTAGAGCATGCATTTGGAAGGCTAAAAAAAATGTGGCGGATTTTGTAATCCAAAATGTGGCATCCAAATTTGGAAGTGCTTCCAAAAACCATTATTTGTTGTTGTATATTGCATAATATGACATTAGATGTTGTGCAAGGTGAAGATGATCCATGTGATGATGCTTTTGTAGATAATGGAACAAATATGCCAACCAATGAGTTAGTTGATCCAATTGCAACACGTGCTCGAGAAGCATTAATGACTTTTGTAAATGGTGATTTGAATAATGTAAATGGTGATTAATTACTATCCTTTAAACTGTCTTTTAGTTTTTTACTATGCATTGTCCTTTCATAGACTTGTACTTTATGGATTATCTCTCATGCAGCTTGTATTGTGGCTTCCTCTCTCATGTAGCTTGTATTATGGTCATGATAACAAATATCTCATTCATTTACTAAGTAAATCAATCATTTACTTTAATGCCCCTAGTTATGAAAACACTGTCAGGGAAATGCACAAGTGGTTGTAATTGCAGATGATGTTCATCCCATACAGTGTGTACTGTGGCTTCCTTCACTACTTGGAACTCTATGTATCTTTAACAGTCTTTTAATAAAATATTCTGTCAATGTTTGGCTTCTGATTTGTGATTTTATTTAAAAAGATTATTTTTTCAAAAGTACAGTAAATTTATACTGTGGTCATGATAACAAATATCTCATTCATTTACTAAGTAAATCAATCATTTACTTGAATGCCCCTAGTTATGAAAACACTGTCAGAGAAATGCACAAGTGGTTGTAATTGCACATGATGTTCATCCCATACAGCTTGTATTGTGGTTGCCTTCACTACTTGGAACTCTATGTACATCTTTAACAGTCTTTTAATAAAATATTTTGTCAATGTTTGGCTTCTGATTTGTGATTTTATTTGAAAAGATTATTTTTCAAAAGTACAGTAGATTCTACAGGAACAAGATAGAGAAAAACGGTGATGGCCTCATTCATGACATGGGGAATTACTCAATGTTTTATCTCACACATATTTGAGTTTTCTATGTTTTCATCTTCTGCTATAATTAATCCTTACGCTTCCTCAGTTGTAACCCCATGTACATGTTGAAATTGGAGGAACCTAGAAAGAACTTGGAGTACTTTATATGCACTGGTGGAAGACTAACATTCAGATTTGTAACCAACAGCTGTAAGTTTTTTTCCACTTCAACAAGATCTATCCATGTAGTGCCATGGAAAGCTTTAACTTGTTCTACTTTAACAAATAAGGCAAATACTCTGAGTGACTCTATTGTGATTTATAGGGAGGGTCATCTATCAGAATGTTTATGTTCTACTCATGAATTGTCTTTCTTAATGACAGGGCTATATGGTATTTTGGAGAAGAGCACAAAATGCCCTTGTTCGTGGGGAGATGCCAAAATTATTTAATCTAAACTTACTTTTTAACTCAAGTAAAGTAAGTAAATTCATGTGAATTAAGCTACAGTCAAATCTAGTTAAAGGTGTATAATTAATTTTTAACAGAATAATTATCTAATGCAAACTTGACAGCATGTGAAACAACTAAGTAGGACGCTAATGAGTACATCATTTGAAATAATTCTGATTAATTTAATGGTTTTCCAATTTACCTTTGCCAAGTTTGGGTGTTGCGTCTGAGTCCGGGTCCAAAATCATCTAGTTGAGTCTGTACCGAGTTGAACAAGAAGAATAAGGAATGTACAGAGCTTACAATACAGGGAAAATAAAGGAATGTTTCAATAATTTACAACATATTCATATCGAGATGCCCTTCGAATGCCAGCCAAACTTAATGTGGTTCTCAAATCTCATCCTATTTCAAAACTAAATCACCAACTCTGAACTCTTGTTGATGGTCTATTATCAAACCATGGTTTTAGCAGTTTCTAGTGTTCAAAAAATTCATCATAATCTTATTCCCATTTATCTTTCAACCTAAAAATTTCTGCCACTCAGACAGTCATGACATCATTATGCTCAAACTATAAACTGATAGATAATCTCTAGCACCAGAAGCTCCACTTTAAGAGGAATTCCAGTTTCTTTACTATAAACTAGAGGATACAGAGATGTTTCGATTTCCTATATAGGTGCTATTCTATCTGCCCAAAGAGCTTTCTTTAGCTTAGTATCCCATTGTCTTTGGTAATTTTCAATTGTTCTCTTAATAATTCGACAAGATTCTTGTTAGGGGATTAGGTAAACCATTTCTGTGTGGAAAACATTTGGAGGATATTGTATATATATATAACCAAATTTTCTTGCAAAGTCAACCATCTTAGATGCAATAAAGGCCTTGGCATTGTCAATTAGGAGAAGGGATCATGAATCTGGTGATAATACCGTCAAATAACTCCACAATCACCTCCTCATTAGCTTGCTTCAAGTTCACAACCTCAATCCATCTCATGAAATAATCTATAGAGGTAAAGACCCATTTATGTCCATCATTAGATAGAGAATTAATCATCACTATGTAGTCTAGACCCCATTGATTAAAGCAACTATCAGTTTCAAGGGCAGCGGAGTATTTTTATTTCTTCCAATACTGTAATTCTAGTAGTATCCCTAGTCCGTACTGTAATTCTTTATGCAAATCCTTTGTCTTAGGGAGCTCCATGCATCCCAATAAAAATACCATAAAAGTTCATCATAAATAGTAATCCTCTGATGAGACTGCATGAAATTGCTTGCAGCCTGAACATTCACCTCTTACCTAAGGCTGAGAGGACATCTTCCATTTTCTAGATAGTTGGTCATGTTGAGATCCAATCATTATAAGCTACTGCTATCAACATTCAAGTTTGTCTGCTAGTAGTTCTTGAAAAGCAAGTTGCTCAATAGAAAAATGTATGCCATGATAAAGATCTCAATTTTCTTAATGATGCTTACAAAAAGGTTTTATAAAGTTTCTTATTAGAGTTTGAGCCTCCTCAAAGTAACCCCCTAAGTTTTTTACATAGTGTCCATAGATTGTACATACAATACAATGTTTTACATGTGGAAGAAGAAATGTAGAGGAAAAAAAATATAATATTCATAGGTCTTACGTATAATACAATAAATAGTTAACCATTAGGAGGTGACATTTTCATGTTCACTTTCTTTCAATGAAAACTTTTTGAGGTTCAACATTGTTTCAAATTTAGAGAATTTGCCTTGTATAAAGGTTTTGTAAATGAGGTTACTTGGATTCAAGCATATGTCTCCATGACTATAACATAGAATATAACTACTATTTGATCAACACTTCAATAAAGGCGGATAGTAGATCAAATTTATGCTGGAATTAATTAAGAAAGATATGCCTTCTTCAATTGTGTACTATCTCATGAAAGGTAGAATGCTATGAACAATTAATTGAATGTTGAAAGTTTTGTGAGGGTTAAGAATATTTATTTCTTCTTGAGTTGTTCACATTATTATTGGATCTGTGTGTGAAGTATAATGATATGATGACTTTATTTCCATTCCTCTTAATTCTTTGGGAGATTGTATTTATTTTGTTATACATTGCACAATTGTTGATTTTGTAAAATAAGTTTTCAAAGATATATTAATAATATATAACAATAATAATTAATTAATTAATAATTTAATATTAAGGTATTTCAATAAAATGTTGATAATACAATAATATTGGACATAGAGAAATTTCAAAAAACTACAAAAGATAGAGAATTTATGCAAACACTCATTTAAGTTTCTAAATTAGAGAAATTACAAAAGAAGAAATTATGTAAGAAGAAATTACAAAAGATATAGAGAATTTATGGAAACACTCATTTAAGTTTCTAAAATAAATAGAAAATAAAACAAAGTAGATTCATAAAAAAAGAAGAAATTACAAAATAAAATAAAATAGATATTCAAAAATTAATTAAAATAGAAAATATTCAAAAATTAATTAAACAAATATCATCATGTAGTTTTCAATTGATTAAAAAAAATCATTTTTTATTGTCACATGAATTATATTTAAAAATATTAAAAGTATAATTCATGAGAACACTAGCTTCCGTAAATTACGGAGGTTAATGTTTAAGCTAGGCTACACTTCATGGGATCACCAACTTCCTTAAAATTCGGAGCTTAACATTTTAAGCTGAACAGTGCTAGTAAGTTCATGGGACCGCCAGCTTTAAAAAATTCCTAAAAATTCTCATCAACACCCGCTGAGATTTTTAAGCAAGCCTCCCCATGGGACCGCACCCTTAACAAACAACGTTGTACTACTATTGACTTTAGACGTATTGTTGTGGCAAATGAGTTTAAAATGCGGATAAAAACTCGCCCTCATTAGAAAATAAAATGTTAATGTCACCGACGTGGATTGACGACAAACCGCGGTCCCACCGTGTGATATCCGCTTGCAAAGCGTGTGGTTTCCGCTTGTACAACACACCACTTCTTTACACATTTCAATATTTAAAATATTCACGTGGCCTTCCTATCCTACTCCCGCTTTTCACCCCCACTTGTACAGTTTTCGTTTAAAACTGGAATGAGTTTCTCATATGTCCGCCAACGACGCCGCTCTTCGCTAGGTAGTTCAACTGACCGCTAACGGTTTTGAGAATATCAAGGAAGCTGCCTTCTCACACGTGCTCTTTACATCTCAAACTGTCTCACGTTTCTTAGCTAGTCTGAAACACCAGCACTTTCTAAACTCTTTTAAATACCATATTATCTTAATTATTTGCAGGAATATCAGATTTGCTTTGGCAAGAGATGTCTTAATCTCACCTGGTTACAATCGACTTCCTGGGAATCGGTAGTGAAGAGAATAGCAGTTCTGCCATGGATTGTCAGCGACAGCTTATGAAGAGGCGAGGTAAGTTATATTATTTTATTCACTTTGATCAATTATTGTAATACTCTTCAAGCCTACCTATTGATCTATAACATATATTAATATTGATGTCGTTTTGGGCTTCAATGTATACAGCAATGCAGTCATGCCTGAGAAAGATTAAACCACATATGCTGCAACAAGTACTCTCCAATTGCGGGGTTTCTGAAGATTTAAAGACCATGGAATTGTTTCCGCAACACGCCACAGGACTTCGATCGGATAGTAAGGACAGCCAACAGCCTTTCCTCGATACACAAAATAGCCTTTCTAAAGGTGCTGCTGCTGAATTGAATTTCAAACCCCCTACCAAGCCATTATCTCCTCAATTAACAATTTCTTACAATGGAGCAGTAAATGTCTACGGCAACGTTTCTTCTGATAAAGTAAGAAGCACTCTTAACCCTAAGATTTTTTTCATCGCAGACTTTAATTTGCATTTGAGCATTGAACTCACAATCTGATTCATTAACAGGCAAAGTCTATAATGACCATGGCAGCCGGTAACAAGAATACTCCAAACCTTTCAAATTGCGTAGCTTTTCCAAGGAGATTACGAGAAACTGTTTCCAATCGAGAAGGATCCGCGAACGGTGCAAATCATAGACATCTTCTTGGCATAGCACATTGGAGTAAGTGCTCGAATTGAATTTGTTACAATTTAGAATGTAACATTGTTTCAAGTTTTGTAACAAAGGAATGACTCTGCTATGCAGAATTTCCATTGGCGAAGAAAAAATCCATTCGACGCTTTCTCCAGAAACGGAAGGTCAGGTAGCTTGGAGCTTCTTGGTTGATTTGAGAAGGAGATTGAAGAAAAACAAAGTGAACATTTTGTACAGTAAATTTGATGAAATTGTACGCTGTTTGCGCGGATTTTAAGGGATTATTTCCCTATGAGAGCTCATGAATGTGGTGCGTTAATTATTTCGTTGTGGAAGCAACTATTGTGAGTGATTCCCACAGCTTTTCACCAATTTTTTTCACTTTCGAGTGAAGCGGTTCAAAGCATCGTCCCACATTTGTCAGCGAAATTTAACTTAACTGTATTCAAGGCGCCAAATTTTATGTAGTTGGTTATTGCTTTAACAGATATTTCATCAATTACGTTATTTGACTGGTCAACTAAAGTTATCTTAAATATTTTTTATTTATACGACAGTGGCACAATTTTTTTCAGTAACGGCATTTCACTAGGGAACTGATTTTCAAGTTGAATGGAATGTTGTTATTTATCAAAGATGTTGAGTAGTATTATTCTTTATGTTCTTATTATTTAAATAGATAGCTTCAAATTGCTATCACTAAGCATCTTTTACATAGAAATACAAATAGGTATCTTGACAATGATATTATTCAACATCTTTTACATAAATTTTTTAAAGATACGTATGTTAATATAAATTACAAGTAAATATAAAATTATAATTGAAAAATTAAGGTTAGTGACAATTTAGTCGTTCTATAAAGATTGAAATTTTGTCATCTTTTATTTTTTGTTGTATTAAAACTAAAAAATAAATGTGTTGTTAAGCCTTGCAAGCCACCTAGATAGAACTACTATTGTGAATTAATCTTCAAGAAGCTATGAACTTATTCAAAAAATACAATTTTCACAAATTCCTTTCATGAGTCATGAAGAATAATTTTAAAAAAACATAGATTTGCATTTATTATTATTAAAAAATTACTTTAGTTTTTAGAACCAACTAGGATCACTTTTAAGGTTAGGTTATGTTATGGGAGGTAAACTTATTTATCTTAGTTGTCATATTTATCATTAAGCACATACATATGAATAAGTAAAATCAAGCATAAGAATAACAACAATCAATAAGGATAAAAAATAGAATAAACACTTGCTTTCTATTTCTAACTGCACTACCTAATCAACAATCATCAAAACTTATGTTTTTTTATAGTTTATTAAATACACACTTTCCATATGTTTAATAAGGCATGATGATACATATACTATAAGGTTAGGAATTACATACTATATAATCTCCACCCCACTTTTTTTGTAGTCATTTTAGAGTCAATTCACCTAGTGTGTTTTAGGCCCACTTTTAGCTATTTATGCCTCTTTTGATCATAGAAAAAATATTACAAGAACCCTACAAAATAATAATTCACACCTGAATTTTCTAGAAACTTAAATATAGACATTACTATCAAGGTCGATAATTCCCTTGGGAATCACTACCCTAGTAATTAGTGTCCTTATTTAAAATTATAAAAATGACCTACATTAGATCTACATCATATCCTTCTTTTCTTCTTTGTTTCTATCCCTATTGTAATCTATTTTCTACTTCTTGGGTGGACCCTTTTATTTTTAATCATCTCTTTCTACTCTCTAGTGGGTTGTTGTTGTTGTCTAAATTGAGAAAAATCTAAACTATTGAATTACCAAGCCTATTTCCTTAGCTAATAATTTCTAATTTTATTAAAAAAATTGAAAAAAATTGGTTGTCACCCATGCTTATTATTATTTGTGCTAGGATCCCTCAAAATATTCTTATTTCAAAAATTAACAAGATACTTTGATATTTTTCTAGGCCTCTAATGATGGTCACCATGGTTTTCACCAAGTTAAAGAGTTTTGTTGCCTCCTTCTCGATTCTAGGGGGTTGGGACTTCTTCCAATCCATTCACAAGGAGTCACTATATATTCTAAGTGGATTATCAAAGCCTTATAAGGAAATGAAACTTGAAAAAGATCATCAAGCATTGCATTAGGTTTGGTGTGCCTTTTATTAGATTAGCCTAGAAAGGGCTTGACTTTGGCACTCTTCTTACCATAAGAGAGCATATCCAAATTCAAGGCACTTTTTTATTAAAAGAATTTGAAAATATTAAGAGCCTATTAAGCCTTGTATTTTATGATGACTTCCACATTGGCCTATCTATTAAATATCAATCTATTTGGTTGTTTTTAGTTCTTTCATGTCAAAGTCATTCTCTAGCTAAGGTGGCTTGGATTCATGTCTTGATTATTTTTAAGGAGAAATTAGAGTGTTGAGCACTAGATTTCATTCAAAAATCTACCAATAATTTTCTCTCTTGGCCAGAGTTTAAAGTGAAATTAAGGCTTGGTAATCAAGACAAACTAAATTTTTAAGCTATTATTGATGTCATCCCTCTCTAGATGATTCAAAAAATGGGGTTAAATCATTCTACCTAGGGTGGAAGGATTATAAATCATATCTAGATCAGGGAAAACTTTAAGAAACCCCCCCTTGGTGAAGGTGTAAAATCCTGGTGAATCTTGTATACTTCCCGATAAAAATATTAATTTTATTGGCAAAAATTTTTGTTTTTCAAGAAAAAAAAAATCCCAATTGGTGAATCTTTTATAATCGCTAGAAGTCTGTGGAAAATCATGGCAAATTGAATTTTTTTTTAAATGAATAAAATATTTTTCATTAGCGATTAAAAAAAAATTTCAAACCAAAAAAAAAATTCCATTGGTGAATTAATCCTGTTTTCAAAACAGAAAAAAAAGTGTTGTCAAATAAAACTTGTTTTCAAAGAAAAATAAATATTTTCATTGGCGAATTAAACATAATCTCAAACTAATAAAAATATTCAGTGTTGAAATAAACGGATATGCCGATAAAAAATCAGTGTGGTTGGTGAAAATATCAAATTCTGGGACAGATTTCACGTACATTAAAATTCCTTCATAAAGAGTCTGGAATGCAGACAAGTGTCAACATATTTACTATTTATGAAGCCAAATGTCAGTGCAAATTAATATAATCCATGACTGTTCAATGAATTTTTGAAGGACAACTGTAGTTGCATTCCGGAAGGAAATCTCTTAAGCACTAGGCTTGCGAATTAAAACCTCTAAAATAACACTAGAACTGTTAGATTTCTAGAAATTAATGGTTGAGATTTTATTACTTATTAAGTCACTAAGTCATAATAACCAAAATAATATTAAGGAATGATCAGAACAGTCGAAGGAACTATATCAAAGTGTGAAATATTAAGGAACTAGTTTTAAGCACATATTTTTTGTTATAGTTAAATAGCTGCTATATGGGGTAGCACCCTATATTAATCAAAAATTTTAAAAGAGTTTGTACATTCCTTCATTTCCATAAAAAATTAAAGACCCAAATGTTTTTATTTTTTTTGTAGAACATTAAAGACCCAAATATTTAACGGACTGACATGGACACTTATACGGAGTATAAAGTATGGACTACAAATAGACTGAGACCATCATAGATTCAAAAACCAAAATGACCTTCCACAGACACTAGATTATGCATTGCTGCAGCTAGCCTTACTGATCTTCTTGGCTTTGATTGCATTCAAAATCATCGAAAAATCACCACCACAAGCACTATGGGCAGGATGGTTTGCTTGTTCCTCCCACCTCCTGGTGTCATTCTCTACCCATTCTTCACCAATGCCCAACTCCCAATCCTCCTTGTATGAAGACCACCTTTCCCCGTCAAGAGCTTCAACCACCGCAATTCCTTCACCCAACCCTTCGACCAGTCTTTGATAATGTTAGCCGGACGTAGAAGAAATTCAATACACCTATCAATCTCCCCCCACTGGTTTTTGAGAGTTGCATGGTCCAGCGAGTGTACCAGGGGAAACTTTGGTACCAAGCATTCATTCCCACGAGCCTTGCAGTAGTGCAATGGAAAAGGGGTCATGAAATTATCGTCGATGTTGTCCAGTGCCGCATCGATATTTTCCAACAAAGAGTGTTGAAAAATCATTTAACATAGCTTCTTCGCTTGAGCTTTCGAGACACCCATGTACATGAGCATTGCCAGAAACATGGAAAGTATTTCCAAATTCCCCTTGAGCTTGTGGGTAGCCAGCAGAAATATTGGGCCCAAAACACCCTCCACCGCCTAGAGCACAAGTGGGTGCTTGGACACCATTATCCCTTTCAGTCGTTTCTCAGTGATTTCACCACGGAAACTGTTCTGCTGCTTCGTGGAAATCATAAATAGAGGAGTCTCCATTTCCCCTTAGTGTTTCTTGAGAGCACTAAGCCAATTTGAGAAAAATGAGCACAACAACCCCTATTTGTAGAAAAATCTCTCGCAGCTCCTTATGGAGACTGTACTAGGATTCAATTGGTGAATTAAATGTTTGTTTTAAAAGAGGGAGTGGGACCGCCTAGGAAGAACATTTTACACAAAGGATGTATAGTCCAAACAAGGCTGAATTATCAACCTTATAAAATAATTTATAATAGTGTGAAGGATATTCCATATTTGTAGCCAAATTTTAGCACAAATCAATCTAACCACAACCATTCGATGATTTTTTGATGGACGGTTGTAGTTGCATTTCAGAACTAAATCTCTAAAGCACTAGACTTATGAATTGAAACCTCCGAAATAATACTAGAACCGTTAGATGCGGACATGTGGCGAGATCAAGGCTCATCACTCATCACTCATTCTATCTTTTCAATGGCTCAACATTATACATTTCATTTAATTGAAATTCTCAATCTTTTTGAAGAAAGTGTGCTTTTCGTACTGCTGGCAGTGGCGGTGATTAATGCCATATGTGATATAAACATCCGAAGCAATTTCTTGGACAACTCATAGCTTTAATGAAACAAGATTTGTAATGATTTCATATCGTTTGAGTGGCACTGGTGATTTTGACAGCTTCTCAGCTTGAGGTATAGTTTGCATGTAGCCAGACGTCAATCAAATTAATTTTTAAACATTTTAATTATATACGAATCGCAATTATCATTCTACCTAGGCTAGTAGCAGCACTGGTGGCCCATAAATAGGGATAGTGGATAGTGGGTAGTGTCATAAGGGTTTTCATTTTCTAGGGTTAATAAGGATTTAGGAAGAAGATGATGTGGTATTATTGGGGATACTGTAAATTCCCCTGCCTACAGTTATGTAGTTACAGAGTAATCAATAAAAGATGAATTTGTTTCAAGTTCATAATGGATGGAATTGGAAAGAAGTTGATTTGGTTAACCTGACTTCTCAGACAGGTTTTGATTGGAACCCCCTTTCCCCCATCATGGTTGGAAAATCCACCAGCAGAAGCTTGGAATCATGCATTTATTTTCAGAGCCACATTTGTATTACATTGTCACCAGTAGAATCTTGGAATCATGCATTTATTTTTAGAGTTACATTTGTAGTAAGTTGTCAGCAACAAAAGCTTGGAAATTTGAACCAATTTATAATCCATTGTAACGAGCAACAACTTGGAATAAATTATTAAATTGTGTCTATGTAAAGTGACACACTGACATATGTTATTTATACAAAACAAGAGCTTGTCTGCTCTACAACTACTCATCTTTAAAAAGATATGTAGGGTATGTGCAGGATCATGATGGGCCAAAAAGTGGCGATATCTAAGTGATATGATGACCCATGTGGCTGACGACTTTTTTTTAACCCAAAATTGATGAAACGAAAAGGGTTTTTAAAGGATATTCTCAGCTTTCCACCAATATAAATTATGCTTTAATTTGAATTTAATAAATAATTATTATTCATTTTCTATTTGAATTATGACTAAATTCCTGATTGATAGGCTGATTGAAAAACATCTATAACTTTCAAACGGTATCACATTTTTTGAATCCGAAATATGCGTCACATTCTATGTTTCACATACTATAGGATTAAAAATAAAAAAAATAAATTTCATGATGTTTTGACCAAGTTAAGGTGGTTAGACATACGAGTTTTTATATTTTTTAATATTTGCACCAAAAAAATCATAATTAATTATTTACTTGGAAACAAAATACAAAAAAATATGCATCACATCCGAACATGAGTCCCCTACTTATATCTAAAATATTATAAAAAAATATTATCATTTTGGGTGATCCCACAATAGTGGTTTACAATTTTTGGGTAAACTGGATACTACAATTATTATTTTTAACTAAATCTCCACTTTCGGGCTCTTGTAGCGGCTAAACCGTGAGGAATTTGAAAATTATGCAAACTAGAGTCTCATCACATTTTGTCTATAAATTCTAAAAATATTTTTTTCAAAATTTTTGGAATCAGATTGCACCCTTTTTTCATCTCCCATGAAAACTGGTTTTTTCAGAAAACAACATTTATAAAAAGTGACGCTCACCGTATACAACATAACTTTTTTTGTATGAAGGATAAAATTCTGATTTTTTCGAATTTAGATTTGTAACTACGATATCTATCACTTGCATTTGGTCTCATATTTTTTTATTGAATATTTTTTCCTTAATCAGGTTTCAAAGTCAAACCAATTGCAATTCAGACATATGCGGACTGTATACAACATAACTTTTTCTATATGAATCGAATTTTTTTTTTTTTTTCATGGATCAAGGACATCAATACCCAGCCTCAACATATTTTTAAAAAAAATATTTGATAATCTGTTATTTTTCCACATGTGCAGACCGAGAGATTTTGATTTTCAGTGAAAACCTATGTTTAATAAAACTAAAAATAAAATACATAATAAAACCAAATCATATTAAAATTATATTTGACGAGATAGTTATTCAGGACTATCATTATCTAGTTGGGTTTCTGAAGTTTTCTGCATTTTCATTTTCAAATTGAGCTTGAGCGATAATTTTTTACAAAAAAATCATTTTTGAGGAGATAGGGAAGAAGGGGTTCGAGAACCTCTTAAAGGTGTTCGGCCGAACCTAGTTCACTTGAACGCCTTTAAAATAATGAGGGAAATTTAGGGGGTCCAGGAAAATGATAGGTTTTTTTTTTTTAAATCCCTATTAAGGGGTTAACCGAACCCTAGTTCGCTCGAACCCCTTTATTTTAATATTTATTCTCACATGTCAATGGGGTTCGAGCGAACATAGGGTTCGGTCGAACCCTGTGGTTCAACCGAACCATGTTAAAGGTTCGGTCGAACAGTTTGGTTCGGCCGAACCCCTTCACTTTGTGTAGAGGGAAAAAATGACTTTTACCTTCCTCCACAAAAGTGTTCACCACTTATGTGGGTTCACCCTTTTATTGTGGTTAGGGTGGTCAGACAGACACCTACTTCTTATTTTTTCCCTGAAATTTAAGTACTACTGCATTGAAATTTCAAAATTTCACCAAATAGATTTTAAAAGTAAATAAATAAACCTAGTATTTTAGAAACTACATTAAATTTTCTACAAGTTATATTCTTACATATTTTAGAAATAATATAGATAATTTATTCAAATTTTTACGTCAAGTTGCCTAACTCTGATTTTCTGAATTTTATTGCCACTTAAGGGCCTGTTTTTTCCATGATGATCCTGCACATACCCTATAATAATGTGACATTGTAATTTAGTTACAATAAAATAAATGGTTGTGTTGTGTTATTCTTCATTATTCATTTATGGTTACAGTAGAGAGTTATTTTTTGAGTTCAATACTTTAGTGTCTATTAATATATTCAAATCAGTTTTTTTCCTTTAAGAAATTTAGTAATATACTTTATGCAATATGCACTTGATAATTCATGGTTATATCGGGCCATCAGGGGAGTGCAATCATTCATTCCACCGATGTTTATGTGTTACAACAATGTGCTTACTTTTGTTGACTCTATTGGTATATCGAGGAGAGCACCTTATGAGTCAGCCCGATAGAGTATTGTTATACCGATACTAGGTTGTGATCTATTTTCAACGGGCCATCGGCGGGGTTGTGATGGGGGTTCCGGCGATGAAGCATTGTTAGGCTAATGGTATTGAATTTTGTAAGGAATGGGGGAAGGACTACGAGTACGGTATTCCAAAAAAAATTATGGATGCAATGTAGGCTATAATATAGATCTTGTCACACAAATTTCTACAATTTGCATTGATCATAAAATCAAAGTGTGGTATATTTTTGTGGTATATCTATTTAAGAAATAATTGCATGTAGATTTAAAAGTAAAACATAAAGCAATAAAAATGAAAAAAGAAAGTTTCCATCAAATTGACAAAAAAAATTATAAACACTAAAAGTTGCTGTTATTGATTTCTAATTTTTCGTTGACCTTTTCCCCCGGTTCCTGATATCATTATTCATTTTTTTAAGTCCTCTTAAATGTTAAGTTACCAGCCCCTTGGAAGTTGGCCTTGATGTCAATCCTAGCGCACTAAAGTTTAAAACAACTTTAAAACACATGTGTTGAATGTTTATTGTTTTAAGTTAATATCATAAATTACTCAAGTTTCAACCATTTGAAATTATGTGATGATCTCCTATTCAAGTCTTGATCTCTCTTATATCTGAGAGGCAACAAGCTACAAACCCATTACAAAAAGTCATGGCGTTTGATAACTAAACATAACTCAAATAAAAAATTCCGTAGGTGAATGCACCGATCTGTTAATCTCCAAACAGAAGCCCGTGACCACCTAAGATCTGTTCAAAGCTTCTACTCCATGATAGGGCGCTCATCATGCTATTGGATGGCATTCTTACTCTGATGGTTATCCTATTGCATCTGACACATCTACAGTTTGGCTAATAAAGAGATTGATTGCAGAGAGGTGATGGATGTACTCTTGTTGAGCATAGGTGTCCATGTTAGAGATCGCCTCTTTCGTAAATCATATTCCATATACATTATTTTTTCGAGCTGCTTATGAGTGTTTTGTAAAACCATATCCTTACCATTGATTTCTTGCAACGTAGTAGTTAGAAGCCCAACAAGCTCTTCCTTCCAATAATCATAGTCTCATAGATTTTGAATGTCATTATGAAGTGTCGGGACTGAATCAAAGCAGTCAAAATCTTCCCTAAGCCTGTTATGATATCCATTATGTGAATCTACCAGCTTGTTATATGTCAGTAATATTTTTCCTTTCATGATTTTCTTATCTAGGAGCTCCTTTGTTTTCTCGATCATTCTACCCGACAATCATTCATTCTCCACCAATGCAATGTGTGTATGTTTGAATAGTTTCCAATATTCATCAGCACACTTCATCATTTTGTTGAATCTTTCTTTGATCATTTCAAATACAGTGTTATATTTGATGGTTTTCACTTCTTTCTCCAATTCTTTGCATTTCCCCTGGTATTTCAGATGGCAATTCTTCCAATAGGCTACATCAGCCAATGCATCAAGCACTCTCTTATAATTTTCAAGCCATGGGGAATACAATTCTGATGTGGAGGAGGAAGATGTTCTTTCTCTCTGATTTTCTAGCTCCTTCTTCAATTTGTCATTTTCCTTAATCAGTTTTTTGATCTGTGTTTGGTAAATTTTGCCACATTTATCTTCAATTTTCTTGTCTCCATAGGGTTGGTATCCCCTACTCGTTGAACCAAGAGATGTCCAAACACTTGGTTTGGATTACTAATTATAGCAATTCTTTTATCATGGGGATACAATGACCAAATAAGCAAGCTGGCTTCGTCTAGGTTGTACCCAGATCCTAAATACATTTTGTCACTTCCTTCTTCTATTAAGTTCATTGTCTTATCCCCTCTTTTTTTGAAGCTATCAAATACAATTGAAGAGCTAATAGCCCACCCTAGCAGGAGCAACAGTCCAGCTTCTTGAAGTAATTCCCTTCCTCTTTCAGGAGTGATGGACTCCATTTCCTTATCTACCTCCCTTTTCAATTCCTCCAGAGCGGTTGCCTCCTGTTCAGGAGTGATATCATGTATCTTTTTTTGTCACCAAAAATTGTACACCTTTGAAAAAAAGGACAATTTTGTGCCTATTTTGGTCCTACTTTAGGTCCTATTTCATCAATTATCACCCTAAAACATAAATTATAGGCCCCTAAGGTTGATTAATTTTGACCTAGAGGCCTATTATACCCAAGGGATCATTCAACCCTCGACAAGAAATATCATAACCATTCAAAAATCATTGTTCCCACTTCAAAATCCCTTAGTGGGATACGTCGCCGAAGTTGGCAACCTAGTCCTTTTTGAGGATTTTTGAAGTTTCAAGCGGGAAAATGAATATTTTATCATAAATACCTAATGGGTGTCATCTTCTTAGGTCAAAATTCCTAACAGTTAGGTATTCTTTCCTATATATAATTGATTTTAGGTCATTTTTCCATTCTCTCTTAGTCATTTTTCACATCCAACTCTAAAAAATCAAGTGCAAAACATCTTCCTTAAGAAGATTCATCTCACACACAGCAAAATCTGAAGCTTTTGGACAGAAAACTTGGGCTTTTTGTGGTCTTCAAGCTCACTTCACATCCAAGATCACACATTGACAAAGGTTGAAGATAGATGCCTATGGAGATTCATGGAGAAATCTAGGTTGAAGAGGTGCAACTAGCCACCAAATCACTCCTAAAGATTGATTTCAAAGTGCCTCCATCTTCTACTTTCAACCCATTTTTAGATTTGAGGTTTGCATCCCATTTGCATTCCTTGTTACATTCATTTGCAATGGTGTAGGGTTTCTAGGGTTGAAGTCTTGCATCATTTCAAATCTATTACTTGAATCTTATTCTAGCACAATAGAATAGGGTTTTTCTTTATTTCTGATTTTCTTAGTTCTAGACACACTTAGGGCTAGGGTTTTATGCATATTTTATATTCCATTACTAGTTTAAATAAAAATTAGGGGTTTGACCAAGGAAAACCCCACATTAGAAACCCAAATATCTTCTATTTTGCAAGTTATTTTTCATATTTGAGTCTGGATTCCCATGAAGAAATAAAATACAGCCAAGAAGCCTCCATGTCCACTTTCAATTTTTCAGAAAAGTTGAAAGGGACTAGGTTGCCCATAATGGTGACCTAGTCCCACTGGAGGTTCCCAACACTGAAAGTTGTAGATTTGGAGACCCAGTTGATAGAAATGGCTTCCAGGACAGTTTTCCTGAAAAGGGACTAGGTCACCCCACTTGGCGTAAGTGTCCCAACTGGTTCAAAACTTTGATTTTCTAGGTTTTTTGAGGCTTCCAAAACTCCCTCTTCGGCCCACAGCAATTTCCAAGGGCACCCATTTGATTTAATAGGTTATTTTACTTAGTTTAATCTTCTCTTAACATTGTTGTAATACATTATGTGTTTTCCAACATCATAAACTCTCTTAGTTTAGGCTAAGTAGTTAGGTTTTCATGTTACATTTCAACACTTTTCATATACCATAGCACTGAATGAATCATAAGATTTAATGCACACAGGTGGTAAAGGAAAACCCTCTTCCTTCTAGGTGAAACCCTCGAGAGTTGTAGAGGACCCATTCTTTTACCCCCACACCAAAGCATTAAATTTTGTGGTTCATTTTGGTGAACCTGCATTTCAACACATTACATACTTCTAATTTCAATTGCATTTTCATACTAGGAGCTCTTTCTTTGGCCGTGCATTGAATGTTGCATTGTTTAAATAAGCATCCTAGGGTTTTCCATGTTGCATTAGTGAAAAAGCATCATATTTGGCATTCATTTCCTTGCATGATACAAAAATTTGGCATATATCTTATATCCCTGCACATTACATTCCAAAAACTTGCATTTTTCATCAGAAAACACATAAAACACTCAAAAATACTCATACCAGGACAAAGTCACCACTCTAGGCGACCTAGTCCCAGTATACATTTTGCTTCAGTAATTTTTGCATTTTCTTTCTAGATTTTGTACTTTCTATTTCCTTATTTTTATGCTTGGTTTCCTTTCTATAATTCTCTATTATATGGTTATTATTAGCTTAAAATGACATTTATGAACTTACCATTAGAGCTTTACATCTTTCATTTTCCGCTTTAGTTCCTAGTTCTTTCAAAGTCAATTCAGTGGAACATACACTTGAAAACATAGAAACCTCACATAATACAATGCACACACTTCTTCACTATAGGAATACTATATCATCTAAACCTTTTAGTAGTGATGATTTTGATAAGTTAGATGGAGCCCTTCAAAGATTCCTCTCACTTTGTCAACTAAGGTTGGTGATGATATAGTTACAACTTCCCCACCCTTGTCTTCCAAACCTTTTAGTTGTGGTGATATGGGTATGTTAGATGACATCCTCCAATATTTCATCTCCCCTACTTCATCCACTATGGTTTGTTGTGATGACCAAACTAAAACAAAAGATGTCAACATCATCCAACCTCAATTCGTTCTTTACCCACCTTCTCCTAAACCTCCAACCCCAACCCAACTTGAGTTTACCCTTTACCCTCCTAATAACGATATTGTTGCCCACACTCATTATACCCGTAATAACCCACATCCCCAACAACCATCTCCCTCCACATCCCTACCATTACCCAACCCCATCTTACCTATGGCTCCTCGTTTCAACTCACAACTTAGGGAGTATGATTTGGTTGAACAACTTAAAAACAATCCCGCCAAGATATCCCTTTCGGACCTCCTTCAAAATTCCCCTAACTATCACTCCATTCTTCAAACAACATTGCAATAGATAGTGGTCCCTCCCGGTATGAATACTAGTGATGTGGCAGCTCTCCTACATGACATGAACACAACTAATGTGGATATTACTTTCTATCAACATGATCTTCCACCATTATAATTATGAAAATAAAATGAATCCTTTATGATTATAGCTCAGTATGATCGTATAGGTATCAAAAGGACCCTCATTGATAATGGCTCTGCCCTAAATATGTGCAGTGTGAATCTTCTTGATAGGTTAGATGTGACCGATCGCAAATCCAATCTGATTCCTTATCCATTAGAGGATTTGAAAATGTTACAAAGCAACCTCTAGATGTCATCACCTTACCCATTACTGTTGGCATGGTTACATTGCAAACCCCTATGATCTTTCTTATAACCTCCTCTTGGGCCGACCATGGATACATGAGATGCATGTGGTACCCTCCACCCTTCATCACAAAATGAAATATGTCTATAATAACAAAGTTTATCAAATTGGCCTTGATCCCAAACCTAAGAGTTTCTTACAACTCAAAAAGGGGATATCAAGTCCTCTCCATGCCTTAATTCCTACCTCTAATATCTTCTGAGAAAAACCCACCCGAAGATAAACCCACATTTAATTTACTTGGTGACGATTGGGTCTCTTTAGAATTTACTCCTTCCTTTATGGGTGAGTGTAGTGTCACGTGCAAAGTAGATACCCAAAATGAAAAATCCATTGTCCTCTCTACCCAACAAGAGGAGCACCCTTCCCACACATCTACCTCATCTCTTTTAGAAGAAAATTCCACATATACAACAATTTTTGATGAGATAGATCATCAACAATCCCCTAACCCACAAGAAAGTGAAAGAATTTATGGATGTGGTTATGATCTTGTGAAACAATTGGGTTACAATGGTAAAGGATGTGACAAGCATAAGCAAGGCATCTATGTACCCATTGAACCTAATACGCAAGGAACTAAAATTGATCTACGGTTTTCCTTTGCTAAAGCTACAAAAGACAATCAACAACCCTCTCTCAACATCAATACTATATCATGCACATCAAGAACCAACCTTACGCTTAAGCACCCTAAATTTCTTGATGTGGATGCTCCCCTCTTCACATATGTTCATGGCGATGATGATTTAAAACGATTTTTAGGTGCTTCGAATAAGACTTCTCGCTCCACAAGACATGCCTCTTGTGCTATGTTGAGTTATGAGTCTACTATTAGTAACATTAACGAACCTCACGCCAGCTTGGAACCATATGATCTCGAAGTCCCTAAGTCTAATGCACTCCCTTTAGGCGATACCCTTGACATACCAATGGATATCAATGATAGAAAAAATCATTAAAATCGGGAAGTGCCTAGATGATGAAGAACAAGAGGATCTTGCAACCTTGCTTCATACCTTTCCTGAACTATTTGCTTAGAAATATTCTGACATGCAAGGAATAAATCCCCAGATAGTTACCCATAATATTGTCCTTGCTGAAAACGCTAAGCCCGTTTTCCAAAAGATTCGAAAAATGAATCCTAAGGTAGCCTTGCATGTTAAAGGAGAACTTGAGAAACTCCTTGACTTGGGTTTCATTCACCCCATTGATTATTCTCCTTGGATATCAAACATTGTTGTGGTGGCAAAACCCGATAATCATGTTAGGATATGTATAGATTTTAGAGACTTGAATAAGGAATCTTTAAAAGATGACTTTCCCCTTCCTAACATCGATATGATCATGGATTCCACTGCTGGACATTCTTTTTTATCCTTTATGGATGGATTTTCAGGTTATAATCAAATCTTCATTAACCCACAAGTTCAATACAAGACGGCTTTTACATCCACTTGGGGCACATTTTGTTGGGTTATGATTCCTTTTGGTTTAGAAAACATTGGCGCCACTTATCAACTACAAAATGACCTTAATCTTCCATGATTGCATTCACAAAATCTTAGAAGACTACGTTGATGACATTCTTGCTAAATCCTTAACCCACCATGATAATGTGAGTGTCCTCCATCAAATCTTCGAGCGTATGCGTAAATATAACATGCGCTTAAATCCTAAAAAGTGTGTCTTTGGAGTAGATAGTGATAAAATTTTAGGGTTTATCATCTCTCATAGAGGGATCGAGGTGGATACAAATAAAATTGATGCTATAATCAATATGCCACCTCCTCATAACAATTCCCAATTGTGTACGTTACAAGGAAGGATACAAGACATTCACCATTTTGTCGCTTGCTTAGCCGATCGTACATTACCCTTTATGGATCTCCTTAAAAAGGGTGTCAATTTCAATTGGAATAATGATTGTAAATGTAGGCCTTTGAGAGTTTGAAAGAATACCTTATAACTCCACGTGTTTTACAACCTGCTACACCCAACAAACCTTTCATCCTTTATATCGTTGCTTCTGCCCATGCTCTTGTTGTCTTGTTAGCTCAACAAGATTCCAATGGTAAAGAGCATCCTAGTTATTATATTAGTAGAACGCTCCTTGATTACGAGACTCGTTACTCCAAAATTTAAAAACATTTTTTGGCTCTTGTATTCACTACTAGTAAGTTGCGACATTACTTTCTTAATGCTAAAGTACAAGTGATGACAAAGTCTGACCCTCTAAGATATCTCTTCAATAAAACAAATCTCCTAGGATGTCTTGCTAAATGGGTCATGTTGTTAACCAAGTTTGACCTTAATTTTATTTCTCAAAAAGCGATCAAAGGCCAAGCCCTCACTAACCATTTAGCTGATGCTCCTTCACCATTAGCGTTACCCACCAATGACTCTTTCCTTGATGACAGTGTGTTTACTATAGACCTTCCTACATGGGAATTGTACTTTGATGGATCTAAGTGTAGAACAGGCTCCGGTGTTGGAGTTATCTTAATTTTACCTTTGGGTAAGCCTATTCCCTTATCCTATCATCTCAATTTCCTATTTATGAACAACACAGCTGAGTATGAAGCGTTAATCGTTGGATTACACATTGCTCTCGTCCTGAGGGTTAAAGATATTAAGATTTATGGTGATTTGCAATTACTGATTAAACAAATCAACGATCTCTATCAAACTAAACATGATAAACTTTCGCTATATAAGGATCTCGTTCTCAATCAATTAGAGCAGTTTGACTCCTTTACCATTGACAACATCCCTCACAAAGACAATCGACATGCGTATGCAATGGCTAGTGCAGCCTCTCTTATATCCCTTGTAAATCCTTCTGAACAAGTCATCTTTACCATTCATCCTATTATGAAACCCTCCATCAATGTTCGACCTACTGATGTCTATCCCACTTTTCCAGATAATCAGTGTGAATGGTGTGATGCCATCTACAATTATCTAAAAGATGGTGCCATTCCCGAACCCACAACTAGAAATGCCCGCCTTCGCCTCAAAAAGTTAGCCACTAAGTATATCATCCTTGCTGACACATTGTACAAAAGATCCTTCAATGGAATCCTTTTGCGATGTCTCGTGAATGTTGAAACGCCTGTTGCCCTTGAACAAGCCCATTTTAGTACTTGTGGAGGACATTTTGGTGGAAAAACCTTAGTGTAAAAACTCCTTCGCATGGGATATTACTGGAAAAACATGGAAAAAGATTGATATGTGTATGTTAAGCAATGTCATCAGTGCTAGAACATAGTCATTTGATCCATGCTCCTAATTCGGAGCTTCGTGCCCAAATACCTATCTGGTCGTTCTTTATGTGGGGCTTGGACCTGATTGGTAAAATCTCCCCACCTTCTTCTTTTGGACATACGTTCATTATTACTACTACCGATTATTTCACCAAATGGATCGAATCCATTCCCCTCTGATCCACAACCGCTGAGGTAATATGTCATTTCTTATTGGAACACATTATCGCTCGCTTTGGCCTTCCTTTCGCGTTAATCTTGGATAATGGTACTCCCTTTAAGAACAATGATGTGAAGAATTTCCTTGAGACCTTCCATATCCAACATCGATTTTCAACACCTTAATACCCTCAATCTAATGGTCAAGTTGAAAGTACTAATATTTTAAAATCCTGGAGCAAATCCTTAAGAATACTGTCAATCAAAACCAAAACGATTGGCATACACAATTGCAATATGCACTATGGGCATATCGCATGAGTGTTCGTTCTTCTATAGTAAATACCCCTTTTAACCTTGTTTACGGCACCAAGGCTATCCTTCCTTTAGAGTTAGAAACCCCACGTTGAGGATTTCTCTCCAAAGTATCGTTGATAATGACACTTATGCGAAACAACGTCTACACCAACTTGAAATGCTTGATGAGCAACGCATCAATTTTCTCAAGCATCTTCAAGCTTACACTAAATAATTTCAATGCAAACACGATGTTGGTGTCATTCCTTGAACCTTTAACAAAGGTGATTTTGTCTTATATGAAAATCAATGCAACACCACTATCGATTACACTGACAAAGGTAAGTTTAGTCCTAATTGGTTAGGCCCCTATGTGGTCGATACAAATTACGGATCTTATGCTTATACCTTAACCGAGCACAATGGTAGTCCTCTCCGAGATCCAATTAATGTCGCACATTTGTGTAGGTATTATGTCTAATCCCCTTTTGAATGGTATGAATTATAGAGCAGTGTTGTTGAACCTATCAGATTCTATCCTATTAGCTTTCTCATTGCTTCGTTCTTGACAAATCACTATGCATGTGTCTTGAACACTAAAGTGATTATTTAATTCATTTTTATAATTACTTTAGATTTCATTCTATTCAATTTTCCTTCTTGTGTATTATGTTACTTTAAAATCGTCAGTGCATAACATATTTAATCTTTATGTTGTTTCTAACATACATTCCAAACATGTTTTAATTAGATCACATACATTCTAATAAATCATGTTGCCATTAATTAAATACTCTAAAAGGGTTATTTAATTAATCACATTGTCATTTAAAATCCACACAATTAAACTACACCATATAAAATACAAATGCATATTTATACATATATCAAAAGTCTTTTATACATATCATCATAATATACAGTGTCACCGAGGACTGTGATTACCAGATCCTGAGGGATCTGGTACTTGTGTTGCATTGGTAGTAGGGTATCAGGAGACAGTCATGCATGATCATGACAGTGATCCACCGACTCTGAGCGTGTACTCCAACCGTCCCATCCATGCAAGTGCCAATTGACGCTCACCTGCTATCTGGTCCCTCTCTACCCGTAATAGTGCCACCTCTCTCTCCAGTCTCTCCACCTCTACTGGAGGTTGTGATGGTTGTGCATGTGGTACAACTCTCACTCGGTGGACCTACCTCCTCAGGCCCTCATAGGTTGCCTGCAACCTTGTGAAGGGTCTCAGGGTCTCTAGCTCTTGCTCCAGGATCGGTGTGGGTACATAGTCAGTATCCATCTCCTCTTCGTCGAACATCACCAGCACTATTTCTACTGCTACATGATGTAGAAACTCTCACCAACCCTCTATAGGCCCTACAAAATCACACAAGAGTCTCATCAGTAACACATGATCATATAAATATATATGCATTAAATCACACATCAAATACATCTATTAAAATCAAATATCATCAGCTATCTCTCTGGTAGAATGTGGAATGTCCACCTCATCCTGTGTAGGGGGCATAGATGATGTGCTCGCCTCCCCTCGGCTATAAGTGTTGGCGCCTACTACTGCTACTGTCTAGGATCTAGTCATATGTACAGGTGAGACCTCTCCCTACTCGTATCAATCCTTGGCTACTACATCATCGCCATCACTTAGGGGTGGCTCCTCTACTCTCTCTCCTCCTCCTCCTCCTCATCCTACTCCTCATCCTCATCCTCATTCTCATCCTCATCCTCTCCCTCCTATCCATCATAATCTAGTTTTGCATCCTCATCATACTCCTCATCAATTATATCTATAAATATGGTAGCAGCCCTGTATCGTGTCTCCTCAGCCTTTTCCTCTCACTCTCTCTCCTCCCCCTCATCTGGCATAGGCTCTACCTCTCCCACTGGCTCATCCATCAGGAACACTGGATCTGGTCGTGATGCTCTCCACCACTCCTCATGGTCCCATGTGGTCCCAACATCATCTGCATCATCCATAGGTGGCTAGTCATGATCTGAATTGTCCAAGTCGCTCTTGACAACATCATCTAGTGTAAAGCGTGTCATATCCCCTGGCCTCTGAGCACTCTGAATAGACCTCCTGAATGATGATCGTGATTGTGGTGGTATTTGTACCTATCCAAACTACCTCATAACTCGATCATAGTAGAACGGCTACACTATGTGATCATGTTATCCTACCAAGAACCTGCTCATCTATAACCGCCTCAGCTATCTGGTATGATCTGACCATGGAGAACAAGCTAGTACGGCCTCCACGGGATACTCTCCTCATCTAGTCGGTCAAATCTCACTCTCCAAAAGTGTAGATCACCGTACTACCACAATCGTCATAATGGATAGCCGAATGGTCGAGGATAGCCCAATTTTGTCGGATACGGGAAGCCAACTGGTCGTGTACATCTGATATGCTCTAAGAACCATACCTATAAGAGTGTGCAGTGTACCACACTATCTAGCTCCTAGAAAATAAACTAACCAAGGTCATAGTAAAAATGTGCTAGAATGCATCATCCCTAGGCATAAATCGGTTGATGCTCTGCCATGCCTCGTATTAGATGTACTAGTCCACCCTCTAAATGCATTGCTCGCCCATCCGTATAAAGCACCAATGCTACTATATGCATCATAATATGTCTCACCACTAGCACTCGTGAATAGAGTAACATCACCAACTCTATCCGCCTTGTGACTCTATCATCATGTACGGGACCGCTGAGGCAATACTGCATGTCTGCCCACTACTCTTGAAAGGATCGTCCCCTTTGTAGCTGCACCTGCTCCCCCTAAATAGGGACTTGGATTATGTGATGGATGTCCTCTATTGTAATGGTCATCTCACCCGTTAGTAGGTGAAAAGTGCATGTATCAGCATTCCACCTCTCACATAATGCCATCAGCATAGCATCATGATATCTCATGGGTGGCATAAGATATGCCCAATAGATCCCCATTGTCTGTAGATGCTCCATCTCCACTACTAATAGGGTTGGAGCCAAGTCTCTCAGGAAACTCAGTTGTCTCCTACCGAAATGCTATCGTGAACGAGTGGGTACCTATACAAATTATCACAATATGCTATCTAAATCATCTAATTTCTTTAATTTTACTCCAATTCATCATGCAAGCATACTAATGTTGTTCTAGTGTGCTTTTCCTATATCCCTAGACACTTTAGAACCCTTTTGGGACACTTCACGAATAAATGGGACACTTTGCAAAGAAAAGGGACACTTTGTGAAGAAATGAGACACTTTGCGAACAACAAGGACACTTTGCGAACAACAGGGATACTTTGCGAAAGAAAAGGGACATTTTGTGAAAAAAAATTCCAAGGTCCTAATACATTCTAAATATGCATTAAATTCATCCTATAATTGAAAAATCATGAAAGCAAAGGCTCCATAATCAACTAACCTCATGCTGGCGATTGTCGCTCGCCACCTAATCCCCCAGTACGTCCAATCTCGCAGGGGTGAAATCACGTGTGCTCAACATCCTCTCGCTCTCTCCTCATCACTCTTCAATGCTACAAAAGGTAAATGAGAAAGTAAGTGCATGTTTACTCTTTTTCATTTATTTTTAACTAACTTACTTTTCACACATGTGCACAATTGTACCTTTTCACTTTATAAACCTTTTAGTGTTCTTTTTCATTCAAATCAACATTGTGGGTACTCGTGATCTCTATTTTTTATGTCATTTGTTGTGTCAAAATCATTTTGCCACACCCTACATCATCACTCACCTATCTCTATGAGGCATGGTACTTGGAAATTCCCTTCGATATGTGTGTCCTCATTCGACGTGGTTAGATGGCTACCTTGATTCCACCTCCATAAAGGAAGTGGAATCAAGGGGGGGCATACATCTACCCTCGAATTTCATCTTTAGGGATTAGATAAGAGGATTTCTAGGACTTCTAACGAATTTGTGTTATAGGATGTGGTTCCTAACATTGTGGTGTTGCAGATAACTACACTGGGGGCTTCATTCTCCCACCTTTTAAATGAGTATCCTTTTATGAAAATATGGTGCATTGTTTGTTTTAGAGTCCTTTAGCTTACATATGCACGTAGAGTCATATGGAAGCTAAAGTGGGGGCTAAATGTGTCACCAAAAATTGTATACCTTTGAAGAAATGGATAATTTTGTGCCTGTTTTGGTCCTACTTTAGGTCTCATTTCATCAATTATCACCCTAAAACAACATTTATAGGCCCCTAAGGTTGGTTAATTTTGACTTGGAGCCCTAGTATACCCAAGGGGTCATTCAACCCCTGACAATAAATATCAAAACCATTCAAAAAGCACTGTTCCCACTTCAAAATCCCTTAGTGGGACTAGGTTGCCCAAGTTGGTGACCTAGTCCTTTTTGAGGATTTTTGAAGTTTCAAGCAGGAAAATGAATATTTTATCATAAATTCCTAATGGGTGTCGACTTCTTAGGCCAATATTCCTGACAATTAGGTCTTGTTAATTATATATACTTGTTTTTAGGTCATTTTTCACATCCAACTCTAAGAATCAACTACAAAACATCTTCCTTAAGAAGATTCATCTCACACACAACAAAAGTTGAATCTTTTGGATAGCAAACTAGGACTTTTTGCAAGTCTTCAAGCTCACTTCACATCCAAGATCACACATTGACAAAGGTTGAAGATAAATTCCTATGGAGATTCATGGAGAAATCTAGGTTGAAGAGGTGCAACTAGCCACCAAATCACTCCTAAAGACTGATTTCAAAGTGCCTCCATCTTCTACTTTTAGCCCATTTGCAGATTTGAGGTTTGCATCCCATTTGCATTCCTTGTTACATTCATTTGCAATGGTGTAAGGTTTCTAGGGTTGAAGTCTTTCATCATTTCAAATCTATTACTTGAATCTTATTCTAGCACAATACAATAGGGTTTTGCTTTATTTCAGGTTTTCCTAGTTCTAGACACACTTATGGCTAGGGTTTTATGCAGATTTTCTATTCCATTACAAGTTTAAATACAAACTAGGGGTTTGACCAAGGAAAACCCCACATTAGAAACCCAAATATCTTTTTTTTTGTAGGTTATTTTGTACATCTCAGTCTGGATTCCCGTGAAGAAATAGAATACAAACCAGAAGCCTCTATGTCCACTTTTAGTTTTTCAAAAAAGTTGAAAGGGATAAAGTCACCCATAATGGCAACCTAGTCCCACTAGAGGTTCCTGAAACTAAAAGTTGCAGATTTGGAGACCCAATTGACAGAAATGGCTTCCAGGACAATTTTCCTGAAAAGGGACTAGGTCGCCCCACTTGTCGTAAGTGTCCCAGCTAGTTCAAAACTTTGATTTTCTAGGTTTTCTGAGGCTTCCACAACTCCCTCTTTGGCCCACAGCAGTTTCCAAGTGCACCCGTTTGATTTAATAGGTTATTTTACTTAGTTTAATCTTCTCTTAGAATTTTTTGTAATACATTATGTATTTTCCAACATCATAAACTCTCTTAGTTTAGGTTAAGTAGTTAGGTTTTCATGTTATATTTCAGCACTTTTCATATTCCATTACATATTCAATCCCTAGCATTGAATGAATCACAAGATTTAATGCCCACTGGTGGTAAAGGAAAACCCTCTTCCTTCTAGGTGAAACCCTAGAGAGTTGTAGAAGACCCATTCTTTTACCCCCACACCAAAGCATTAAATTTTGTGGTTCACTTTTGTCTCATTTTTTTGCCTTTATATTCATAAACAAATGATTTAAATTCAGAATATTTAACAAAATCATAATCAGAAATAAACTCTTGTCCATCCCTAACCCTCACATCATTAGATAGTTCATTTGATGCCTCAAATCTTACAATATTGTGCTCTTGAGGGGGCTCGTACTGTGCAATCACAAGAGAAATTATTTGTTTGACCTACTCACCCTCTTCATCACTCTCCTCTTATTCACTTATATCAGTATCTAGGTATGTGTAGGGGGTGATCCCACAATAGTGGTTTACAATTTTTGGCCAAACTGGAAACTGCAATTATTATTTTTAACTAAATCTTCATATTCGGGCACCTATAGCGGCTAAACCATGAGGAATTTGAAAATGATGCAAACTAGAGTCTCATCACATTTTGTCTGTAGATTCTAAAAATATTTTTTTCAAAAATTTTGGAATCAGATTGCACTTTTTTTACCATCTCCCATAAAAACTATTTTTTTTCAGAAAAGAACATTTTTAAAAAGTGATGCTCACCGTATACAACATAACTTTTTTTGTATGAAGGATAAAATTATTTTTTTTTTGAATTTAGATTTGTAACTATGATATCTAGCACTTTCATTTGGTCTCATAGTTTTTTATTGAATATTTTATCCTTAATCAAGTTTTGAAGTCAAACCAATTGCAATTCAGACATAGGCGGACTGTATACAACATAACTTTTTCTGTATGTATCGAAAAAAAATTTTAAAAAATGAATGGATCAAGGACATCAATACCCAGACCAAACGTATTTTTTAAAATTTTATTTTGATAATCTGCTATTTTTCCACATGTGCATAATAGAGAGCTTGATTTTCAGTGAAAAACCTATGTTTAATAAAACTAAAAAATAAAATACATAATAAAAGCAAACCATATTAAAATTATATTTGACAGATAGCTCATTCCAAGGAATATCATTATCTACTTGGGTTTCTGAATTTTTCTCCATTTTTATCCTCAAATTGAGCTTTGAAAGACATTTTTTTACAGAAATTTACAAATTTTTGAAGAGACAGGGAAAAAAGGGGGTTCAATCGAACCTATGTTTGAGTGAACCCAAAAAAAATGTTCGACTGAACATAGGTTCGTTCGAACCACTTTAAAATATTATGCGAAATTATTGTTGGGTGGTTCGATCGAACCCCCCAAATATGGGTTCAATCGAGCCCTCGACGTATACCTACAAAAGTCAAACAACTTTTCTAGGGTTTTTTTTGCATTTTTCCGAGCTTAGTCTATGTAAAAAGTGATTTTCAAGTGACCCTTGTGCTTCCAGGTGTGTTGGCTGAAAAAGACAATTCACAGGTGAAAAATGATGAATTTTTTCAAAATGTTATATATCTTATTTGTTATTGTTGCTTTTGTTTTTATTATTTTCTATTGTTGTAAGTTTTTCAATTCTTTTGTCACAGATTTTTTGCATTTTGGAGGAGAATTTGCTGTCAACTTTCAAACATTTTTAATTTGAAGAAGAAAATGGGACAAAAAGCAAAAAGAAAAAACAAGGCTCAGCAAAAATTTTCAAAAGATAAAGAAGAAAATAGACGCAAACAAAACTTGACAAATTATCATAGAAGGAAACAAGATACGTGTTTATTTCTTCTCTTTATCATCAAATATAGGTAAATTTATTTACTTACAATAGTGGGTTTATCATATGTTTTATCTAGAAACAAGGAAAAATGCATCAAATAATTGATATATAAGAAAATTGAAGGTTCCTCATTTCAATTTTATGTTCAAATGAAAACTCAAATGCACATCATGAATGAGTTCTATAAAACTAAAATCTGCAAGTTATCACTAGATTTCATAGTACTGCATTACTCTCAATTTCCTCTCTTTCTTCATAAATAATTATTTGTAGTATCAATGGTTCATCTTTATACATTTTTACTTTCAAATTTTCTTCATTACATCCATGATACTTTATCACAACTCTATATTCTTACTTCTATGCTACAACCTTCATTTTTATCACCATCTATCCTTTCTTGGACATCCTTTATTTTTTTATTCTACATCATCACAATTTATCATTCCTTCATATTTAGATTATGTTGAATGTATTTATTATTGTTACATGAGCTTATGTTCTTTCTTAAATTCAATTTCACTTAGCATCCCTTTTGCATTCTCTACTAGTGTCTCCTCCTTCTTGAAATATGCATTTTGATCCTATGGCCTTCATCTTCCTTCCTTACTTGGAAACAACCAATATGTAGTGCCCCACCTTTTTTGGCACTCTATTAATAATATTCCATATATCTCCTACCTCCTAAAATAGGTTTCTAAATTTGTCTAGTACTCTAGATCTAATCTCTCGATATCAATTGCAAAAATATTTGTGGTGCCTACTGCTACTCTTTTATGAATCCTTATACTAAATGCTTTACTAGTTTTGATCTACAATATATTCTCTTTGTTTGTATTTTTTTGTAGCACCTAATTTTGCATCTATCTATGTTTATGTCCTTCTTTAAATCCTTATATTTATTTCATCCAATTGTGCATCATCAATTATATCTATGGTAGAAACACCATCTTTCACCAGTATTTCCCGCTCTATCTTGGTATCTCCCTTTGTATCAATCTTAGGTAGCTTCCTCAATGAATATAGTCATCTAAATACATCATCTTCTTCTACATCTCTTTCTTTGTCTATCTTCTTGTCATAATCTTAATCTATATTCATATTCAATGATATATGCAGTATCTAGCCCTCCATGTATAAAATGTCAATTCTTCTTTTTGGGAGTCAAAGATTTCATTACATTCTACATGAACCATTTTGAGATTAAGCAAAATTTTAAAAGCACCAGAGTCCTTTTGAATATCAAACACCTCAAAATTTATTTTTCTTTTAAACCCAATAGGTTGACCTTTATATTAGATACCATGTGCTAATGAAAATTTTGGATATGCTCCCTCATCTAGTACTATATCATGGGGAGTATCATGTAAATTTGTTTTCCCAAGCTCCTCCCAATCTATTTTAAGAATAATTTTAACATCTACTCCCGAGTTTATTAATATATTTTTCATCCATAAAAATGAGTTATATATGATTGTGCCCATTTAAAAATATTAAGATGTGAAATAGATGCATTTTGTTGAAATTATCATGTTCTTAGAATTAATGTCTATTCTAACATGTTCCAAGCCAAAAATTAAATTATTTGAGTGTTGATATTTATATATATTTGTTGTTTTATAACTTGAAAATTAGATTTTGTTCGATATTAATATATAGGGACTGAAGGTTGAGACACAAATCCTAACAATCTCCGGTAATGGGATACCTTATCTAAGAAAAATAAAATATTTAAATTTACTAGATCAACTATCTACTTAGGTACAAAGAGGCTCATAGACTTACCACACTATCTAATTACATGCTATTTTTTTATGGAAACCATAACATTCTTATGTTATATAACATGATTGAATTATAGAACTTATAGTAACAAGTCTAAAGCTTAGTCACTAGCATGCATAAATTTAATTGCATTAAAACATGAAAATATAATAGTGAGCTATCATGTTGTAACACACTCATATTTTTGATGAAAAATAGTCATGAGTAATGTGTGTTATTTTCTTCATGTAATACCTGATAAAATTATTGTGTACTATAAAGTGTATTTTTGTTGATTTAGAGTAATTTTAATTTAATGAATCATTTATCTATAAGATGGGAGGGGCAAGTTTCTTTAATGTTTTAGCAATTTGAGTTCAAAATTAAATCACTTTTATTTTCATTTATGTTGAATCATTTTTTAATTATAATCTAAAATTTGAATATGTTGACACCTCCAAACACTCATCTCTAAGTTGAAATAAATTATACATGGAAAATTTTATGTTGAATGAAATGCATAAAATAACCCCCTCAATTTCCTCCATCAATTCCAAGGCATTCTTGTGATTATTAAGGATAGATTTTAAGGTGTCTCAAAAATAACAAAATGGAAATTTTCAAACATTAGTAGAAATCTTTAAAATTTAATATAAATATAAAAAAAATGCATTGGAAAGATTTTGTAACATCATTTGAGTTTATAATATCTATATAAAATATTCAATCAAAAAGAACATAAATACAGGTCCAGAATTTTTTTAGATATATATATATAGTGACGTCTTGCATATTTTTACTTTAGGACGTCTTGTCAAAGACTAAAAATTGGAACTACTAACTAATTTGGTGCAGGACGATTGATTGAAGACTTTATTTTGAAACTGATTGTCTTTTATCTTAGAACACATTTCAATTTTGGTGCTTTAAAACAAACATTTGTCTTCCATCATATAGATTTAATTAGGGGGTGAATGAACACTGTTTGTTATGCTTGAGATGGTAGGGAGTATGATCTCACCTTGTGCGAATTTGGTGATCAGAAACCAGACCCATCTTCTTTGTATGTGTTTAATACCTTAAAGGGGCCTGCCTCACAAGAGGGAACAACTCTAACCGGTTTGACGCTCGGGCCAATATATAAAAGGATGAGTCTAAATTGTCAAGTCCTTATGGTATGTAGGCCTTAGTCGTGTATGTGCCATTCAAAAATGAGTACCAACCTTTTCTTTGAAAGGTATAAGAGCCCCTAGTAGAGTTGATAAATCCTTAAGTGGCTTGGTGTACGCTCGTGAGGTGCCATGTCCCCGATTATTCACTAGAACCCTCTTGTTTTAGAAAGCCAAAATCCCTTCTATTCATTGGTGCAACAACGGTTGTTGCCAAGGCATCCACATTCTCACAGTTCTTAGTAGACGTGAAGAGTCTGTCATGGGAGATTCATGAGGGCTCAAAGCTTGGTTGACCCGAGAAGTGAGTGTAATGTAAGGGGGAGTCAGTGTGGCCAAGCTTCTAAGTCACCTGCTAAGAATAAGTGTTGTTGGGGAAACCCACGTGGAATCCAGTGAATATAGTCCTTGCCAACCTTAGGATTTGTGCTTGTATTGTTAAAAAAAAAACATTTTGTCTTCTATGTCTTGTGTGTGTGTTTAAAAATAAACCTCAAACAAACATCACACCTAGTACTTGGCAACACCTTAAACCTTGCAAAATCTCAAAACATCAAACAACAAAAACATACAACATGAACAAGTATCACTTAGATTTCTTGGGGCCATCATCCTTTAGTTCTTATTTTTCAATCCTTGCATTCCACCTAGTCTTTCCATCCCATATAGTCCTTGCATATTCATAGCCCTTTCATCATAGTCCTTACGTATTCCTAGTCTTGCATACATAGATCACAGATCACATAGTCCTTGCATACATATATATCATTCCACCTAGTTCTTGCATGTACAACCCCTTGCATATATCAAGATCATATCACCTAACCAAGTTGCATGCATTCCATGAATTTGGTCCTTTGCATATTCATCATTGATCAAATAGAACCCTTAGCTTTCACTTCCACTATACTCTTTGTAGGTCTCAAAATCAACCCATTTTCTATCTATCACCCACATCACTTAAGTTTTATCATGGACTTCAGTTAGGGAGCATACCATTATCCTTGCATCTAGGGAAATCCTTTTGGAGTCCATCATCTCCTACATACCCTCTTTTGGTCATCAGTCCCTTGTGTTTATCCATCATAACACAAGTCAAGCCTTGCATCGTAACCAAATTTGGACCTAGAGTTGCATTTGACCTCTTGCATTCTTATCTTATCACATCATATCATACCATTTTCATATATCCCATCTTAGAATCATATCCTTTTCATTACATCCTAGTCCTTACATATTCCTAGTCTTGCATACATAGATCACATCACATAGTCCTTGCATACATATATATCATTCCACCTAGTTCTTGCATGTACAACCCCTTGCATATATCAAGATCATATCACCTAACCAAGTTGCATGCATTCCATGAATTTAGTCATTTGCATATTCATCATTAATCAAATAGAACCCTTAGCTTGCACTTCCACTACTCTTCGTAGGTCTCAAAATCAACCCGTTTGCTATCTATCACCCACATCACTTAAGGTTTATCATGGACTTGAGTTAGGGAACATACCACTATCCTTGAGTCTAGGGAAAACCTTTTGGAGTCCATCATCTCCTACATACCCTCTCTTGATCATTAGTCCCTTGTGTTCACCCATCATAACACAAGTCAAGCCTTGCATCGTAACCAAATTTGGACCTATATATCATCCCACATAGTCCTTGCATATATATATATATATCATTTCAAAAATAAAAATATCTACGTGTCCTCCAAGTCAAGTTGGCCACATCATCTCCAAGTCAAACTTCTCATCCTCCATACCAACCATTCATAAGCTTTCATCCTCCGTCCACCTACCTTCACCATCAAGAGTTGCCTAACACAATCCATGCCATTAATCCACAGTTCAAGTGTCCACTTATCACCCTTATCCTCTATTCTTCATTCAAAGCCTGATAATTGCTTATCATCTATTTTCAAATCCATTTTTTCCATGGAATTCTTAAGTTTAAGAATCTTTGATTTCGTTTGATTTCATATGTTCAACTCCACTTATATATCATCATCTCTCACTTTCTTTGCACAATATTTTGTGACATGTACAAATGGCTCAACAACCAGGAATTTCTCAAGCAGAAGTCGAGCCCAATCTATATATTGGACCAAATGAATAAATTGAAGAACACATGGACCTTGAAGATAGGGAGGAGGCCCAAGTTAAAACAATGCATGTTGGAGAGGGGTCGGGATCACTTCCTTCTACACCAATGGATGAGCATATAAAAGTAGCTGAAAAGGTGGGGAAACAAATTTTTTATAGAAATTTAGATCATTTACTTGAAATGGATATGGAGAAACTGAAATGTTATGCTGGCCAACCTAAAAATATGAGTAAGAGGTCAATGACTAAATCTGTAAATAGAATAATCCATGATCATTTCAATCATCTTGAAATAGTTGAAAAAACCCAATTGTTATCACGTTTACTTCTTCGTAATGAGCTGAAAGAGTCATTACAATTGTTGGGTGTACATTCTGCATCGAATAAGAGGAAACACATGAGACTACAAAAAGATATTGTTGAAAATGTTAAAAAAGGTTTAGATTCCATTAGGAAAGGATCTCGATCAGTGGATAAGGCCATTGCAAGAAAGGTGATTTTGACATCTGTTTTAAATAAAGAAATATCCAGAAAAAGAAAAATGTCAACACTTTCCACTGAATTTGGTTATAGTAGAACCACACTAATAAAATATGAGAAAAAGAGAAAGGTTTTGGATGATATTTTTGAAGGCAATTAGGCAATTATGTCTAGAGCTCCCCATTCTGACGGGATTGAAGATGTTGTTAGGAACTTGATCTCAAGTTTTTGGAATGATTAGACCCGTCTGTCATCAAATACTAGAGATGTTATGAGGCACAAGATTGGACCCGGTATTTATGAAGAACATATTAAGCATTGGCTAGACATAACACAGCTTGAGATGTATATTATTTTTTGTAATATGTATCCTCATATAAAGATTGGGCAAAAAATGTTTGAAAAGTTAAAGCCATATTATGTGAAGATAAACAAGTTTTTTGAAACTTGTTTTTGTCGTTATCACATTAAATTTAATCTCTACTATCAGGTGTTTCGAAAGATGAGTGAAGAAAGATATGGTTTTCAAAAGGCACCTCCTAAACAAGTAAGTTTGTTCATAAAGGATCTATTATGTGATCATGAAAATGGACCTCAAATAAAATGCATAAAAGGACTCTGTGAAACATGTGGAAATTTGGCTAACTTGCCATCAACAAATGAAAATGCTGACCTAACAAAGACAATAAATTGCAAGAGTTACAAGTATGTAAAGTTTCAAACAAGTTTTGTGCAAGAATCCACATGGTTAAACTATGTAGAAGAGGAGATACCTATTGGGAAATTTATGGAAGATTTTCAAAAATTGATACAACCATACATATAGCATTCCTTTTATGCTAAGTGGAAAGCACATCAATTTCAAACATTAAGAGATACTTTCCCACTTGGAACAGTTCTATCAATAGTTGACTTTGCAGAAAATTACTCTTTTGTACATCAAAAAGAGATTCAATCAGAATATTACTTTTCAAAGCAGGTCACTATTATCGTTCATGTGTGTTATCGACATGCATAATTGGAATTGGATGGTGTTGAGAGTACAAATGAACAATGGGCCATCAAGAAAGAATATCACTTTTATATTAGTGATGATAAAGAGCATGACACACTTTTTGTACAACATTGTTTTACAAAATGTTTTTTTGAGAATTTGAGAAGCAGGGTGTAAAATTTGAAAAGCATTTTGTATGGTCAAATGGATGTGCGACACAATTCAAATCATCACGGACATTTTATGCACTTTCTAGATATCATAAAATTTACAACATACCACATGTTTGGAGTTTCTTTGAGAGTGGGCATGGAAAGGGTGAGCATGATGGCACAGGAGCTTGCATCAAACGTGCTTTAAGAAAGCATCAAATGAGTTATTCAGAAGATCGTATAGATGATGCACATGATGTTGTTGAATGGTGCAATTTAAACAATTTGCATAAAATGAGCTCTGCACATCTTCAAGAACAAACCGAAATATTCCACATAGAGTGTTTTGGGAGATATCAGGTATGTATTGTTGGATATTTATGCCTCATCTTCCTAGCTTGGACTTCCATTTTGCCTTGGAGCCCTATTTCTGGCCTTTACCACCATACTGTTGCAAGCTTTCCTTAGTGGCGTGGTTGTATGGTTTACCGCTTTACCGCAGGCCACCTTGCTTGGTCTAGCAATTGGGCGGTGTTACCGCCTTACCGCAAAAGTCTTCTTCTAGACTGACAGTGGTGTGGTGAGTGGCGACAGTTGGCGTAGTGATTACCACCATACCGCAGGGGTTTCTCGAAGGTGGTGAGGTAGTGTGGTTGGCGGCGTGTTGGCGGAGCAAGGCCTTACCAACATACTGTAGGGGTTGCTCGAAGGTGGCGAGCTAGTGTTGTTGGCGATGTGTTGACGGAGCAAGGCCTTACCACCTTACTGCAGGAGTTGCTTATTGGTAGCGTGGTAGTAGCTGGCAGTTGAAGGGCGGTGTTCTGGTGACGGTCATCACTTTACCGTGGATGGTGCTCAGGGAAGCTGCGGTGGTTGCGGTGGATGGCTAGCGATCGGTGAATGCGATTATCGCCTTATCGTGGGTGGTGAGATGTCTCACCGTGGTGCCACGGTAAGACCATTGGTGATCTGTCTAGCGGTCACTACCCTACCGTGGGGTCACCTGGCGACCCCCACGGTAGCACCATTCACCGTTAGCGGTCTGCGCTGGGGGTCACCACTTTGCCACGGGTCTCTGGCAGTCGGGGCCCGGTAGCGCAGGGCAATCAGAGTGGCGCAGTGGTAGCACGGTGGAGACAAGGAATGAGCTCAGGTGGGCTCACCGCATTACCACAGTCGGGTCGACTGAGCTTGGCAGTAGCGCGGTTGGAGGCCAAATGGTCGATGTGGGCTCACCGCCATACCGCGATGGTTGTCTAGACTCGGTGCGGTTGCACGATAGATGGCAGAGGTGAGCTCAGAGCTCGACCGACTAGCTTGACTGAGTTTGACTAGAGGTCAAAGGTAGCGAACAAATAGAAATGCGACACGTGGCTCAACGTCAGGATGTTGATTAGCTAGGTGCCAAAATAGTGATGACAGTTATTGCAAGCCAAGTTTTCAACTGAAGACAGGACCTGATTGAGGCAAGGAATTGAATGCCTAGGCGGCCCGATGCAAGAAGATCTGTCAGTGTATATCCTAAGGATAGTTGATGATTTGGATAGCTAGAACAAGTTGGTGCATGGTAAGAAATTAAGTAATGTCGTGTGCACATAAAAGAAAAGAAGAGCGATAATAGAGAGAGGTTGAGAGTGTTCAAGAGGTTCAACCGTGAACACTTAGACTCTCAGATCTGTTAAGATGTGAACCTGATAGGCCAAGGGGCTAGGTTGGCCATGAGGCTGGCTGTGATAGACTTTTGTGAGGAGATGAAGGGAATCCACACAGTATGTCATGAGGACATTGTAACTATGTGAAGATTCTATTTTGTGTTGCCTATATTCTTTCTCCAGATGAACAAGATGTAATATCCTGAAGAGAATAGCTCTGTGTTTGTATTGTAACCATTTTAGTTACTAAATAATACAAGTGAGTTGAATGTTTTGGAGGTGGGGTTTTTTACCTGAAAAGGTTTTCCCCACGGGGTGATCCCACAAAGTTGGTTTATAATTTTTGGGAGATTCTGATTTTTGCTGAAATCACATATTTTTAGAAAATATAATGATTTAAGCCTTAAAATGTTCTATTTTAATGATTTCAATTGAAGAGGGTTTGATTAAACCACCTTAGATCAAACCCCCTTGGATAGAACCTTGCTAGTTTTAAACCATACCAACAACGGAATCTCCTTTACACTTATCAAAATGCTGATAAAAAATCACTTTTGATTTACCTTTTGGGGGATCAAATGAATTCATTTAAAATTTATTTCAAATGATCATGGTATTCCTCAGAACAAGCTATCCAACAAATATAATTTTAATAGGTTTTGGTTTTATTATGTATGTGTTTTTTTAGTTTTATTAAATATGGGTTTTTCACTGAAAATCAAGCTCTTTGTTCTCCACATTTGGAAAAATAGCAGATTATCAAAATAAAATTAAAAAAAATATGTTTAGGCTGGGTATTGATATCCTTGATCCATTAAAAAAGAAAAAATTGAATTTCGATACATACAGAAAATTGTATGTTGTATATAGTCCGCCTATGTTTCAATTGTAATTGGTTTGACTTGGAAACTTGATTAAGGAAAAAATATTTAATAAAACACTATGAAACCAAATCAAAGTGCTAGATATCATAGTTACAAATCTAAATTCAAAAAAAATAGAATTTTATCCTTCATACAAAAAAAGCTATGTTGTATACGGTGAGCGTCACTCCTTAAAAATGCTATTGTTTTTAAAAAGCTAGTTTTTGAAGGAGATGGAAAAAGAAGTGCAATCTTATTCCAAAAAAATTGAAAAAAATATATTTAGAATCTATAGAAAAAACATCACAAATCACTAGTTTGCATCATCTTCAAATTCCTCATGGTTTAGCCACTATAGGAGCCTAAAAGTGAATATTTAGTAAGAAAAAATCAGTACAGTGTCCAGTTTGCCCAAAAATTGTAAACCAGTATTGTGGGATCACCCCATGTATATCTGTGTGTTCATAGTTTTGTCTTTCATTGTTGTCTGATTCATGTTCTTGAATCTATGCTTGTGTTGAATCTGTTATAAGTTATGCATTTACTTTTCTCAAAGGATCAATGGGGGATCAACTGTGCCTACTTCCGCTTTATGGCATAGTTGTTTGTGTCTTTGAAGTGATAAAAATGAAAATCACTAAGGCACTGTTGTCTTAGACGTGTTCTATGATGACAAAACTAACTCCGTATCCCCAACATGTATAAATTACATTTGTAAAAAATTAAATTTATTTAAATTTAAAATTTACATATATATATATATATATATATATATATATATACACACATGTTTGTTCACATAATTTTGTTGCAATTACATGTATCTAGGTTTGGATAGAAGATCGATGCATGGATGCAAGAGGGTAGAAAAAAAAAAGATCTTTGCATTGTGTTATGAGTTTAGATAGTCACCCTGGATGGACATTATACACGAGGGATTACTCTTGTTTCTGCACTAAGTGCATAGCGGGAAACTCTCATGCATGCAACAACGAAGAACTTGAATATGTTAGTAAATGGGATATGGTGCCACTATTCGTTTCAGACACATACAACGAAAATGAGGATGAAATATTTCAAGACATTCCTTTGATTTCAATTGATTATGACCATATTTTAGGATTGGTTAGAAAAGGTATATGTGTAAGTTTTCAATAATTTAAATATTATATAAATTTAATGATCTTTAAAGTCTAGAGACAATTCTATTTTTTTTAGAATTTTATTGTGTAAATTTGGTGTACAGGAGATGTTTTTGCAATCATAGAAGAGCCTAGAATCATAGAAGGTGTTAGCTATTATTTACTGTGTTGCACAGAAGAGAGAAATAAGCTAACACAATCTGAAACAAATGATGGAATGTTATTTCCCACAAGTGAGTTTGAATTTAAAATTATATATATACATTGTGTACATGTGTACATTACCTTAAAAAATCTAAATTTATATTGTACAAAAATTGAGCATGAAAATGTTGTACACATGCACATGTCTTACATCAGGTTCATGTTTACTGTGCAGGTTTTGTTGTTGTGCAAGGGATATATCTAAAACAAGTCAAATTTGTTCAACATGGGATTCATTTTGTTGACTATCAAGTTGATAACAAGGTATATCAATATAGTCACCTTATAATTGCTACCGCCCTACATTTTCATGCAATTCCACATGCACGTGGACGAAAAAAATGGAGACTAGATAGTGATGACCATCAAAAAAATTTACATGTTACTCAAGAGCGGGTTGAACCAGAATGTTTGAGTTAGATTATATCCATGATTTTCAAGTTCACTTGTACATGTACATACATGTTCAAGACGAGAACTTATAGTAACTTGTTTGAACTCTGGATTGTTTTAGTTACTTATAATATATGTTGATGACAAGTGTTTTAAATTTGGTTGGACACAAATTAGGGGTTGAAATACATTGAGAACCTTAAATTGAGTAGATATTTCCAATTATATATTTGTTCCATGGAATTCAACTACTTGTTATGATAAGCTTGTAAATATGATTTCTAAATTATTGAAGCAATATTTTGATAAGGAGGAAACAAAAAAATTAGAAATAAACTTCCTCATATCCATAAAGAAAATTTGATAGGAGGAAGAGACATGCACGTAATATTTATCATGAAAGTTACCATACAATGTACAAGAACATGATTTACTAAGGAATAAAGGTTTCTTATAAGTACACAACAAACCTGGATGAAGATTTAACCCTAGTGCAAAAAAAACAAATAATGAAAGAATAGGAGAAAATGAAGATTTAAACTTTGTACATATTTTTTTCTATTACCTCAAATCTTCCACCAATATAAATTGAATTAGTGATTAATCAAAATAGTAAACTTTTAAAAATAAAAAATTGAATAAACATTAATTTACCAGGTTCACTTTCACCTAATTGAATGATTCAATTGATCGCATCATTTAAGTTTTAGTGAATATAATGAGGTCACATCTCAAATCAACTATCAATTATCTAAATTATCAACTTTTTGAGAAATTTTGTGATTTTGTGAATTTGTAAATTTGTGACTTATGACAAGAATAACGATGTCAAAAACTACTAGTACAATCTTTATTACTTAATTTATTAAATTTTTAGGGGATTTGATTTTCAAAGGACAAAAGAAAAACCTAAAAATGAGAGAAAAGGTTAAATATATGAGAAATTTTTGTTTGTAAATATTTTATAGATTTTATTGATTAAGATAATTATTGAATATTTTCATAATATTCTCATAATAAGAGGTGCAATAACTAACTCATCTCCTAAAATTTGGCCTCTAGTATAGTTATAGTGTGTCAACTTTAAACTTAGACAACTATACGCAAATTTATATTTTTATTTGTGATAAAAATTAAAAGATCATTATTTAAGATTTAAAATTATATTATCTAAATTATAAAACTATCTAATTATAATGGCTTTCATAACAATTTTACATAAGTTGATGATTTAAGTCTAATATTATGTTGTTATGGTGATACCCACAAAAATTATGAGTGTTATAATACATTTAAAATAGCTATCATGCACTTAATTATTATTTTTTTATGATTTTTGGGCTTATATTAATTCACTACATCTTTATGTTTTCTTGATATTTAATACACCCTTTTGCCCAAATGAATACTTGGAAGGATTTACACATGATTAATTTGATGAAATAAGTTGGAGGGCTTGATATAGATAAAAGATGTTCTCTTCCTAATGATGTATGGATATATAGGAAAATATATCATTAAAGAATATAAAAATGAATTTCCAAAGAAAAGGTTAATTTTTTTATTTATCAAGATTTCAAATGTAGACATGGAATGAGTAAGGAAAAATGACATCATGAAACATTTTTTGTGGCCCCATGAGCTTAAATTTTAGTATTAGTAGTGTCATCTTCAAGTAGAAAGATATGGTGATAGCTATATTATTAAGTATATTAAATTCATTGAGTAGCTCGTCAATCATAGGATTGGGAAACATATCCTTGGTTGTGATCTTTTTTATATATAAAAATATACACTTAAACAACATGAACCATCCTTTTTATTAAATAAAGAGTACATGGGAAGAGTGTGGACCACACTAGGTTGAATGACCCCCACCTAAAAAAGGTTGTGCACTATTGTTTAGTCTCAAGGTATTTTGCACAAAAACATATCAAGGTACTTAAATATTATTTGGTGTACTAATTGGAATCAACTAAAGTTCATGATCTTATGGAAATTTTGAGGTGATAATAAATGGGAATCTATAAACATTGAGATATTTTTGGTTATCACTTCATGTAATTTTGATGATTGAGTCAATGTAACAAATTTAGATAATAACTTGGTAAGTTGTTACCCAATGATACCTTATTTAATAAATTCTCTATGTTACCCTTGATGATACCTTATTTAGATAATAACTTGGTAAGTTGTTACCCAATGATACCTTATGTGATCTAATGAGGTGTGTGGAACCTAATTTCACCCCTATGAGAGTGTACTTGTGGGAACTAGTAGTAAATTGAATCCACATTTTAAATAATTTGTAAATGATGGTCTCAATTTTATGTAACTATTATTCTCCCAAAACCATGCCATAGCCTCCTAGTGGGAGACCAAACATATTAGGTTACAAAATATAGTTCTCTACAAATATTTAGAAACTTGCTATGTTTCTCCATGCACGCTAGTATGCCCTTATTAGCTATCATTACATATGAAGTATAGAACATCACAATTATAGGATAATCCTTTCACTTGGTTACTAACCATCTCTTCATGGATTAGTATCTTGACACTTAGTGAGTGGAGACTCAAATTAGTGTGCTTGGTATGTGACATGATGTCATATGATATGCAATATTAGTTAAGTGATAGTTCTTGAGGCATTATTCATGTTGTGCATGATATGTAATATTAGTTAAGTGATAGTTCTTGAGGAATTATTTGGATAGTGTTATGCTATAAATTTATCCTCAACTAATCTATCTAACTTGAGCTCAATTATTTGAATGTGGTAGGCCTACTATTTAAATTTAGCTTAAATTTCATATTTTGTAGGTGTTAGGTTATAGATGCAATAGCTCAAGTGCAATGAAATTACCCATAAATGTGAGCTAGAGGCACCATTGATATTGAATTTTGTTGGTTTTCTAAGTTTCATGTCTTGATTAGGTGGTCTAATCTAGCTATCATATATAAATAATTTTTTAATAAAATATATTACTGCATATATCAACTTACATGTAAGGAATAATATACTCTAAAAATATTTTATTTTCAAGTGGATTAAACACATAATATAGAAAGATAACCATATCGACATCATTTCAAGAAAAATGTAAAATATAATCATACCTATATCTTATCAGTTTCAGCCCAAAAAGGGTCTTACCAAAATCGTTTATTAAGATAATTATCTTTGTTTAATGCATCATTATTCAAGGATTCATCTCCTCCCTATGTAGGGTAGACGGAGATCCATTGAGTGTTTGTCCCTATCCTTGTTTTGATTTTGATTTTTCGTTGCTTTAGTCATTTTATAGCCATTGCTAGAGTCTCAATATTTGTTAGTCATAGTTTGGTAATCTATAACTTCTTATTATTGTGATTATGGGTAAGTCCTTGAGTTTCATTTTCTTGGCACATTTCCTTGTCCATCCTTATAGTATATCCCCTATCATATTTGGAAATTGAATGAATTGAATTTAAGTTACTTTATGAAGGTTTCAAGTCCTAATTAAGTTTTGTCCTCTACCTCCTATCTTGAGTTGGATTTGGTATTTTAATTGTGTTTTCATATCCAAGCCTTATGAGATTAACTCATTATCTTAAGAAATTTGTGATAATTTCCTATATCCTAGTTATCTCTTATTTCCTAATTTAGGGTTACAATTTTTGTTTCCCAAAGGTTAACGATAATATTTCCAAATGAGTATCAAGAAAATAAAATCTTAATGAATATAATCCATGGTGTTTTATTGTTAGACCATGAGTAAAACTATTGTATTATTAAGGACTTCTATAATTTCAATACCCATAACAATTCTAGTACTTTTTTATTTCTTTTAGGAAATCCTTTTTAAATCCATCATTCCTATCGATTCACATAACAATCCTAATTGTTTATTTATTTCATGATATCTATAATTGTATACATTAAGAATATAGCAAGACAATTCTAATTTTCTAAATCTAGAAGAGAGAAAAATAATTATTCTAATAGGGCTATCATGCTTATTTTTAGTAATGGATTTCCTAAATAATAATTTACATAATAACAAAGTAACTAAAATTTACCAAATTTCACTAGTCCATTCCAAACCTTGTCTAAATGATGATTAGATGTTTGATTTTAAAAATTCATTGAAGGACTAAATTTAATAGACTCAAGCAATTTCTATTCATCATATTTATGCAAGTAAATACTTGAATAGGTTAGCAAGAGTATCTTCGATTGTAACTAACTTCACAAGAAACCGTTGCAATGTTCAGTATCCTAAAGCTAGATTAATGTGTATGTTTTCAAAACTAGGGTCAATTATTTTCATCAACCCATCTATGTGTCATATTACGTTTATTAATGTTGTAAGTATGACTTATTGTCTCATATCTTGTAGTAGTTTTCTTGAACTATTTTGACTTAAGTACCTTAATAAATAAAGTTTTGGGTGCATACTAATTTCTTTTATTAGAATCCTTTAGATCATTTTCAAGGGTAGAAACTATATATTTCTATAATTTCAATGCAAATTACTCTCATGTATTAGATTATGATTAAAAATATCATTGATGACTAAGACAATCACTTTGTGCCACTAATAATTTATTTTTTTATAAAATTTTCATCAAGACTTGGTGATATTCTTGTCACATTATATTGAAAACCCATATTTCACCTGGAATAAGATCATTTGTATATGGAATATTAGGTATCATAGATGAAGAAAATGTGATTTCTTTGTTTGGTCTCATCTACCATGGGTATCTTCAATTTTTTTGATCTTTCCTCCTACTAACATTTTGTCTAATTTTATCTCAACTCTTGTGTTGACATTGAGGTTTTAAGTTAATATTTTATTTTCCTTTATGGTTTGGATCCTTCTTTTAGTTCTTAATATTTATCTTTTTCCATTATTTTAATGCTTGAATTTAGTTACAAATGGTTTACACACTTATTCCAAATATTCCATTTCATGAATTTTATAACACATGAAATATAAAATATAACACATGAACTCTATTAAATATGAAATTTGGTTTTTAGTTGTTGGCTTCTAGTATGAATGTGATATATACTTGGTGGAATTCTTAGTTGAGACTCTCAATCTTCCATTGTTGGTTTCTAACTTGAGATTATACAATACATGATCTATGTATTAATCTAATGTTAATTCTTGAAAGAAGGTATATATGAGTCTCATCCTAATTCTCACATAGAGTTGTCTTAGTCAATTTCTCATATGAGTTCCATATCTGTAAATTTTTCTTAATGTAAAAACATATAAATTGGTATCATGCCTGTGCAAAAATGGGGGTTTTGGAACAAGGTATGGATACCCATCAAAGTATTTAAATTATACAACAAATACAATTAGCAACTGTAAATCCATAATTATGTAAATGGGTTTGTTGAAAATGCTTTAGAAACTTTCAAGCAAATGCAATTGATGCTGTAAATAAAGTCGAATTCCACAACTTTTGCCCTGCTTGGGCCAAAATGGTAGCTTTGGAACAGTGTAACCAACTTGGGAGGACACCTTGGAGGGTGATAAACTGTGGAGGTTGCTTGAAGGTGACATTCACCCAACAGTTCGCTTCTTCACATGCTCCACATTCAGGTTCGCCGCATTGTTCGCTTCCACTCTGTTTCGTCGTGAAAATGACAGATACTTTTATTTTAAATCCCTAATCAAGGGGTTCGATCGAACCCCCTTATTTTAATGTTTTCGCTCATTTCTGGGATGGGTTCGATCGAACATATGGTTCGATCGAACATAGTGTTCGCACGAACCCATATAATGGTTCACCCGAACCATTGGGTTCGACCAAACCCCTTCATTTTGTGTAAACACAAAAAATGAAGTTTTTCTTCCTCCACAAAAGTGTTAACCACTTATGTGGGATCACCCTAGGATCATCATGGAAAAAATAGGCCCTTAAGTGGCAATAAAATTTAAAAAAATCAGAGTTAGGCAACTTAACGTAAAAATTTGAATAAGTTATCTATATTATTTCAAAAATATGTAAGAATATAATTTATAAAAAATTGAACGTAGTTTCTAAACTACTAGGTTTATTTATTTATTTGTAAATCTATTTGGTGAAAATTTGAAATTTCAATGCAGTAGTACTTAAATTTCAAGGAAAAAATAAGAAGTAGGTGTCTATCTGACCACCCTTACCACAATAAAATGATAATATTTTTTTATAATATTTTAGATAGAAGTAGAGGACTCAAGTCCCAATGTGATGCATATTTTTTTATTTTTTTTCCAAGTAAATAATTAATTATGATTTTTTATTACAAATTTTAAAAAATATAAAAACTCGTATGTCTAACCACCTTAACTTGGTCAAAACTTCATGAAATTCTTTTTTTTTTTAATCCTATATTATGAGAAGCATAGAATGTGACGCATCTTTCAGATTCAAAAAATGTGATACCGTTTGAAAGCTATAGATTTTTTTCAATCAACCTATCAATCAGGACTTTAGTCATAATTCAAATAGAAAATGAATAATAATTATTTATTAAATTCAAAGTAAAGAATAATTTATATTGGTGGAAAGTTGAGAATCTCCTTTAAAAACCCTTTTTGTTTCATCAATTTTGGGTAAAAAAAAGTCGTCAACTACATGGGACATCATATCACTTACATATTGCCACTTTTTGGCCCATCATGATCCTACACATACCCATCTACAAAAAAACATACCTCAGGAGTAGGTTGTGAAGGTATGTAATCCAAGGGCTCTATTTCTTCAGCTTGTACTCCTGAATAGGTTGCATGAAGCACATCAAAAACAACTGGGGGCACATCCTTTACTAGTTCATTGACATGAGTTATGAGTTGCTCAATTCTTGTTAAAGGATCTTGTATCTCACCGAATGCCTTTGAATAAGATGGGACATTTTTTCTCTTCCATTCCTCTACAAGCATAATCTTGTTATAGGCAGCCATTCTTTCCTTGGTGGAAGCCTCATCATGGTTTCTTATCACATCTTCGACTGAGAACAAATGTTCATACCTTGATAGCCCCTGAGATAATCTTGCCTTGTGAATAAACCCTTCAGCATCAAACTATTTCCTTACATCACCTAGAGGTAGGTTGTACTGTTCTAATTTACCATCAATTTCCCCATATCCTTCATTGGCAACCACAGTAAAGTCTCCAAAACATAAGGTGTTGGGCATAATTGATTGTTTGATATGTCCTTTGAGGTGTTTGGCATCATATTTTGCCAATTGCCTCATAATTTCTAAATAAGCAATTCGCTCAAGAACTACTCGCGGCATCAAGTGTGGAGCTCCTTCAAACCCATAAACCCTTGTCACTGTACAATCAAAGAACATACCAACCTCCCAGTTATGATTCACTTTATTTCTCAGGTCATTTTCCTTTGGTCTTAGAAATATTTGTACTTGTGGGGATAGGTTATAATTACATGAATATCCTAGCAACTTCATCAATGGTTTTACAAAAAAATCTTTAAAATAAAGGTAATGAGACCTACCAAATCGTTTGTCCCACAATGATGTCCACTTTGTACAGGTTTTAAATCTCCATTTTCATCTATATATGTTATCCTTAATTCTTCACTCCAGACCCCTCTGACTTGTCCTTCGTACAAGGGTGATCCCACAATAGTGGTTTACAATTTTTGGCCAAGCTGGACACTAAAATTATTATTTTTAACTAATTCTTCACATTCGGGCACTTATAGCAACTAAACCGTAATGAATTTGAAGATGATGCAAACTAGATTCTCATCAAATTTTGTCTGTAGATTCTAAAAATGTTTTTTTCAAAATTTTTGGAATAAGATTGCACTTCTTTTTCCATCTCCCACGAAAACTGGTTTTTTTCAGAAAACAACATTTTTGAAAAGTGACGCTCACTGTATACAACATAAATTTTTTTGTATGAAGGATAAAATTCTAATTTTTTTGAATTTAGATTTGTAACTGTGATATCTAGCACTTTCACTTGGTCTCATAGTTTTTTATTGAATATTTTTTCCTTAATAGAGTTTCGAAGTCAAACCAATTGCAATTCAGACATAGGCGGACTGTATACAACATAACTTTTTCTATATGTATTGAAATTCAATTTTATTTTTTTTAATGGATCAAGGACATCAATACCCAGGACAAAAATATTTTTAAAAAAATTATTTTGATAATTTGCTATTTTTCCACATGTGCAAAACAGAGAACTTGATTTTCAGTGAAAAACCTATGTTTAATAAAACTAAAAAAACACATACATAATAAAACCAAAACATATTAAAATTATATTCAAAGGATAGCTAATTTTAAGGACTACCATAATAATTTGAAATAAATTTTAAATGAATTCATTTGATCCCCCAAAAGGTAAATCAAAAGTGATTTTTTATCAGCATTTTGATAGGTGTAAAGGAGACTCATTTGTAGGTATGGTTTAAAACTAGCGAGGTTCTATCCAAGGGGGTTTCATCTAAGGTGGTTTGATCAAACCCTCTTCAATTGGAATCCTCAAAATGGAACTTTTAAAGGTTTAAATCATTATATTTTCTAAAAATATGTGATTTCAGCAAAAATCAGTTCCTCTTAGAAATTGTAAACCAGCTTTGTGGGATCACCCACAAAAGAAAATGCATAAGCAAAGAATAGTGTTCAAAATTAATATTATCAGTATTATTTTTAATCTTTTCAAGCCCTTGATTTAGGGCATTGGCTAAGTAGCTAGCATAATCAAATGGCCTGGCATCCTTGCTCAGTATGTCTGCAGCTAAGACCATTGGGGCAATCGACATGAGAGGCGGAACCTCTACTCCCAAAACCTGACCAGTTGAATAATAAGTGTATCAAAAATACTCTTCAAACAAATCTTCATGGAAAGGAGGGTTTTCACTACTAGAGAACCTCCTAAGTTGGCCTCCTTCATCCTTGGGCCTATGCAAAGGTAATTTCCATCTCTTATAGTTGGTATCCATGTGGCAATACTCTGTCAAGAGGTCTTTGACCGTGAATGATAAATTCAATGAACACTCTAATTGAAATACATTAGATATAAGATCCCTCGAAATAACAAGCATGTCACCCCCGCCATGTGACTGAATAGTTATTTTCTTGGGGTCATATCTGATAGAAAGAGCTTTAATTAGCTTTGTGTTCACAAACACATTGGGCACCACAAGTCTTCCCAAGTTCAACCTCCATGGATTGCAGACTGGTTGAAACCTAAATTTTTTTCTGTAATGGTACATGAAGAGGTCGTACCCTCATTACGGTGTCCAAATATCTCCTAATCCCTTATGTTTGTCCCATAGTCGATCCATTCAAGGATTCATTTGAGCACTCCTCTTGGGTGTCGGCCCCGACCCAATGCATTGATCTATCAGGTCTTCATTTAGGAGTCTCTTAGTCTTTTGATTTTTGATTTTCTATTTTTAGCTTTGGGTTTGTCTATACTCTCTTTCATTATTTAAATCTTAAGCTTTTGAAGAAAATAGCTTCTTAGCTGGGTCTAATGTACTTACTTGAGTCTCATCGAGTCGCCTCCACTGGTGTTTGCTCCGTAAGAACTCCAAGTTTTTCCTTTCTACTTCTTCCCTTAGCAAAATCTTCTAGGATTTTGTAACAACTATGCGATCAACTTGTGATATAATTCACTTCAATTTTGGCTCATAAATACACCATTCATGGACCTTCTTTCAGTCTTGTCATCAGAGAAGAACATTTATTTCAAATATATCAAAGTCGACGATGCCCCGAGATGTCACATCAATCTTTCACTGATAGCCACCCTCTCCACCGATGGAAAACTTTCCTTCGATCTATTGGTGGGATGCCAGATAATGTTTCCTTGATGCACCCTAGTTCCCCTGATATACTTTATGCATTCGATAATTCATGGTTATATCGGGCCATCAGGGGAGTGAAATCATTCGTTCCACCAATGTTTATGTGTTACAGCGATGTGCTTATTTTTGTTGACTCTATCGGTATATCAAGGAGAGAACCTTAAGAGTTAGTCCGATAGATTATTATTACACCGATACTAGGTTGTGAGCTATTTTCATTAGGCCATCAATGGGGATGTGATGGGGGTTCCGTCGATGAAGCATTGTTAGGCCGATGGTATTGAATTTTGTTACAAATGGGGGAAGGACTACGGGATTTCAAATTTGTTTATGGATGCAATGTAACCTATAATATGGATCTTGTCACACAAATTTCTAGAAATTTGCATTGATCATAAAATCAAAGTGTGGTATATTTTTGTGATTATTGATAAGTGGAAGATATGTAGGGTGGAGGCTAGTTTCTTTGTAAAGAAGAATTAAAATTCCTTTTAAGAGATCAAATTTAATACCCCAATTTCATGGATGATGGAATACATTATAAAATATCATCAACTATAGTTTGGAATATGATTCATGAAGTGCAATATAAAATTAAATATCATGAAGTGCAATGATTCACAATTTATTTGAATACAATATAAAATATCATCAACTACAGTTTAGAATATGATTCATGAAGTGCAATATAAAATAAGATATCATGAAGTGCAATGATTCACAATTTCAATGTTCATTGAATACAATATAAAATATCATCAACTGTACAACTTGAACTTTGGAACAATGGAAACTGATTCATGAAGTGCAGTAAAAATACCTAAAACTTGCTAATCCTCTTCCATTTCCCAAACAAAGTCAAGGTCCTCAAACTGACGCTCATCTTGAGATAAAGTAAAAGAGTCATCTTGATTCTAAGTCTACTCTTAATTTTCTTCGTCTTGTGTCTCAAATTCAACATTCATTGTGTGATTTGTGTCAAATTTAATGTCATTTTCATTTGTCCCAGTCCCACTGCCACTACCAGTGCCACCAGTACTAGCGTTTGGAATTGGAGTGTCTGTGTTTCACAACCCGGTCCCTCTTCTTTCACATGTGGACCTCCAGATTGTGAGTGCCCTTTGAAAAGGAAATTTTTTGACATCATACACAGTTCCTTTAATCCTCAAGAAATTTTCCAAATTCTTGTCAAGTTTGTTTCTTAACTTTGATTTCAAAAACCCCAATGTACTGAAAACTCTCTCATCCTCCCCCAACCCAAATATCATTGTTTGACATAAATCATCAAGTTTGAAATATTATGATATCGAGCCATGCAATATTTCACTCTAACCTAAGCTTGTCCAAACCTTTTTTATTGATCTTGGATCAAAGGCCTTCTCCTTGCCCATGGATTTGTACTGATCCTTCATAGTTGTTGCAAAACTCCTACATTGTTGTCTAAGCTTATTCGCATTTAAAATTCATTTTATTGTCTGCTCATTGTATGTTACCTTTTTCAAAAATTGTTTGATCAATATTTTTACTTGATCATGAAAAAAATTTGGGTTATCTCGATTTACCCAAAATTGAGGATACACAATACCCAAAATCTCTTTCATGAATCTCTAAGGAAAGAGATTTTGTAATTTCCTTCAAATTATCACTAACAGATTTAACAATGCCATTAAAATATTCCTCGAGTTAACAACTACATCTCTACTAGAGTGCCTGGTTGTCTTACAATGGTACATTGGTATCTCATATCCACGTACATAGATACATAAGTTCCCGCTTGCATTAAACTGTAAATAATTATCAGGATTATTCAAATCGGTAATTTTCTGCCACATGAAATAATTTGTGCCTTCTTGTGTTAGATCTAGATATATAGATGATCGAGGTCCAAGCATGTAAGTTTACATAGATTGGCATATTCATAAATATACATAGTTCTATCTTGGGATTTCTTCACAAGATTGTTCATCACATCCAGCATGGGGAGAAGACTAGCTAAATTCAAGAGTGTCTCTATATCGCTTAACCTATGTAAGAGGTTAGGAGCTTTGTCTATTGTGTTACGATGCTCGTACATCACTCCAATCAAGGATTTATATTCTGAAAGAACTTGTTGTGTTGTTCCATGCAAGGAGATCCATCTGGTATCGACATCCTTGAGAAGCTTGTTTCCTGGTGTTATTCCCTCAGCAAAATGTTGAAATTCTTGGAAATGTTTGGGACTTCGGTAAAAGTATGTGTGGATCTCGTGAACTAGATTTTCAACTTTTGATACTGTAGGAAACTTGCTTACAATTTTGAATGCTAAATTCATTTTGTGGGCCCTGCAGTGAATGCCAAGCATGTATGGTGTGAAAGTAGTTTGTAACTATGTGCAAACACTGCTCCTTTGACCTTGCATCACTGAAGCTCCATCAACTCCTACACACACTGGAACTTTTTGGCAATTGTCAACTCATCCACACTTGCAATTTCATTCAAAGATTTCTTGACTAGTTCAAATAGATTTTGCAATGTTGAATTGTCCTTCATTTTATGAACACAAAGAAGATGAGCTTGGCGAACATGTTGTTCTACAGTATACAAATGCATACAAACCCAAGAAGTATTGTCTACCGTAGTAACTTCCTCTAAAGATAGTGCAATGAAATTTAACTCTTTTACTTTCTCCTTTAAATCTTCCTTTTCCACTGCAGCAAGACAGTTTGCCCATTCCCATCTAGTGTTTACTGACCAATGTGAGAAGGGAAAGTGAGGAACACTCAAATAAGATAATAAACTAGAATATTCTGGGTAGTCTATCATAGGACACTCTCTGGACAAAATATGAAAAATAACACTCATCTGAACATTTTTTGACAGATTTATTGCTGTCATTGCTTTTCCAAAATGAGCCTCAAGTGTACCTTTACATTTATCAAGCTTCGACATTCTATGGTTATTCTGTTTATAATCCACGACATACTTAACATGAAGACATTCTTCCTTTGATTTCCATCGTATGACTAATTGTTCCTTTTCGTCTATGATTTGTTTTTTGTAAACTTTGTTGATATGCTTTTCTATAGTGTCAAGCTTTAGCTGCAATGTCTTGTCTCTTCCATGCATTTCCAACTACAAATCATACATTTGACCTCTGTTGCACTTTCAATATCATTTTCGTTTGCTACCCCCACTGGTACAATGAATGGGTACCTCGACAACCAACCAAGCTAAAATTCCTTGTCATTTCCCACTCGCACCCCAATTTTCATTTTCCTTTTCTTTTCTTGCTACCAACATCATCCTCATCCAAGTCAATTATCTCATTCTGGCTAACCAGGGTATCCCTTGGAACATCTTCTACGGTATTGCTATCCTCATTTGATACATTTTGATTTAACTCAATGACAATCTCACCTTGACCTTCTTGTGGCGGTGAGGTATTGTGAATGCCTTCTTCAATAATATTTGGTGGAAGAGTTGATGATGTAGCTCCATCTTGATTTGATGGATCAGAAGCTTTTCCAATTCCCAAGTAAGAATGTATGGTACCTCTACATTTTGGGTGTTTTGATGGCCTCCTAGTCACTTCATTACTCTGAGGATTCTTATCCTTGTTGCTTGACATATTGATCTCTCACTTCGAATAAAAGCTAGAAAAAAATGTCTTCTTGTTTAAGAAGGACAAAGAATATAGATCCCATTCCCTACTCAAAATCATCTTTAAGACTGAAGCAAGAATGGAAAAGAGATAAATAAATCTTATTATTATAACTAATAACATTATGAAGAAATGATCACTGACCTTTAAGTTTACGTTTTCGGCTTTCGTTGACTTTCGAATCGAGAAGTATAACCTCATAACTGAACAAAATGTGTAAGAATAAATGACTGTTTCGATTGTATTTATATCAATACATATTTGGTGAATATTGTGTGCTTATACAATGATACTTTGTAATTTTCAAGGCGAAATGTGTCCTCAAATGTAATTATGTTTAAATTTTACTGGCGAAATAGGTCCTCATAAGCAACTATTTTTAAATTTTAATTGGTGAAATGGGTCTTCACAAGCAACCCTTTGTAAATTGTAATTGGTGAAATTGGTCCTCATATAATGTTGTTTTAATAGTATTGGCGAATATGTAGTTGTTTTATTACATGCTCCCGGGATTCGAGGCGAAAATATTAATCGGTCCATTAGAAACGCGTAGTCTGTTATGGCAGATTTATTGCTTAAACATGCCTCATAAAAAAAAATTTTGGCGAATGGAAATGCATTGGACCGATAGTTCATAAAATCCAAGAAATTTGGACACCCTGTTGGGTACGATTAATTCGCCAATTTCGACTTGCCCGATTCCTAGAATTCGCCAATTGGCGAAGATTCACCACTAAATTTTTCCCTGATCTAGATACAAAATTTTGTAACTACAAGCCTCATAAAGGTTATGTGTGGATTTGACCTCATCTTCCTATGGTTTATCATCTAAATCATTGTTGTTAGCTTCAACCCTTTAGTGGTTCATGACATAGTCCTTTCTAGTATGTATAGTTGATTATTAAACCTAAGTTGGAATAACATGTTTGGTGTATTATTTATCAAGGTCTTCCTATAGGTGCTCATTTGGTCCATTTTGGGGTTCTCAATCCCCATCCATCTTGTGAACAAATTGAGAGTCTCAAATTTCTTTTTTTATTTTTGTCCTAGAGCTCAAGAAGCTTAGCATTGGATACATGATTTTTTAGGGTTTTTAGTCTTAATTTTTCCTTAGCATATATGGTTTTGTTGGGTTATTTTCCTTGTCTCCCTTTCAAGTATACCGAAATTTCACATTCTTTTACAATATAAATTCTCTTCAACATTTAGAAATATAAAAATGTAGCCTTTTTCTTAATGTTTCTCTAAAAGCAAACATTTTCTAATGTATACTAAGGTTATGATATACTATAATATTCTTATACATTTATTCAAGTGCAAGATTTTAAAGTGACACTTGAAGTTGCTCATTTTTAGGAGCTTTTCGACCATTGGGAGAATGCTCCTTACATTGTTGTTAGAGTTCCTCTTGAACCCTCTTTTCCTTGAAGGCTTAGGTGTGATTGTAGCCAATATTATAAATGTGTTAGAGGCTCTCAATCTTGTGGATCTTAGCCTTTGAGTATCAAATATAATGTGATGGTCTTAGTCTTCTCAACAAATTTATACTTCCTCTTGTGGGATTGACTTTGGCACTCTTCTCACCATAAGAGATCCCATCCAAATTCAAGGCACTTTTGTTATTAAAATAATTTATAAATCTTACGAGGCTATCAAGCCTTGGATTTTACGATAAGTTCCGCACTAGCTTGTTTATTAACTAGCAATCTATTTGGTTGTCTTTAATTTTTTCATGTCAAGGTTGTCCTCTAGCTAAGGTTCCTTGGATTCATGTCATTTTTTTTAAAGAGAAATTAGATTGTTGAGCACTAGGTTTCATTTGGCAAGCTACCAAGAATTATCTCTCTTAGCCAGAGTTCTTGAAATGAATTTTAGTCTTATTAATTAAGAGAAACTAACTTTTTAGGCTATTATTGATGTCATCCCTCTCTAGATGATTCAAAAAATGGGTTTAGATCTTTTTACCCATGGTGAAAGGGTTGGAAAAGGTATCTAGATACACCCTTTTGTAACTACAAGCCTGATAAAGGATATATATGACTTTTGCCCCATCTTCCTATGGTTGATCAATTGAACCATTTTTGACAGCTTCAACCCTTTATTGGTTCATGAGATTGTTATCTCTAATATGTCTAGTGTTGGGAATTAATGCCTCAACGTTCTGGCTTGTTTCCCCTTCGACTTGGAGTTTTCCTTCATGTTTCATGCCTTTACCACGGCGCCTTTCACTGGTTTTGGCAGTTACCGCCATACTGCAGGCGGTGGGTCAACCCACCACGGTAACGCGGTGAGATCGCCAACGGTGGCTTTGGCGGTTACTGCCATACCGCATGCGGTGGGTCAACTCACCGTGGTAATGCGGTGAGACCGCCAATGGTGGCTTTGGCAGTTACCGCCATACTGCAGGCGCTGGGTCAACTCACCGCAGTAACACAATGAGACCGCCAACGGTGGCTTTGGCGGTTACCGCCATACCGCAATCGGTGGGTCAACTCACCACGATAATGCGGTGAGACCACCAATAGTGGCTTTGGTGATTACCACCATACCACAGGCGGTGGGTACACTCACCACGATAGCACGGTGGGACCGCCTATGGTTGGGTCTGGCGGTTACCGCCATACCGTGGCCAGTCAAGTGACTGACCGCGATGGCCGTAGTAAGACCACCAGCGGCCTGGCTGGCGATTATCATCATACCGCGGACAGTCAAATGACTGACCGCGGTGGCCGTGGTAAGATCGTGCACGGTCAGCCAAGATGGCTTATCGCCATACCGCGAGGCATGTTGGTTTGGGCTACGGTAGCGCGGTAGGAGCTCGGATGAGCTTGAGGTAGAGTTTGACCGAGTTGGACTCGGTGTCAGAGTGGCAGGTGAATGATAGGGTGACACGTGGTAGGTTGGCAGCATCTGGTTGGCCGAAGACAAAGGAGAGGTCAAAGCATGGTAAAGACTTGGGTAAGCTCGGGCGAGCTCGTCGCCATACCGTGGCTGGGTCGAATGGACTTGGCGGTAATGCGGTAGGGGCTCGGATGGGCTAGGAGCTCAGTTAACCGAGTTGGACTTAACTGTCAATGCGACCAGTGAATGGATGGTGGACACGTGGCTCAGCTCAGCATTTTCTTTGGCTAAAAGCCAAAAGTAGTTATTACTACTGACTTAGGGTGGCGAATAGGAACCCGATTAAGGCAAGAAATTATTGTCTGGATGGCTCAATGCAAAGGAGATCTGTGCAGATCAGATGCATGCCTGACTGTTCAATGCATGACCCTGAGGGTCAGCGATTGGTTGGATCATTGAATGCGATGTATGGCTCAGTCAAAGATATACATTAATATATGTAAACCAAAAGGTGACAGTGGTGGGTAAGAGAGTCATTGACTTAGAGAGAGAGATGTGAGAGGGTGTTTGAGCAGTATGCTAAGGCATTGTAACTATGAGCACTCTGTCTTTGGGATCTGAATGTGGTGAACCTGTTATGAGACCGAGTGGCTATGCTGGCCGAGAGGCTAGCTATGACAGTCTGTTATGAGGAGCTGAAGGGAATCTACATTGTGTGATGTTAAGGTGTTGGAACAGTGTGAAGGTTTTGGTTTTGTGTTGCCCGCCATTCTCTAGATGAACAAGATGTGACTCCTATATAGGCTATGAGCATGAGAATGTATTGTAACTATTTTCTATTGCTGAATAATACAATGGCTCAATCTTTTGGAGTGTGGGGTTTTTTATCCGAAAGGGTTTTTCCCACGTATATCTATGTGTCATCATTTTTGTCTTTCATGGTTTTTTGTTTGTGTTGAATTTGTTATTGTTTTGCATTTACTTCTCTTAGAGGATCAATGGGGGATACTTTGTGCCTGATTCCGCTTTATGGTACAGTTGTGTATGTCTTTGGAGTGATTTTGAATTGAAATCACTAAGACACTGTTGTCTTAGATGCTTATCTTGATGACAGACCGAATCCGTATCCCCAACATCTAGTTGATTATTCTTGAACCTAAGTTGACACATTTTTATTGGTGTATTCTTTATCAAGGTTTTCCTCTAGGTGCTCATTTGGCCCTTGTTGAGGTTCTTAATCCTTATCAATTTTGTGGGCAAATTGAGAGTCTCAAATATATTTTTTAGATTTTTCCTAGAGCTCAAGAAACTTGGCTTTGGATCCATGTGATTTTTTTGGGCTCAAGAATTGTCAAAGAGTCTTGTTTTGTTTCCTTAGAATATGGTTTTGTTGGCAAACTAGCATTGTCTCCCTTTCAAATATACCTAAATTTAGCATGTTTTTACAATAAAAAATCTCTTCAACATTTAGAAAGATAGAAATGTAGCTCTTTTTTATGTTGTTCTACAAACAAACATTTTCTAATGTATCCTAGAGTTATGACATGTTCTAATATTCTTATGCAGATTCCAATGCAAACTTGTAAAGTTACACTTCAAGTTGCTCATTCTTAGGAGCTTTTGGACAACTAGGAGAATGCTCCTTACATTCTTGCTAGAGTTCCTTTTGACCCCTCTTTTCCTTAAAGGAATGGGTGTGGTTGTAGCCAATACTCTAAATGTGTTACAGGCTTTCAATCGTGTGGATCTTAGCCTTTGAGTATCAAATAGAATGTGATGGTATTAGTCTTCTCAACAATCCTCTACTTCCTCTCATGGTCGTGGTGTTTCTAGGTAGCTTGATTCTGGCAAGGTTCCACACTTGGAACTAGCTCTCTCCTTAGTCCATGCTCAATTGACCTTAAATGATACTCTTGAAGAGGATGGAACTCTCGTTAAAGAAGCTTATGTATGATGTTATCCTTAGAGATGTTTAGAAAAAACCTAGTGATAAAGCTCTTCTTATTGAGATTGTTGTAAATTTAATATTATTGAGACTTGACCCTTATTTTTGTCCTTATTTCAAATTCTATCCTACTTGAACTTTGAAAATATATTTTTAAACCACTTTTTTAAAATTATATATTATTATATTTTTAATTTAATAAAAAGTTAGCTAGGGCTTGTTGCATTACATTGACTTGTATTAAGGAGGTACACCTTCACAAACAACGTTGTACTTCATTGACTTAAGACGTATTGTTGCGGCAAACTAGTTTACAATGCGAGGAAAAAGAGCTCGCCCTTATTCGAAAATACAATGTTAGATGTCACCGACATGGCTTGACGATAAGCCGCGGTCCCTGCGTGATCTCCGCTTTCATAGCGTGTGGTATCCTACTTTCGCCTTCACCCCTCACTTGTACAGTTTTCGTTTACAAGTCGAATGAGTTTCGCATATGTCTACCAACGACGCTGCTCTTTACATCTCAAACTACCTCACATTTCTTAACTAGTCTGAAACACCAGCACTTTCTAAACTCTTTTAAATACCATACCTTTGACTCCCCCCCATTGCCATAATCATTTGCAGGATCATTGCATTTGTTTAGGTAAGAGATGTCTCAATCTCACCTGGTCACAATCGACTTCCTGGGAATCGGTAGTGAAGAGAATACCAGTTCTGCCATGGATTGTCAGCGACAGCTTATGAAGAGGCGAGGTAAGTTATATTATTTTATTCACTTTGATCAATTATTGTAATACTCTTCAAGCCTACCTATTGATCTATAACATATATTAATATTGATGTCGTTTTGGGCTTCAATGTATACAGCAATGCAGTCATGCCTGAGAAAGATTAAACCACATATGCTGCAACAAGTACTCTCCAATTGCGGGGTTTCTGAAGATTTAAAGACCATGGAATTGTTTCCGCAACACGCCACAGGACTTCGATCGGATAGTAAGGACAGCCAACAGCCTTTCCTTGATACACAAAACAGCCTTTCTGAAGGTGCTGCTGCTGAATTTAGGGTTTGATCGAAAGATGGCTTCAAACAAAGCCCTGCCTAAACATCTTTGCAAAGTTAATGAAAATTCATGGAATTAGAGGGGGTTCATTCAAAAACCATCTTCGACCAAAGGGGTAGATGTTCGACCGAACCCCCTTCATTAGATCCCCCCCTTTCGAGTGAAGGATGTTCTTAATGTTTTTTCCAAAAAACATGATTTTCTTCGTTCAAAAAACTATAACCCACTATTGTGGGATCAACCATATATATACATATATATGGTATGAGTTTATTATATCCAAATTAATGAACAGTTTGTGATTGTAATCATATATGAATTCTTTGTTGTTGTTATAAAACCATTTTATCAAGCTATAATTTTAGCATATTTAACCAATAGTATATGCATATATCTATATATTTATAAATATAGATATATATGTGAAACTAAATGTATTTATCTATATATATAGTGTACTTCTCATTAAGTTAATACTAGTAAAAAAATTATTTTTACTATGATGATTCCACAAGAAGACTATAAAACTAAATATATGAAACTACCATTTAATTGTTATGGATCTAATTCTTTTATTTCCAATTAGCATATCAATGGTATAATTATAATTATATATACACTTGCTTATATATATATATATATATATATACAAATAGGCATCATGTGTTATGGACTGGTTTCTTATGGATTCGACTTGTATGACATCAAAGACTAGTTAGCATTACATATACATTAAATATTGCATGAAATTGAGAAATATCATTAGTTAGAGATCGAATTTCTTTTCAATAACCAAATTACATGACAATTAAATACAATTAACCATCATTATGCATGAAAGAATTGAAATAGTAAAAGACCTTCATGTAATCATTTTGCATGAAAAGAAAAGGGTTATTTATTTTTACGATCATTGGATATATACATGTTATATTTTCTTCATGAGGAAAGTAGTTTTCTTCTACATGTGATTTGGCTTTACCTTCTGAGACAAGTGTTGAATAGGGACTAACAAAGGGGAGTATGTTTTCTTTTCTAAATTTACCTACCATTTTCAGTTTAATTGCTTTGGCCAGAGTTATGTGTGCCATTGAAATGCATGGACGTTATTTTATTCTCTCTTCCTTATCCTGATAGTAGGGCATAGCATGTTTATATGTGAAATGCATGCAAATATATCAAGTTGCATCAGATTCCATCTTGCTAGTCATTTCTATATTTTTAGGCTTCTCGTGTAGGGTCGGGTATTCTTCATGTTAGGAATAATTTTGGGGAAGCGTAAAAGCTTCATGGTTGGATAGAAAAGCACCTGAGCCATGTTATCATCTCTTAGTTTATGGATGACCATTGGGGTTAGTGGCGACCAGAGACTCCAGTGATTATGTTTCTTTTATATCTTTACTTGTATTGTTATGACTAGATGGGCATGAGAGCCTAAGTCATATTCTTGCATAAATTATATCTTGTACTTTGTAATACTTGACTAGATAGTACTTCACGTGATGATATACCTTATTTTTGGTACTTAATATTTTGGATTATACACTTTTACTTGTGAGAATTAATATGTCATTTGCATATGTTGAAGACTTTTTATTTCATTTCTATATTTATGTGAAAATGAGTTACTATTTATTTTCATGAGATAATTTAGGGTTCCAAACCTTACATTTTCTAGGCCTCTAATGATGGCCACCATGGTTCTCACCAAGATGTTTGGTAGTTTTGTTGCTCCTATATTTAGTGGGTTGGGTCTTCTTTCAATCCATTGACAAGGAGTCACTTTATATGCTAAGTGGATTATCAAAACCTTAGAAGGAAATGAATCTTGAAAAAAATCATTAATAAAATGTTGCATTAGGTTTGGTGTGCCTTTTATTAGACTAACCTCTAGAAAGGGCTTAACTTTGGCACTCTTCTCACCATAAGAGAGCTCATCCAAATTCAAGGCACTTTTTTACTAAAAGAAATTGGAAAGCTTTGGAGCCTATTAAGCCTTGGATTGTATGATGATTTCCACACTAGCCTGTCTATTAACTAGCAATCTATTTACATGTCTCTAGTTTTTTCATGTCAAAGTTGTCCTCTAGCTAAGGTGCCTTAGATTCATGTCTTAACTTTTTTTAAAGAGAAACTAGAGTGTTGAGTACTACGTTTCAAGCAACCTACCAAGAATTTTCTCTCTTAGCCAGAGTTCAAAATAAAATTTAGGCTTGTTAATCAAGATAAACTAACTTTTTAGGCTATTATTGATGTCATCCCTCTCTAGATGATTAAAAAATGGGGTTAGATATTTTTACTCATGGTGAAAGGATTGGAAATGGTATCTAGATACACCCTTTTGTAAATACAAGCCTCATAAAGAATATATATGAATTTTGCCTCATCTTCCAATGATTGATCAACTAAACCATTGTTAGCAACTTCAACCCCTTATTGGTTCATGACATTATTGTTTCTAGTACATGTGTCGTTGATTATTCTTGAACCTAAGTTGGTACATTTTTCTTGGTGTATTCGTTATCAAGGTCATCCTCTAGACCTGCTCATTTGGCCCCTTTCAAGGTTCTCAATCCTCGTCCATTTTGTGGGAAAACTAAGTCTCAAATATATTTTTTGGCTTGGTCCTAAAGCACAAGAAGCTTGGCTTTGGACCTATGATTTCTTTAAGGATTTTAGTCCTATTTTATTTCCTTAGCATATGGTTTTTCTAGTAGACTAGCCTTGTATCCCTTTCAAGTATACCTAAATTTGACATACTTTTACAATAGAAATTATCTTCGACATTTGGAAAGATAGATATGTAGATCTTTTTTTATGTTGTTCCACAAACAAACATTTTGTAATGTATACTAAAGTTATGATATTTTCTAATATTCTTATGTAGATTCAAGTGCAAGCTTGTAAAATTACACTTCAATTTGTGTAATCTTAGGAGCTTTTAGGCCACTATGAGAATGTTCCTTACATTGTTGTTAGAGTTCCTCTCGACCCCTCTTTCCCTTGAAGGAATATGTTTGATTGTAGCCAATAGTGTTAGAATATTTCAATCATGTGGATCTTAGCCTTCGAGTATCAAATATAATGTGATGGTCTTAGTCTTCTCGACAACCCACTACTTCCTCTTATAGGTGTGGTGTTGCTAGGTGGCTTGATTTTGACAAAGTTTTGTACTTTGATCTAGCTATCTCCTTAGTCCATGCTCAATCGACCTCAAATGATACTCTTGAAGGGGAGGGAGCTCTCATCAAAGAAGCTTATTGATGATGATGTCCTTAGAGATGTCTAGGGAAAGCCTAGTGATAAAGATCATCTTATTGAGATTGTTATAGGTGCTTAATATTATTGAGATTTGATCCTTATTTTTGTCCTTGTTTCAAACTCTATCCTATTTAAACTTCGAAAATATATCTTTATACCACTTCTATAATTTCTAGGTGTTCAATATTATTGAAATTTGACTCTTATCTTTGTCCTTATTTCAAACTCTATCCTATTTAAATATTGAAAATATATCTTTATACCACTTTTTTAAAATTATATACTATTATTTTTTAATTTAATAAAAAAGTTAGCTAAGACTTTTTTCATAAAAATAAATAAAGAAAAAAGAAAAAAATAACACTACATTGACTTGTATTAACTAGGTCCACCTTAACAAACAACGTTGTACTATTATTGACTTAAGACGTATTGTTGTGGCAAATGAGTTTAAAATGCGGATAAAAACTCGCCTTCATTGGAAAATAAAATGGTAATGTCACCGACGTGGATTGACGACAAACCGCGGTCCCACCGTGTGATATCCGCTTGCAAAGCGTGTGGTTTCCGCTTGTACAACACACCACTTCTTTACACATTTCAATATTTAAAATATTCACGTGGCCTTCCTATCCTACTCCCGCTTTTCACCCCCACTTGTACAGTTTTCGTTTACAACTGGAATGAGTTTCGCATATGTCCGCCAACAACGCCGCTCTTCGCTAGGTAGTTCAACTGACCGCCAACGGTTTTGAGAATGTCACGGAACCTGCCTTCTCACACGTGCTCTTTACATCTCAAACTGTCTAACGTTTCTTAACTAGTCTGAAACACCAGCACTTTCTAAACTCTTTTAAATACCATACCTTTGACTCTCCCCCATTGCCATAATCATTTGCAGGATCATTACATTTGTTTAGGTAAGAGATGTCTCAATCTCACCTGGTCACAATTGACTTCCTGGGAATCGGTAGTGAAGAGAATACCAATTCTGCCATGGATTATCAGCGCCAGCTTATGCAGAGGCGAGGTAAGTTATATTTTTTTGTTCACTTTGATCAATTATTATAATACTCTTCAAGCCTACCTATTAAACTATAACATATATCAATATTGATGTCGTTTTGGGCTTCAATGTATACAGCAGTGCAGTCATGCCTGAGAAAGATTAAACCACATATGCTGCAACAAGTACTCTCCAATTGCAGGGTTTCCCAAGATTTAAAGACCATGGAATTGTTTCCACAACACGCCACAGGACTTCGATCGGATAGTAAGGACAGCCAACAGCCTTTCCTCGATACACAAAATAGCCTTTCTAAAGGTGCTGCTGCTGAATTGAATTTCAAACCCCCTACCAAGCCATTATCTCCTCAATTAACAATTTCTTACAATGGAGCAGTAAATGTCTACGGCAACGTTTCTTCTGATAAAGTAAGAAGCACTCTTAACCCTGAGATTTTTTCCATCGCAGACTTTAATTTGCATTTGAGCATTGAACTCACAATCTGATTCATTAACAGGCAAAGTCTATAATGACCATGGCAGCCGGTAACAAGAATACTCCAAACCTTTCAAATTGTGTAGCTTTTCCAAGGAGATTACGAGAAAGTGTTTCCAATCGAGAAGGATCCGCGAACGGTGCAAATCATAGACATCTTCTTGGCATAGCACATTGGAGTAAGTGCTCGAATCGAATTTGTTACAATTTAGAATGAACATTGTTTTCAGTGTTGTAACAAAGGAATGACTCTGCTATGCAAAACTTCCATTAGCGAAGAAAAAATCCATTCGACGCTTTCTCCAGAAACGGAAGGTCAGGTAGCTTGGAGCTTCTTGGTTCATTTGAGAAGGAGATTGAACAAAAACAAAGTGAACATTTTGTACAGTAAATTTGATGAAATTGTACGCTGTTTTTGCGGATTTTAAGGGATTATTCTCTACGAGAGCTCATAAAAAAAAAGCTGCACAATCGGAAGGTTTGTTTCCTAATTCCAGTCGGATGAAATCGTTGTAATGTTGTTTTTTCGGTCTGGAAGTAGCTTGAGCTTCTTGGTTGATTTGCGAGGGAGACTGAAAGACAAAACAAATTGAACATTTTGTACAGTAAATATTAAATTGTACGCTGTTTGCGCGGATTTGAAGGGATCATTTCCCTAGGAGAGCTCATGAATGTGGTGCGTTAATTATTTTGCTATGGAAGCAACTATTGTGAACGATTACACAGCTTTTGACCCAATTTTTTTCACTTTAGAGAAGCGGTTCAAAGCATCGTCCCACAGTTGGCGAAATTTAACTTACTGTATTTAAGGCGCCAAATATTAGGCTTGTTTTAACAGATATTTCATCAATTATGTTATTTGACTGGTCAACTAAAGTTATCTCGAATATTTTTATTTCAATTTTCGCCGACAGTGGCACAATTTTTTTCAATAACGGCATTTCATTAGGGAATTGATTTTCAAGTTGAATGGAATGTTGTTATGCATACGATCATGAAAATACCATACACAGATAATTTTATTACATTAGTAAACTGTGTTTTTATTTATATGGAAGATATTTAGAAACAGCGAAATAAGTCAGCTTTTTTTAAAAGTATGTTAATTTATAGGAAAATCATATATACTCTTTGCTGTGAACATATAAATTTATATTTTTTAAAGCAATGATTATATTATTAACATATTATTAAAAAATATAAATAAAAAATTAGTTGATAATTAACATAAAAAATATATATATATATATATAATATTTTTTAAATAAATAAAATAAATTTAAAAAATAAAAATATTTTAATTATTAGTATCTATACATATATAAAAAATGATAAGTTATATAAAAAATGCCAATGAAATTACAAATACTTCTATATCTTAGAAATTCACTTTTAAATAACTCTCATCTTATATACAAACATACACATATAACCCCTTTTTTATAAAGGTTTATTTAACATGATATATTATATATTCAAATAAGAGACACATTAGTCATATGAAAAATGATTGAAGTGAGATTAAGGGATGATTCTCTATTTTAGAAATGTCTTTTAATATACTCTTAAATAATTAAATAAATTTATATTATATAATTCTAATATTATCTATTTAATTGAGAACATAAATTTTGAATAATTTATATGGAAATGAGGTGGATGACATAAGGAGTTCTTCTATATTGTAAAAAAGTGTAAAAATTTACTATAAAGTAAAATAAATTAATTCTTAATAAATTAAATAAATTTACTTTAAGCATATTATTATACTAATTTACTATTACTATATTTATCATAGATGTTGAGTAGTATTATTCTTTATTTGCTTATTTTTTAAATAGAAAGCCCCAAATTGCTATCACTAAGATATGTACGATAGTATAAATTACAAGTAAATATAAAACTATAATTAAAAAATTAAGATTAGTGATAATTTAGTTGTTCTATAAAGGTTGAAATTTTGTCATCTTTCATTTTTGTTGTATTAAAGCTAAATTTTAGTTCTGAACTTTATTTCAACAAATAAATGTGTTGTTAAGTCTTGCAAGCCACCTAGATAGAACTACTATTGTGAATTAATCTTCAAGAAGCTATGAACTTATTCAAAAAATACAATTTTCACAAATTCCTTTCATGAGTCATGACGAATAATAAAAAAAAATCATAGATTTACATTTATTATTATTAAAAAATTACTTTAGTTTTTAGAACCAACTAGGATCACTTTGAAGGTTAGGTTATGTTATGGGAGGTAAACTTATTTATCTTGGTTGTCATGTTTATCATTAAGCACATACATATGAGTACAAGTGAAATCAACCATAAGAATAACAACAATCAATAAGGATAAAAAATAGAATAAACACTTGCTTTCTATTTCTAACCTCACTACCTAATCAACAATCATCAAAACTTATGTTTTTTTATAGTTTACTAAATACACACTTTCCATATGTTTAATAAGGCATGATGATACATATACTATAAGGTTAGGAATCACACACTATATAATCTCCACCCCACTTCTTTTGTATTCATTTTAGAGTCAATTCACCTAGTGTGTTTTAGGCCCACTTTTAGCTATTTATGCTTCTTTTGATCAGAGGAAAAATATTACAAGAACCCTAGAAAATAATAATTCACATCTGAATTTTCTAGAAACTTAAATATAAACATTACTATCAAGGTCAATAATTTCCTTGGGAATCACTACCGTAGTAATTAGTGTCCTTATTTGAAATTATAAAAAAAGACCTTCTCATTTATGACCTAACATTTATTATGTTTTCAATACATTTATCTAAAAAATTATAAGCATTTCATATTTAAGCTTGTCCTTTCCTGCAATCACTCATTATGTCAAAATAATACCAAATTAAAATACTTATTATCTCTCCTATCAATACATAGGAAATTAAAGGAAACATTATTGAAGACTGAAAGTGAAGAGAATTAAAATTTTGAAGCTTGTAAGTTTAGGGGCATATTCATTATTTTATCCCCATTGATCTCTTATAGAAATTTTCCCCTTTTTCCTTTCCAGGTTTATATTTTCCTCCTCCCACTTTGGAATCCACAAAACCTTATTTTCCTTCTCCCATTGTTGCCAATCCTTGTCCTAAATTTCTAGATTAGATCTACATCATATCCTTCTTTTCTTATTTGTTTCTATCCCTATTGTAATCTATTTTCTACTTCTTGGGTGGACCCTTTTATTTTTAATCATCTCTTTCTACTCTCTAGTGGGTTGTTGTTGTCTAAATTGAGAAAAATCCAAACTATTGAATTACCAAGCCTATTTCCTTAGCTAATAATTTCTAATTTTACTAAAAAAATTGAAAAAAATTGGTTGTCACCCATGCTTATTATTCTTTCTGTTAGGATCCCTCAAAATATTCTTATTTCAAAAATTAAAAAGATACTTTTATATTTTTCTAGGCCTCTAATGATGGTCACCATGGTTTTCACCAAGTTAAAGAGTTTTGTTGCCTCCTTCTCGATTCTAGGGTGTTAGGCCTTCTTCCAATCCATACACAAGGAGTCACTTTATATGTCAAGTGGATTATCAAAGCCTTATAAGGAAATGAAACTTGAAAAAAATCATCAAGCATTGCATTAGGTTTGGTGTGCCTTTTATTCTGCTTGACTTTGGCACTCTTCTTACCATAAGAGAGCCTGTCCAAATTCAAGGAACTTTTTTATTAAAAGAACTTGAAAAGCTTAGGAGCCTATTAAGCCTTGTATTTTATGATGGCTTCCACATTAAAGCCTATCTATTGAATATCAATCTATTTGTTTATTTTTAGTTCTTTCATGTAAAATTCATTCTCTAGCTAAGGTGGCTTGGATTCATGTCTTAATTATTTTTAAGGAGAAATTAGAGTGTTGAGTGTACTATATTTCATTCAAAAAGCTATCAATAATTTTCACTCTTGGCCAGAGTTTAAAATGAAATTAAGGCTTGGTAATCAAGACAAACTAAATTTTCAAGCTACTATTGATGTCATATCTCTCTAGATGATTAAAAAAATGGGGTTAAATCATTCTACCTAGGGTGGAAGGATTATAAATCATATCTAGATACAAAATTTTGTAACTAAAAGCCTCATAAAGGATATGTGTGGATTTTATCTCATATTCCTCTGGTTGACCATCTAAATCATTGTCATTAGCTTCAACCCTTTAGTGGTTCATGACATAGTCCTTTCTAGCATGTATAGTTGATTATTAAACCTAAGTTGGAAGAACATGTTTGGTGTATTATTTATCAAGGTCTTCTTATAGGTGCTCATTTCGTAAATTTTTGGGTTCTCAATCCCATCCATCTTGTGGACAAATTGAGAGTCTCAAATATTTTTTTTTTTGTTTTTGTCCTAGAGCTCATGAAGCTTAGCTTTAGATCCATGAATTTTTAGGGTTTTTAGTCTTATTTTTTCCTTAGCATATGGTTTTGTTGGGTTATTTTCCTTGTCTCCCTTTCAAGTATACCTAAATTTCACATTCTTTTACAATATAAATTCTCTTCAACATTTAGAAATATAAAAATGTAGCCTTTTTCTTAATGTTTCCTTACAAGCAAACATTTTCTAATGTATACTAAGGTTATGATATACTATAATATTCTTATACATTTATTCAAGTGCAAGATTTTAAACCGACACTTGAAGTTGCTCATTTTTAGGAGCTTTTCGACCATTGGGAGAATGCTCCATACATTTTTGTTAGAGTTCCTCTTAAACCCTCTTTTCCTTGAAGGCTAAGGTGTGATTGTAGCCAATATTATAAATGTGTTAGAGGCTCTCAATCTTGTGGATCTTAGCCTTTGAGTATCAAATATAATGTGATGGTCTTAGTCTTCTCAACAAATTTATAATTCCTCTTGTGGGATTGACTTTGGCACTCTTCTCACCATAAGAGATCCCATCCAAATTCAAGGCACTTTTGTTATTAAAATAATTTATAAATCTTACGAGGCTATCAAGCCTTGGATTTTATGATAAGTTCCACACTAGCTTGTTTATTAACTAGAAATCTATTTGGTTGTCTTTAATTTTTTCATGTCAAGGTTGTCCTCTAGCTAAGGTGCCTTGGATTTATGTCATTTTTTTAAAGAGAAATTAGATTGTTGAGCACTAGGTTTCATTTAGCAAGCTACCAAGAGTTATCTCTCTTAGTCGGAGTTCTTGAAATGAATTTTAGTCTTATTAATTAAGAGAAACTAACTTTTTAGGCTATTATTGATGTCATCCCTCTCTAGATGATTCAAAAAATGGATTTAGATCTTTTTACCCATGGTGAAAGGGTTGGAAAAGGTATCTAGATACACCCTTTTGTATGTACAGACCTGATAAAGGATATATATGACTTTTACCTCATCTTCCTATGGTTGATCAATTGAACCATTATTGACAGCTTCAACCCTTTATTGGTTCATGAGATTTTTGTTTCTAATATGTCTAGTTGATTATTCTTGAACCTAAGTTGACACATTTTTATTGGTGTATTCTTTATCAAGGTCTTCATCTAGGTGCTCATTTGGCCCTTGTTGAGGTTCTTAATCCTTATCCATTTTGTGGGCAAATTGAGAGTCTCAAATATATTTTTTGGTTTTTTCCTAGAGCTCAAGAAGCTTGGCTTTGGATCCATGTGATATTTTTGGGCTCAAGAATTGTCAAAGAGTCTTGTTTTGTTTCCTTAGAATATGGTTTTGTTGGTAAACTAGCATTGTCTCCCTTTCAAATATACCTAAATTTAGCATGTTTTTACAATTAAAATTCTCTTCAACATTTAGAAAGATAGAAATGTAGCTCTTTTTTATGTTGTTCTACAAACAAACATTTTCTAATGTATCCTAGAGTTATGACATGTTCTAGTATTCTTATGCAGATTCCAATGCAAGCTTGTAAAGTTACACTTCAAGTTGCTCATTCTTAGGAGCTTTTGGACAACTAGGAGAATGCTCCTTACATTGTTGCTAGAGTTCCTTTTGACCCCTCTTTTCCTTAAAGGAATATGTGTGGTAGTAGCCAATACTCTAAATGTGTTAGAGGCTTTCAATCATGTGGATCTTAGACAAGTTGAGTATCAGATAGAATGTGATGGTCTTAGTCTTCTCAACAACCCTCTACTTCCTCTCATGGTCATGGTGTTTCTAGGTAGCTTGATTCAAGCAAGATTCCAGACTTGGATATGGCTATCTCCTTAGTCCATGCTCAGTTGACCTCAAATGATACGCTTGAAGAAGATGGAGCTCTCATTGAAGAAGCTTATTGATGATGTTATCCTTACAAATGTCTAGAGAAAACCTAGTGATAAAGTCTTGTTATTGAGATTGTTGTAACTTTAATATTATTGAGACTTGACCCTTATTTTTGTCCTTGTTTCAAACTCTATCTTACTTAAACTTTGAAAATATATCTTTAAACCACCCTTTTAAAAATTATATATTATTATATTTTTAATTTAATAAAAAGTTAGCTAGGACTTGTTCATAAGAATAAATAAATAAAATAAGCTGCATTATATTGACTTGTATTAAGTAGGTACACCTTCACAAACAACGTTGTACTTCATTGACTTAAGACGTATTGTTGTGGCAAACTAGTTTAAAATGTGAGTAAAAAGAGCTCGCCCTTACTATAAAATACAATATTAGATGTCACCGACGTGGCTTGACGATAAGCCGCGGTCCCAGCATGATCTCCGCTTTCACAGCGTGTGGTATCCGCTTGTACAACACACCACCTCTTTACACATTTCAATATCTAAAATATCCTACTCCCGCTTTTCACCCCCACTTGTACAGTTTTCGTTTACAACTGGAATGAGTTTCGCATATGTCCGCCAACAACGCCGCTCTTTGCTAGGTGGATAATGCAACTTTGATTGCCAACGATTTTGAGAATGTCACGCAGGCCTACCTTCTCACACGTGCTCTTTACATCTCAAACTGCCTCACGTTTCTTAACTAGTCTGAAACACCAGCACTTTCTAAACTCTTTTAAATACCATATTATCTTAATTATTTGCAGGAATATCAGATTTGCTTTGGCAAGAGATGTCTCAATCTCACCTGGTTACAATCGACTTCCTGGGAATCGGTAGTGAAGAGAATACCAGTTCTGCCATGGATTGTCAGCGACAGCTTATGAAGAGGCGAGGTAAGTTATATTATTTTATTCACTTTGATCAATTAGTATAATACTCTTCAAGCCTACCTATTGATCTATAACATATATTAATATTGATGTCGTTTTGGGCTTCAATGTATACAGCAATGCAGTCATGCCTGAGAAAGATTAAACCACATATGCTGCAACAAGTACTCTCCAATTGCGGGGTTTCTGAAGATTTAAAGACCATGGAATTGTTTCCGCAACACGCCACAGGACTTCGATCGGATAGTAAGGACAGCCAACGGCCTTTCCTCGATACACAAAACAGCCTTTCTGAAGGTGCTGCTGCTGCATTCAATTTCAAACCCCCTACCAAGCCATTATCTCCTCAATTAACAATTTCTTACAATGGAGCAGTAAATGTCTACGGCAACGTTTCTTCTGATAACGTAAGTACTCTTAACCTTGAGATTCTTTTCATCGCAGACTTTAATTTGCCTTTGAGCATGGAACTTACAGTCTGATTCATTAACAGGCAAAGTCTATAATGACCATGGCAGCCGGTAACGGTAATACTCCAAACCTTTCAAATTCTGTAGCTTTTTCAAGGGGATTGAGAGAAAGTGTTTCCAATCCAGAAGGATCCGGAAATGGTGCAAATCATAGACATCTTCTTGGCATAGCACATTGGAGTAAGTTCTCGGATTGAATTTGTTACAATTTAGAATGTAACATTGTTTTCAGTGTTGTAACAAAGGAATGACTCTGCTGTGCAGAACTTCCATTAGCGAAGAAAACATCCCTTCGACGCTTTCTTCAGAAACGGAAGGCCAGGTAGCTTTGAACTTCTTGGTTGATTTGAGCAGGAGATTGAAGATAAACAAATTGAACATTTTGTACAGTAAATTCGATGAAATTGTATGCTGTTTGCGCAGATTTGAAGGGATTATTTCCCTACGAGAGCTCATCAAAAGAAGGCTGCACAATCGGAAGGTTTGTTTCCCGTTGCCAGTCGGATGAGAATGTGGTGCGTTGTTTTTCTGATCTGGAAGCAACTATTGTGAATCATTCCCACAGCTTTTGACCGATTTTTTTCACTTCTGATTGAAGTAGTTCGAAGTATCTTCCCACATTCTTCAGGAAATTCGATTTGTATTCTATTTGAGACGCCAAATTTTGACTTTGAAACACCAAATTTAGTCTGTTTTTTACCATTTTTAGTTATCAATTTACAAAGAATTTTCGTTGATCACGTTATTTGACTGGTCAACTAAAGTTATATTGAATATTTTTATTTTTGTGACAGTGCCACAATTTTTTTCAATAATGGCAATTTCACGAGTGAATTGTTTTTTTATGTTGAATGGAATGCTGTTATTCATACGATCGTGAAAATACCATACATACGTCATTTTCATTACACTGGTAAATTGTGTTTATATTTAAATGGAAGATATTTACAAACACAACGAAATGAGTAACACTTTTTTTTTTAAGTATGTTAATTTATAGTAATAGTATAATTTTGTTAATTAATCATATGCACTCTATGTTGTGAACATATACATTTATATTTTGAAAAACAATAATTATATTATCAATATATTATTAAAAAATATAATTTCAAAAATAATTTATAATTAATATAAAAAATATAACACATAAATATATAAAAATTAATTTTTAAATAAATAAAATAAAAATCTTTTACTTATTAAATGGGTATAAATACATGCATAAAAAATAGATAAGTTATATATCAAAATTGTGAAAGCTTCTATATCTTACAAAAGTATTTTTAAACAACTCTTATCTTATATACAATCATACACATACATATAACCCCCTCTTTATAAAGTCTTTAAATATATAAATTTACATAAGAGATGGATAAGTTATATGAAAAAAGGTGGATAAGCTATATGAAAAAAGTCAATGAGATTAAGGGATGATTCTCTATCTTAGAAATCTATTTTAATATACTCTTAAATAATTAAATAAATTTATATTATATATATTCTAATATTATCTATTTAATTGAGAACATATAAGGTAGATAAGTTATAAGAAAAAGGATGGATAACTTGAGGAGTTCTTCTATATTATAAGAGTGTAAAAAATTACTTAAAGTGAAATAAAATAACTCTTAAATAAATTAATTAAATTTATTTTGTGTATATTATATTATACTATTTCTATATTTATCAAAAGATGTTGAGTAATATTATTCTTCGCGTGCTTATTTTTTAAATAGATAACTCCACATTGATTTCATTAAACATCTTTTACTTAGAAATTAAAAAAGGTGTCTTGAGAATGATATCACTCAACATCTTTTACATAGATTTTCTAAAGATGAGTATGCTAATATAAACTACAAGTAAATATAAAACTATAATTGAAAAAATAAGGTTAGTGACAATTTAGTTGTTCTAAAAAGATTGAAATTTTGTTTTCTTTTATTTTTTGTTGTATTAAAACTAAATTTTAATTGTTCACTTTATATTTTGTCAAATAAATGTGTTGTTAAGTCTTGCAAGCCACCTAGCTAAAACTAATATTTATGAATTTATCTTCAAGAAGCTATGAACTTATTCAAAAAATAAAATTCAGAAATTGACTTCATGGATAATGAAGAATAATAAAAATTTCAAAGATTTACATTTATTATTATTAAAAAATTACTTTAATTTTTAGAACCAACCACAATCACTTTGAATACTAGGTTATGTTATGGGATGTAAACTTATTATCTTTATTTTCATGTTTATCATTAAGTATGCTTCTTTTGATCATAGAAAAATATTACAAGAACCTTAGAAAATAATATAATTCACACATGAATTATGTAGAAACTTTTATAGACATTACTATCAAGGTTGAAATAATTCCCATGGGAATCACTACCCTAAGAACTAGTGCCCTTATATGAAATTATAAAAAATGACCTTCCCATTTATGACCTAAATTTTATTATGTTTTTAATAAAAATTTATCTAAAATATTACAAGTATTTCATATTTAATCTTGTTCTTTCCTCCAATCATTCATTATGTCAAAATAATACCAAATTAGAAAAACTTATTATCTCTCTTATCGTTACATAGGAAATTAAAGGAAACATTATTGAAAAGTGAAGGTGAAGATAATTAAAAATTTGAATCAATGTATGTTTAGGGGCATATTCATTATTCTATCTGCATGGACCTATTTTCCTTTCCTACTTTATGTTTTCCTCCTCACTTTGGAATCCACAAAACCCTATTTTCCTTCTCTCATTGTCACCAATCCTTTCCATAAATTTATAGCTTAGATCTATATCATATCCTTCATTTCTTCTTTTTTGTTATTTCTATTGTAATCATTTCTATTTTCCTTATCTATTCCTTAATAGGTTGTAGAATTTCTACTTTAATTAAGGTTATTTCCTTTATTCTAATGACACTTTCATAACATTTCCATAAATTCTCAAAGACTATATGTTTAATTATAAAAAAAAATTAGAAGTAATTACTAATAAGTTGATATATATTTGCATATGTACATGTGATTATAATTGAAATGCAATAAAATAATATGATGAATTATGTTAATTATAATGAATAAGTGTCTTGTGTAGAAAATAATCCAATATATAGCAAGAACGAAGTAGTAAACCAAAATCAATGGACCATTATTGACTTGGAGCCATAAGGCTTTTCGACCCATAGTCGAAGGGTTGTAAACCTATAGTGAAAGGAAGTGATACTTGTAGTCATTTTAGTTGTGAACTATTTGAATATTTAAGACTTTCTGCCACTATTGGAGGTCTAAATTCCATAAGGACACATACTCTTCTTCTCATGACCAACACCTCTACCATTTTTTTGTGCATGCTTGAGAAATCAAATTTCTTATCTTTGATAGTGGAATCAAATAAGGACTTTTTTCTGAGTATTCATTGTGTGTCTTTATTGTAGAATAATTCTCTTCCTACTTTGAAGGAATGATTCCACAAGTAGTATCTAGGAGTCCTAGTTACCTAGAGCTAGTTTATCATATATTACAAAACTATACAAAATAAAGCAACCATAATCTTTCCTTCAAAAATTATATTTTTTTCTCTTTTGAATATCAAGCAAGTATGAATCTTTTATCTAAATTATTAAAACAAACTATGCATGAAGAATGGAGTAGATAATTATCTTATGAATTAAGAGAGTGTTGAGACCCAAGCAAGGGCCCAATTGAGGTAATTTAGTACTTTGTTGTTAACATTAGTAATTAGTATAAATTCTCATTCTACGTTAAATTGTTAATTTTTATAAACAATTACTTGTAGCTACAACTAATTAGTATTTGTTAATCTATAAATATAATACTCACCTATAGCATTAAACTTTAGAAATATTTTGTTATTGAGTTAACACAGATTATGTATGTTCCCTTAAAATAGGTCTCCTTTCAGTTTAGTAATTTTGGTTACTATGCTCAAAATTTATAGAAACCCCCTAGAACATTTCAACCATACATACGGTATTGTCATCATCTCAAAAATCACATCTTTAGTTGATTTCTAAATTTAAACTCCTATTTTTCATGGTTTTTTGATAAACAATGACCTAATCCATTGAGTAAAAGTACATTACTTAGCTACTCTATCCTTAGGGAATAAGGGAGAATACATTTTTGGTGTTATTGCCAAGGATGGTGGCAAGCTATGAGAGTTTATAGGTTTTAAAGGTTATTTTTTTACTTTTGTAGGCATGGAAAATTTCATTTACAACATTTAGGATTATTATAAAATATATCAAATAATAAAATTTCCACTAACAACATGCATACAAGGAGAAGAGTGGTACACAACTATTGCATGTAGAGTAGAAGAGATCCTCTAGGGAGATTTTTTCCATCCAATAGTTCCCACAAAAGCATACCACTGGTAAATAGAGGGGTGATCCCACAATACTAGTTTACAATTTTTGGCCAAACTCGACACTGAACTAATTTTTTTAACTAAATCTTCACTTTTGGGCACCTATAGTGGCTAAACCATGAGAAATTTGAAGATGATGCAAACTAGTGATTTGTAACATTTTGTCTGTAGATTCTAAATATATTTTTGTCAAAAACTTAGGAATTAGATTGCACTCTTTTTTTCCATCTCATTCGAAAACTATTTTTTTTAGTAAACACCATTTTTAAGGAGTGATGCCCACCGTATACAACATAACTTTGTTTCCATGAACGATAAAATTCTATTTTTTTAGAATTTAGATTTGTAACTACGATATCTAGTGCTTTCATTTGGTTTCATAGTTTTTTATTGAATATTCTTTCCTTAATCATGTTTCGAAGTCAAACCAATTACAATTCAGACATAGGCAGACCGTATACAACATAACTTTTTTTGTATGTATCGAAATTCAAAAAAAAAATTGTTGGATCAAGAACATCAATATCTAGTGCATAGATATTTTTCAAAAAAAAATTATAATATGCTATTTTTCCACATGTGAAGAATAGAGAGCTTGATTTTTGGTGAAAAATCTACATTCACAAGAAATAAAAATTAAATATACTAATCAAATTAAATTTATTTAAAATTATACTTTTTGGGAAGCATATAATAAGGACTACATACTTACAAAAGTAAATTTTAAGTGAATTCATTTGATCCCCCAAAAGGTAAATCAAAAGTAGTATTTTTATCAACATTTTGATAGGTGTAAAGGAGACTCTGTTATAGGTTTGGTTTAAAACTAGCGGGTTTCTATCCAAGGGGGTTTGATCTAAGGTGGTTTGATCAAACCATCTTCAATTGGAATCCTTTAAAAGGAACTTTTCAAGGCTTAAATCATTATATTTTCTATAAATATGTGATTTCAGCAAAAATCATGATCTCCTAGAAAGTGTAAACCACTATTGTGGGATCATCTAGAGAGGAATAATTAAAAAGTTAACCATTGAGTCTCCTCATAATATTGCTTCAAACTACAATCAATATTACACCTTCATAATGGGATATATGCCACAAGAACCACTTGAAATAACAAATTATAGTTTCCTAACTTCACTTAGGTTGGTAACGTTTCCATGAAAAATATACCTATGTTTAATCTTCCTAATTGACATGGCCTTACCAAAAACTACCTAAATATCTTCTTATTCAAATTTGATGTCCTTTATTGGAGCTATGACTATAATATAAATGTTGATCGATTGAATTTTTTCCAACCACTCTCAAGGGTTCAACATTGAGATGGTTCATGGAAATTAGAAGAGATGTAGTAGAAAACTAGCAACTATGGAGAAATTCCTTAAAAATTACAGTGACTACTATCAAGGAGGAGACATGAGAGGAGATGATATCTTTTGAATTGTGTGTGATTTATGATTGAAAACTAGGTCAACTATGCAAGTAAAACAAACTGTCACTAATTCAAAAAATATAGAACTAATAATCAAAAACATGAAACAAAAAATACTCTAGAGAATAAATTGAGGAACTTGACATTCAATCTAGGATCACATTGACTAGATAGGGGCAAAGGTTCCCTTGATTGAAAATTAGGGTTTTCTAAGTTTCAAGGGATACATAGGAGCATAGCATTTTGTAGGTGATTCCTTGTTGAAACCAACATTGAAATTTCATTAGTCAAATTGAATAATTGATCTTTCCTTGATTTAACGAAGGAAGATGCTTGAATGCTTGATCTTGATTTAAGGTCTTTAATATTCTCCAAATCTACTTCAGATTTGAAACTTGCAAGAAAGAGAGAAGAGGAAGGGTTGTGCCATATAGGGGATTGCTTAAATAAAACCCCATTTTGGTGATTGTACCTTCATGAAATCTATGATGATGTTGGATAAAGAGTGCTTACCATAGTTTGGGCAGAGGAAAATGGATAAAAATAAATGATAAATCATAATCCTATAACTTACCATTCAAATATGTATTTCTTGATGGACTAAGGTCACTTCACACATCTCATACAAGTAGAGGTCGATAGTTGATTGAAGGTTCTAAAACATGAAACCATCATACTTATGTTTAGACATAGATTTGAAGATGCATTATTAACATGATCTTGATTGATGAAAGTGTTGTAAAACTTCTTCTTATTCTACTCTTAAATTATCATGATTACTTTTTGGGATGCTCAATTGATATTCAAATTGTAAGTCCTAGTGATTAGATGTTCAAATGGTGAAAAAGACATATTTATATGCATTTCAATATTTCCAAAAATAATTATTTTAAAAGGCTAATGAATGGATTTAAATTTGAAAACATATTAATGTTGACAATAAAATATTTAAATTTGAGCCAAAATAGGGCAGTCAAGGGCAAGAACATCCTTGATCAAACCTATTTTTAATTTTGTTTGCTCGTTAAATAAATAATTAAATTTAATTCCCAAAATAATTTGATTTTTTGAACTCGATAATAAAATGGGAAAATAATAAGCATAATTAGATCCAAGCACTTAAGGGGGAGTCAAACATAGTGTGATTTTTTTAGGGATGACAATTTACGATGCTACAAATACTATTATTACTATGTGGGAAGGAATAAAATGAGCTTAAAACATTCTCAACAACTTGTCATTTCTATCAAGATTGATTTTGATAAAGCCTACAATTGTATGGAATGGTTGCTTATCCTTGCAATGTCCTAGGATCTTAGATTTGGACCTCGCTTCATCTAATTTATGTAGATGTTTTTTGATGCCTCAACTTGCACTAATTATAATAGCTAGCAATCTCAACCTTTTGGACTCTTTTATTCTATGAACGCCAAGACTATGCTCTTGCTCCATCTCTCTGTGAGCTTGTTGTTGAATGTTTTGGATATATTTTAGTAAATACAATTTCTCACTTGTTGGTCAAAGGGATCTCTCTCTTCTCAACTCTCCTATCCAACTAGTCAATGGTAATTTTGTTGATGATTCTTTTCTCACTCTTATTAAGGATGAGAATAATATCAAGTAAGCTCTTCATTTTTTGGATATTTTTTGTCTTGCTTATGGATAGGGCATTCAATGAAAAAATACACAATGTTATAGGCATTCTTTTCTTCCCAAGATAGGTTGGTTGGATAATTTTGGTTAAGATTGGATTGAGCATGGGAGATCTTTTACTTCTTGAGTGAACCCTTTTTTTTAAAATGTATATTTCTACTCTCTGGTGGGTTGTTGTTGTCTAAATAGAGAAAAATATCAGTAGTTGTCTAAATAAGTTAAGCAGTGGCTACTAACCAAAATAAGCTAAGCAACAGCATGAAGACATGCCCTATTCTAAGAGATTATTTCCGTAAGAGATCTCATGAAAATAAGGCTGCACAATCGGAAGGTTTGTTTTCCATTGCCAGCCCCATGAAAGTGTGGTAACGCCATTTTTTTTGTCTGGAAGAAAATATGGTGAATGATTCCCCCAGATTTTGACGGATTCTTGTTTAGTTTTGAGTGAAGCAGTTCAAAGCATTGTTCCACGTTTGTCGGCGAAATTTAATTTGTATCATTTTTTACCATGGTTACTTATTAACTAATCAATAATTTTCATCAATCACTTTATTTGACCGATCAAATGAAGTTAAATTGAATACTTTTATTTATATGATATTGTAAATGCCACATTTTTTTTTCAAGAATGGTGTTTGACTCGTGAATATTTTTCAAAGTTGAATGGAATGTTTGTATTCGTATGATCATACGACGTTTTTTCATTGAACTCGTAAACTGCGCTTTTATTAAAATGGAAAATATTTAAAAACAATGAAGTGAGTTCACTTTTTTAAAAGTATGTTAGTGTATAGAAATATAATTTTTTTAATTAATCATATGGCTTTCTACAATGACATAATAGAGTCTTATGTTAGAGCATAATGGAGTCTTAAGTTAAATTCATTTATTTATTAAAAAATACAACTTAAAAATTAATTTATAATTAATATAAAAGAATAAAATACAACAAGATGCAATGGTGGCACCTTCTATTCATTCTTTCCTTCAAAGTTTTTATTGTTCATTTGACATATGTAATAGTTGGGTTGTTTACAATAGTGATGTTATGCATCCCTTGCTTGATTGGGTGTTACTAATATGGGGAGGCCTTTATGTCTTGCCAAGGCCCCAAACGAATGTTCTGAGGATCTAAATGAATTTCTTTTAGCCAAGGACTAAAGATTTCCATCACAACAAAAGGTAAGCAACAATAGTTGTAAACATGATCATGGTAGACATTAGGTGGCTCTTTTATTTTAGTATTCGTTATAATATTATGACACATCACCTTTAATCTTTAAACCATATCTCAAGTGAGGCATTGATGGCCTTGTAGGCTTTTTTATATAATTTGACTTTGATGCACAAACAAGCTCTTGATTTCATACATGTTGTGATAAGCATTAAAAAAATTAACATTTTCTAATACATTTTGCAATAAGGTGCAATGGTGGCACCTTCTATGCATTCTTTCCTTCAAAGCTTTTATTGTTCATTTGACATATGTAATAGTTGGGTTGTTTACAATAGTGATGTTAGCCATCCCTTGCTTGATTGGGTGTTACTAATATGGGGAGGCCTTTATGTCTTGCCAAGGCCCCAAACGAATGTTTTGAGGATCTTACTGAATTTCTTGTAGCTAGGAACTAAAGATGTCCATAACAATAAAAGGTAAGCAGCAATAGTTGTAAACATGATCACAATAGACATCAGGTGGCTCTTTCCTTTTAGTATTCATTATAATATTATGACACATCACCTTGAATCAATACTATACAACTCCTATTACAACAATTATATTGGTGTGCTTGTACAGTGCATGTGAAATCTTCTTTCTCTTGCTAGTGTTACTTCTTGCAATTGTTTATTCTTTTGTTACCAATTATTTGGATGAATGGATGTTCAAAGTGTTTACCTTGACTTCAAGATGAAACCACTTGATCTATATATATTTCTCTATTTGTTTAATATATACAACCATTTGATTTGTTTGCTACCATGTAGCCAGTTGGTTTTGGAACATTTGATGATTCTAATTTTAGAAAGCAATATTGCACAGGCAAATTTTATAAGCAAAATATCATAAAACAGGAAAAATGTCATAAAACTCTAATGAAAGTGAAGTTTCTCATAAAATTCCATGAGTGCTTGCCTCAAAAGTAGTTGAATATTTGTTTCATGTTTTTTTCATAAATGTAGAGAAGATCTGGTGCATTGCAACTATTCTTATTAATAATACAAATTGCATTTTGCAGGATTCTCTAGGGAAAATATCTTCTCTCATAGAGGTTTCCTCTGGCATACTCTTAATTCATTTCTAAAAGCTTAGTTGTGCATTTGAAGGAGACAACATTGAAGGGGTGACATAAGTATCGTTCACCCAATAATAAAAGTTTGTAACAAGCTCAAATATTTATAGTTGTATTTCTAGAGTGATCTTTGATGCGTTGGTTAGATTTTGTTTCAAATATCCACTTTTTGAAACAAGAGGATACTGCAAACAAAGACAAACAACATACACGAATGGAAGCAAAAATCCAATGTGTACAAAAGCTAATTGCTCAGACTCTTAAGTTTTTTGATGACCCTAGTAAAAAAGCAATTGTATTTTAAGTAATTATATAAGGATATTTTGGGAACCTTCCAATTATTTGAGCAAACTGTCCCCAAATCAAATCAACTAAAAGTTGTAATATATGAGAAGATGATCTACTACAGGCTTAAGTGAATTAGAAAGGCTTTCTTAACCAAGAGTTTTTTCAAAGAGTACTTAAAACTCAAAAATACAAGCTCTAACAATATATAAATAAGGTACGGTGTAGAATTTCCTTGTTCATCTAAGGGTTTCTCATGAACCCAGGAGGTGTCTTGCTAGGTTGTGACTTAAAATATCACCTTAATTTATGGTACTTTGTGCCTATTACAAATATTGTGGGTCCATTAGGAACAACTTTAATATTCTAGTTCCAGTACGAACAAATTTTCTCATATGCAAAAGACAAAAGAGCTAAAGTAGGAAGTTAGTTATAAATGGATTTTTAGGTGTTAAAGAGGCCTTGGTGGAAGTGGTTTTTGTCTACAGGTCTAAGTATCTTGTGTTTCCCTAACTACATGGATGGTATTTTTCATGGGCACTTTATTGGTTTAAGTTTGTTCTGAACTTATAAAATTTATCTTGTGTGTATTGCTTGAAACAACTATTTCATTATTGCTGCAATGTCATTTCTTTTCAATTTGAAATTATTTTTTCTAGTCTTGAAACAAAAACAAAAAAAATTTATGAGCAATCAGATATTTAGTTTGTTTTAATATTGTGGGTCCACGGACTAAACTAAACATGATGAGCACAATTAAGTTTAATGCTTGTTAGGTTGGTTGTTATGCAAGAGTTGAAAGCAACCACTAGTATTTTATGAATGTATGGGTTGAACATAGTTTCTGGGCAAAATGACTAGCTCTACAACATGAATCATGTACACTTCAACTGTAGATTCTTTAGGGGTTGACAAAGACTTGCATTTTTATTTATCATTTGGTCGTGATTTCTAGATTAATTTGATGAATTGTATGGAAGCACTGTTGATGCACAGTTTATGACACAATTTTTAGTCTATCAAAATACTATCAATTTTTATCATCTTTTGTGACACGTTTTCATGAATCTTGTTCGCTTCAAGTGTAAATTCTTGTATGTTTTCTAGATTGATTGGTACATCAATTCAAGTCATTTTTATATTTAATTTATTATTTTAATGTATTCATTTGATATAATACATAAATAAATATAAAAGATGTAATATTTTTTCTTTTGATTCAACAAGCTCCATAAAAAAAAACAAAAAAAAAAAGTATTTGAATTCAAATAATGGATATTTATGTTGATTGTAATTTTTTAAATGTTTCTAATATCACATTTTAATATATTTAAATGTTACAAATACTCTATACCACTATGTTTAATATAGATTAATTTATTGAAATAGCTCATACTTTTTATTTACTTAAATAGAAACAAGTCGTAAATTTGATTTATTGATATTTTAATTGAGCTTGAGGCTACTCAAAGAAAGGTCTTTGATGAGGCAATCGACTATTTTTTTGAGTTCCAATAGTGAAACAAGTCCATTTAACTTAGGAAATAATAGAGGTTATGAATGTAAATTATAACAAATCATCAACATTAAAGGATGCAAAAAATTTATCATTAATGAGGCTCAAGTTTTTTTTTTTATCAAAAGACCAAGGTCAATTTCAAAGTATAAGTCAATTTATCAAAAAATTACTTTATATTTTTCATAAATATTTAAAAGACCATAACTTACTAAAAGTTTGTTATTTTTTCTTAAATTGGAAAAGTTTTGTCATTATAATAAATTGATATACAGATAGATATATAAGGAGATATAGCTCCCTATCCTTCTCCATCTCTCTATATCACCCTCTATCTATATCTCTCCCTCTCCCCCCTCTTCTATATCCCTCTCCCTCTTCGTAGACCTCTATATTTGTATCTTTTAGTCTCTCTATCTTCATCTCTCCATATTTCTTCTTCCATCTCTCCTTCTTGTAGATGTCTTATTTGATTATAGTTTAATGATAGATGTCTTATTAGAAAAAATACTCTACGATAGAAAAAACTAGCATAAAACATTTTTTCCCTCCAATTTTTTTTTCCTTTGCTCTTTTCAAATTAGAGCTCTTCGACGTACCCATTGCACGCACACACACAGGTGCGATTGCTAGTTTAAATGATATTGCAAATGCCACAATTTTTTTCAAGAATGGTACTTGACTCGTGAATATTTTTTAAAGTTGAATCAAATGTTTTTATTCATATGATCATATGACATTTTTTCATTACACTCGTAAACTGCGCTTTTATTAAAATAGAAAATATTTAAAAACAATGAAGTGAGTAACACTTTTTTAAAAGTATGTTAATGTATAGAAATTTTATTTTTTAAAATTAGTGATATGGCTTTTTACAATGACATAATAGAGACTTATGTTAGAGCATAATGGAGTCTTATGTTAAATTCATTTATTTATGAAAAAAATTGTATAGTCAATATATTATTAAAAAATACAACTAAAAAATTAATTTATAGTAAATATAAAAGAATAAAATACAACATATAAATATAAATAAAATAATTTATAAATAAATAAAACAATTCTAAAGTAAAATAATAAAAAAATTAACTATCAAGTGTGTATATATATACATAATAAATGATGGATGAGATTAAAAATACTTTTGTATCTTAGAAATTTACTTCAAAATAACTTTATCTTGCATACACACATATAACCCCTCTTTATAAATTTTTATATATACAAAATTTTATACATATAATCCTTTATAAATATATAAATTTACATAAGAGGTGGATAAGTTATATGAAAAAAGAATTGATGAGATTAACAAATGATTCTATATCTAAGAAATGTATTTTCAAATATCTCTTTAAATGAATTTGCAAGCCAAAATAAATTTATATTATATAATTTTATTTATTTAATTAATAACATGAAAAGGTGGGTAGACTATTGTAAGATAGGGGGACCAACCACTGAAAGGCCCTGGGTCACGAAAGGCCAAGAGCAGAAAGGTTGCCCTAACTTACCTCAGTTTAAAGGAAGGTTCTAGGATAGAAGAGATGAGAATGATGAAGACTATGAAGTCCTTCGATCACTCTGTAATCCTGAGAACTTAAGGGAGACTAGGTGAGTCACTTTTTAAGGCTAACTCTATGTCTCAGTTAGTTCTTTGTCAGAGGACAGAAGTGCAGTTTCAGGATGATAGCGTGACACACTAGCATTTCACAGGTGTGTTCACGTCCGTACAACCAAAGAACCAGAGAGACAAGGCTTAATCCTCAAGAGAGGATTGCTAGCCTAGTTTAGAGGTTTCTCGAACAAAAAAATGAGATTAAGAAGAATGAAACATATATATGAATGTGATAAAAGAAATATATTACTGCAAGGGTGACGAAGACAATCTCGCACAACAATCTTCTCACCAGCTTGCTTCAAGATCTCTCCACCTGCACAATCAAAGGGGGGAAATATTGGGGCTTCTTAGGGGCTTGCCTTAATCAGACCCCCGTTTTGGTGTTTCCCTCTCCACGGACAACCAAGTTTTCAACGATAGAAATAAAGATAAAGAAAGGAATACAAGCTACGTGAACAAAAGACACTACAAAACAGTACATAATTACTCAACCAATATGATAGAGAAGATGAGAGGAGCTTACCACCTCTATCCAAAGTGCTCAAGGCTTGTGGAAGAGAAAATGAGATGAACTAAAGCATCTTTTGTAATGGTTTTTTTCTTGTGCTCGCACTATCGGAGTGATGGAGTGGTGGATTTTTGTTATGGAGTGCAAAGTGCTACTACAAAGCCTGTGTGGATGAATGGAAATGGAGAGAGTGCTCCAACTAATCTTGCAAAACTTTTGTTGAAGAGAACAATTGATGAATGGATGAAGAATATGAAGGAAAGGATGAAAAATGGCCATATTCGGGTTGGCCAGCCAAAGGGAGGCATTACTCTTTGACTTACAATCAAAATTGTAATGTATCTGTAGTCTCTAACTGCAGGAATCTGTCAGGGATGTAAGCGTGTCATATGGATGTTTGTGCGCTGCACAAGCATCCCCGACAGAAATGCCCCCACCGACACACAAAATAGGCACCAAGTGTGATGTGAGCAGCAAACTTAAGTGGAATTAAGCCCCCACCTCAGGTTTTCTAAATTGCAAGGGCATAAAAGGGAATTTGCATTAGGGGTGCAAATTCATGCTTATACATTTTTCCCCCACTTTAGCGAGCACAAGTACTGATGAGTGCTTCGGTAAAGTGGAGTAGTAAGGAAGTAACAAAGTAAGAGAAGTATGTACCTAAATCGACGAGGAAGTAGAGCATGGTGTAGTGAACTCGGAAGTGCAAGGAAAGACTTCATAGTTTCATGGAACTACAAAGATGAAGAGTGAAAGCGCCTCACAGGCTCACGGTCCTATGAGGAAGGTATCCTTCAAGAAATCTCACATGAAGGAAACCAAGAAGAGCGCCTTACAGACCCGCAGACCTACAAGGAAGGTATCCCCCAAGAACTCTCACATGAGGGAGACCGAGTGAAATGGTGCAGGAGCACCTAGGCTAACCTCCATGTTTTGTCATTTTTGGCTTGTAATTGACCTTAGCCAAGTCAGGGAGTTTAAGGATGTTTGCTTTAGACCTTAGATGGTCTTGTTTTTGTTTTGGTTAGGTGAATTAGTCATTAAGACTAAGGTCACAATTTGCCATTGCTTGTAAGTATTGATTTCTTAATGTTTGTTGTCTAGGGGAGTAGAGTCTTTAAGTTGTTCAATATGCTTAATGAGGTTGTAATGATGCCTTAAGGCCAGTTAATGAGTTGGTTCCTCGAATTCTTGAGGGAATGGTGGTCCTAAGAAATAGGCTAAAGGCAGGATGAAAGATGCCAAATATATAAGGCAGTTTGCATAGTTTGTTGCATGCAATTCGGTTGCCTTTGGATTCCCTTGGGAATAGGAAGTGAAGGAGTTCGGCCAAATAGCCTAGAATCATGGAGTGGGCATCTATTATGACCCAAGGATCGTATCTTTAGAGATTTTGTAGTTTTTGAAAAGTGTGAGTAGTTTTGTAATCAAGTTTGTGTGAATGAAAGAAAGGAATTCTACAATTTCTCTGTTTTCTTGTTGATACCAAGTGATATGGTTTTGAAAGTGACTGTAGATAGTTCGAATACATTGAATTCATGTTAGCATTGTGTTGATAGCATAGTCTTAAGTCCTTTTCATTTGAAAATCAAGCTAGGTTAGAGTAGACAGTAGTGTTAGTTGAATCATTTTGTGTTAGAGCTCCTACTGGTCCTGTCCTAACCAGTCGGTGCTTTCATGGCTCCCCCATGAAGTCTTTTCTTAGGAAACACCTAAGGATGGTTGGAATGGTAGGGAAGTCAATAGTGTACATTATGTTAGAGTTAGGAAGTATGACAGAGAGTGGAGAAGCTTCTCTTAGCAACTGATCTCTAGGCGAGCAGGTAGAGCCCGGTTAGAGAGCTAGAGGAGAAGCAATAAGGGTTTCTTGTAGGGGAATCAAGTACTGTATGGTTTCTGTACGGTTCCAAGTGGGATAAGGGTAGGTCTTGGTAAGGCAGGAGGATTGGAGTCTTATGAAGTCATTAGAGTAAGGTTTGAAGAGGAAACCTAGTGAATTCCTAGAAACTAGGTTTACAAACCCTACATACCTTAGGTTATAGGAATCCCCTATACGGACACTGTCAGACCAGGAGACCAATTAGACAATTTAAAACTTTCAAAAGGGTACTAGAATATGTGTTTAGATGTATAGATTCTTTGGAAGAATTTTGCAAACAATAGCAAACAAGGACTGGTAAGGATTACTAGAACTAGGCCTAATTGGGGTCTTCCATTGATGAAATCTTGAGCCCGGGTAAGGACAGTGCTAAAGAACCTTATGAAAGGTTAATTTGCAAAGGTTTGATGGTTCTCAACAGGAAAAACACCCCTGCAACGAAGAGTGATGGATAATGAAGATATTCAAGAAAAAGACACTTAGAGTTCTCTAAGTGAGGAAAGAAAGTGAGCAGGAATTTGAAATTGTAAAATGTTGTTTGACCTCCAAGGTGAAGCATGAAGGGAGAGCTCTTAGAACAGAGCTAAGATTGGACTTAGTTGCCAATCAGGACCTAGAGGATACTAGGTTCCTAGAAGAGACTAGCTAGGTCTCTCAACAAGGTGCAAGCAAACCGAGGAGCTCATACATCATATTGGTATCAGAGCTTGATTTAATCAGGCTTGTGGTGGATGTTTCAACCTACTGAATCTGTGGGAGAGAATACATCTGTGGAAGGTGCTACAATGGTGACTAATGTAGAGTTAGCCAAGAAGGTAGAGTAATAAGAAGAGGACAACAAGTCCTTAAGAGAAAGGTTGGCTCGAATGGAGCAACTATTGGATGAAGTCCAAGAAACAGTAGATAGAGTAAAAGACAAGGTAGATCAGAAGAAAGAACAAGAAGCAAGGGAAAAGGAAATAGAGTTGGAGGAGGAAGCTCCAACACCTGACCCTGTGATTCCTGAAGAGCCTTTCTTAAAGGCACTAAAAGCATTGAGTGGCAAAGCTTTGGAAGGTGTGCCACTATTTAGTGGACAAATGGATCCAGATTCAGTTGTGGATTGGATAGACAGTATTGAGAACCATTTTGAGTGTGATGGTATCTCAGAGGCACAAAAATTTATGGTGGCCAAGTCTAGACTAAGAGGTTCAGCTCTTACTTGGTGGAAGTTTGTGCAAAGTGAAAGAGAGAAGGATGGAAAAGGTCCTATAGTTACTTGGAAAGGTATGGTGAACAAAGTGAAGCAGACCTACCTTCCTGATGATTATGAAGTGCAATTGCATAGAAGGAGACACAATTTGAGACAAAAAGATTTATATGTCCAAGCCTACACCGAGGAATTTCAAAAGCTATGTTTAAGATCAAGGGTAGTAGAAGATGAGAGTATTAAGCTTGCAAGGTACTTGAATGGTCTCAAGTGGTCTATTCAAGAAGACATGAGTTTGGTGAACTTCAAAACCATTCGCCAATGCTATCAAATGGCCTTGAAGATAGAAGAGAAAAGCAAAAGGAAGCAAGAGAAAACCTCCAAAAGTAGAGGTAAAGGAAAATATAGTAGAGGACAAAGAGGTGGTTATGGTGGAAGAATTTCTGAAACAAAAACGCAAGGAGACATAAAAGCCAATGAGTAGCAAGAAGGAAGCTCAAGTAGAGGTGGTAGAGGAAGAGGCTCTAACTTTAGAGGAAGAAGTGGTGGACAAGGAGGAAGAGGCAACTACTTTTCCAACATGAAATGTTACCATTGCAACCAAATGGGACACCCGGCCTATAGATGTCCAGAGAAAGGTAGTTCTTCACATGGTGGTGACAAGAGAACTAATCTATTTCATGAGGAATCCAATGCAGCTGATAAAAATTTTTTAGGTTCCATTACATTCAAAGGAAGGAGAGAATCTCATGATGAGGAGAACTTTGATCAAGGAGCCGATGAAGGAGGAGCCAAGCCAAAGGAGGTATTTGTTTAGGATAAAGTGCAAAATGATAGGGAAGGTATGTAGAGTCATCATAGACTCAGGTTCTACTGACAATATTGTGTCAAAGGAAGCAGTCAACACACTGAAGTTGACAAGGATACCCCACACGAATCCTTACAAGGTAACTTGGCTCAATAAAGGCCAACATGTGTTAGTGAATAAGCAAGCATGGGTGGAGTTCTCTATTGGAAGGTATAAAGAAAAAGTCTTATGTGATGTGCTACCTATGGATGCATGTCACTTGCTCCTAGGTAGACCATGGCAATTTGACCATCAAGCCATACATGATGGAGGAAAGAATTCATATTGTTTCAAGAAGGACAATGTGACCTTCAAAATTCAGTCACTGTTAGAAGATGCTGAGGTGAGGACAACAAGTTCAAATGTTCTTGTGGTGAGTGAAAAGGAGTTCTTAGAAGCTTTGGAAGAAGGTGAAGGATTTGGTTATGCATTGGTGCTAAGACCAAGAGAAAGAGATGAAGGTAAGGTGACCAAGAAGACAAAGTTACCAAGGGAGATTCAAGACATGTTGTAGACTTACAAAGGTGTAATGAGTGATGGAAAACCAGCAACTTTACCCCCTAAAAGAGCCATAAGTCATAGGATAGATTTTATCCCAGGAGCTACCCTTCCCAATAAGGCAGCTTACAAAATGACCCCTCAACAAAATGAGGAAATTGCTAGGCAAATACAAGAACTTCTAAACCAAGGTCTCATAAAAAAGAGTATTAGTCCATGTGTCATACCCACTATCCTTGCACCTATGAAAGAAGGAACTTGGAGGCTTTGTACTGATTCAAGAGCCATTAATAGGATTACCATAAGGTATAGGTTCCCTATCCCTAGGATTGAAGACCTAATGGATTGTCTAGGTGGAGCTAAGTATTATAGCAAGATAGACTTGAAGAGTGGCTATCACCAAATAAGAATACATGAGGAAGATAAGTGAAAAATAGCCTTCAAAACTAATGAGGGTCTATATGAGTGGCTTGTCATGCCATTTGGATTATCTAATGCCCCCTCTACATTCATGAGGCTCATGAATGAAGTCCTCAAAGACTACATTGGAAAATTTGTAGTGGTATATCTTGATGATATACTGATCTATAGCCAAACAAGAGAACAGCATCTCAAGCACCTAGAGCTGGTTTTCAAGAAGCTACAGGAAGAGGAGTTGATGATCAACTTGGAGAAGTGTGAGTTCATCAAGACAGAGTTGGTGTACCTTGGGTTTGTGCTATCTCAGGGAAATCTGAAAATGGATGAAAGTAAAGTGGAGGCTATCATGAATTGGCCTACTCCAAGGACAGCAACTGAGGTAAGAAGTTTTCATGGTCTTGCACAATACTATAGGAAATTCATAAGGCATTTTAGTGCAATTTGTGCTCCTATGTTAGATACTATTAAGGGAGGCATGAAGACCAAATTTGTATGGAATGAGCATGCTAACAAGATTTTTGAGTTGCTGAAAGAAAGGATATCTACCCAACCTATTTTGGTGTTTCCAAGTTTTGAGAAGCTTTTCACCATTGAGTGTGATGCTAGCAATGTGGCAATTGGAGCTGTTCTAAGCCAAGAGGGCAGACCGGTGGCTTTCCATTCAGAGAAATTGAGTGAAGCCAAGAAGAAGTACTCTTCTTATGACCTTGAGTTGTATGCATTGGTTCAAGCTCTAAGGAAATGGAGGCACTACTTGCTTCCCAAAGAATTCATTGTATATTCAGAAAATCAAGCACTTAGTTTCCTGAATTCTCAAGAAAAGTTGACCCACAAACACATGAAGTGGGTTGAGTATTTACAAGCTTACACCTTCAATATCAAGCACAAGAAAGGTGTTCTCAACAAAGTAGCAGATGCATTGTCAAGAAGAACTCTCACAATTCAGGAAATACAGTTGAAGAGCATGGGAATAGGTCACTTCAAGGATCTATATGCAGATGATGAAGATTTTGCAGACATTTACAAGGTATGTGTTGAATACAAGAACCATTTTCATAGTAAATATGTTGAGTATACTTTGAAAAGTGGTCTATTGTTTAAAGGAAATCAATTATGTGTTCCTAGAGGTTCCATTAGAGAGAATTTGATACAAGAAAAGCATAATGGTGCTTTGAGTGGTCACTTTGGGATCACTAAGACTCAAGAACTTGTTCAAAGGTTTTATTTTTGGCCTAAGATGAATCTTGATGTTAGGAGGTATGTGGAAAGTTGTGTAGTATGTCAAAAGGCCAAGGGTACTTCTTCAAATGCAGGCCTTTACCAACCACTACCTATTCCTACTAGGCCATGGGAATGCTTGAGTATGGATTTTGTAGTTGGCTTACCCAAGACAAGGCAAGGTATGGATAGTGTTTATGTAGTTCTTGACAGATTCAGTAAGATGGCTCACTTTGTGCCATGTAAGACAACTAATGATGCCAGCCAAATAGCATCTCTTTTCTTCAAGGAGAGAGTGAGAATCCATGGGTTACCTATCAGCATTGTATCAGACCGAGACACTAAGTTTATGTCACTTTTGGAAAACCCTTTGGAAAAGGTTAGGCACTAACTTGTCCTTTGGATCAGCCTACCATCCACAAACTGATGGTCAGACCGAGGTTGTGAATAGAAGCCTTCGGAATCTATTGAGATATTTGACAAAGGAGTATGGGCAACAATGGGATCAGCTGATTGGGCAAGCTGAATATGCCTATAATGACACTATAAACAGATCCACAGGGAAGAGTCCCTTTGAAATTATATATGGCCTTCATCCTAGAGGAGTGTATGAGCTGAGAAACTTAAACGATGGAGTGAAAGGAAGTGGATATGCTGATGAATTTGCCTATGCAATGCAAGAGATACATGATACAGTGAGGAAGACATTGACAGAGAACACCCTCAAACATAAAACCAAGGTGGATGAGCATAGGAGGACGGTACAGTTTAATGTGGGTGACATGGTTATGGTGCATCTAAACAAGTCAAGACTTCAAAAGGGAGTCCCTCACAAGTTGTAGATGAGAAGGATAGGTCCCTGCCCTATCTTAGCTAAGTATGGTGATAATGCTTTTAAAGTTGAGCTACCGGATGATAGTGGACTATCCCCTATTCTCAATATTGCAGACTTAGTCCATTACAAAGGACAATAGCCAGACATGGATCAGAACCTTCATGAGGTGATCAGGGATGTAGAAGATCTACACTTACCTACTGCTACAATCTCAGGACCTAACAGTATATTGGACACTAGGGTCTACAAGAAGACTAGAACCAAGGAATACAAAGAACATCTGATCAAGAGACATGGCCAAACTGATGTTGATGTAATATGGATAAAGGAAGTTGAGTTCAAGAAGATGGGGATTGATCCAAGCCTCATCAATCCAAGGGTGGATTGAACTTTCTGTTTTGGGGAGGATGGTGCAGCAGCACCTAGGCTAACCTCCATGTTTTGTCATTTTTGGCTTGTAACTAACCTTAGCCAATTCAGGGAGTTTAAGTATGTTTTCTTTAGACCTTAGATGGTCTTGTTTTTTTTTTGGTTAGGTGAATTAGTCATTAAGACTAAGGTCACAATTTTCCATTGCTTGTAAGTATTGATTTCTTAATGTTTGTTGTCTAGGGGAGTAGAGTCTTTAAGTTGTTCAATATGCTTAATGAGGTTGTAATGATGCCTTAAGGCCAGTTAATGAGTTGGTTCCTCGAATTCTTGAGGGAATGGTGGTCCTAAGAAATAGGCTAAAGGCAGGATGAAAGATGCCAAATATATAAGGCAGTTTGCATAGTTTGTTGCATGCAATTCGGTTGCCTTTGGATTCCCTTGGGAATAGGAAGTGAAGGATTTCAACCAACTAGCCTAGAATCATGGAGTGGGCATCTATTATGACCCAAGGCTTGTATCTTTAGAGAGTTGGTAGTTTTTGAAAAGTGTGAGTAGTTTTGTAATCAAGTTTGTGTGAATGAAAGAAAGGAAGTCTACAATTTCTCTGTTTTCTTGTTGATACCGAGTGATATGGTTTTGACAGTGACTGTAGATAGTTCGAATACATTGAATTCATGTTAGCATTGTGTTGATAGCATAGTCTTAAGTCCTTTTCATTTGAAAATCAAGCTAGGTTAGAGTAGACAGTAGTGTTAGTTGAATCATTTTGTGTTAGAGCTCCTACTGGTCCTGTCCTGACCAGTCGGTGCTTTCATGGCTCCCCCATGAAGTCTTTTCTTAGGAAACACCTAAGGATGGGTAGAATGGTAGGGAAGTCAGTAGTGTACATTATGTTAGAGTTAGGAAGTATGACAGAGAGTGGAGAAGCTTCTCTTAGCAACTGATCTCTAGGCGAGCAGGTAGAGCCCGGTTAGAGAGCTAGAGGAGAAGCAATAAGGGTTTCTTGTAGGGGAATCAAGTACTGTATGGTTTCTGTACGGTTCCAAGTGGGATAAGGGTAGGTCTTGGTAAGGCAGGAGGATTGGAGTCTTATGAAGTCATTAGAGTAAGGTTTGAAGAGGAAACCTAGTGAATTCCTAGAAACTAGGTTTACAAACCCTACATACCTTAGGTTATAGGAATCCCCTATACGGACACTGTCAGACCAAGAGACCAATTGGATGATTTAAAAATTTCAAAAGGGTACTAGAATATGTGTTTATATGTATAGAGTCTTTGGAAGAATTTTGCAAACAATAGCAAACAAGGACTGGTAAGGATTACTAGAACTAGGCCTAATTGGGGTCTTCTATTGATGAAATCTTGAGCCCGGGTAAGGACAGTGCTAAAGAACCTTATGAAAGGGATCCAATTGGCAAAGTTTTGATGGTTCTCAATAAGAATAACACCCCTGCAATGAAGAGTGATGGATAATGAAGATATTCAAGAAAAAGACACTTAGAGATCTCTAAGTGAGGAAAGAAAGTGAGCAGGAATTTGAAATTGTAAAATGTTGTTTGACCTCCAAGGTGAAGCACGAAGGGAGAGATCTTAGAACAAATCTAAGATTGGACTTAGTTGCCAATCAAGACCTAGAGGAGACTAGGTTCCTAGAAGAGACTAGCTAGGTCTCTCAGCAAGGTGCAAGCAAACTGAGGAGCTCATACATCATGAAGGGGACTCCATAGAGTCATAGAGGGAAACATGTTTACCCACAGATAGAACACATTAAGAAGTGGCCACGTAGACCAATGAACAAATAGTCATGTAGACCATCACTAAGTTTTAAGACTTTCAAAGGGCTCCCTTGGGAACCCTTCAAAAGGAAGGAGGGTCCACTCAAGGGATGCACTGTTTGAATAGTGAAATCTATTTGGGCTGCCCCCAAGCTAGACGTAAGGATGCAAAGTAGGTCTAGTTAGGCTACCCCTGGACTAGACATGAAGAGGAAAAATTGGTCTGGTCAGACTGCCCCTGGCCTAGATGTGAATATGTAAAGCCAGTCTAGTCGGGCTACTCCCAAGCTAGACGCAATAGAATTCAATGAAGGCTTTCAAAGGGATCCCTTGGGAACCCAACTTGAAACAGAGGGGTCCACTCAAGGCACGCACTTGTTCAACAAATAATGTCTTCTTTCTCAAATTGATTCATCATCATGGAATCCTTTCGAAATATTTTCACTTCATCAAGGAAATCAAAAGGAAGGAGATGCACCCATGCGAGGGGAAGACTAAGATCATTCTCGCTTCAGAGGAGGGTCTCCAAGTCATTTCCTTATGAACTTATGATGAAGGAAACCTGTTTCATTGGGGTTTCAAGTCGAGAATACAATTCTAACAAATAAGTGTGTGAAGGATCTTCGAGAAAAGATTCGTTTGGAAACAAATGCATTTTCTAAGGATCATGCAATGTAGAAGTAACGTTGTCACATGAAAGGGACAAATCAAGCAAAGGGGAGAGAAATATAAAGAGAAAGGTAAAAGAAAAGAGACTGCACACAAAGGGCACAAGGGTATCTCATTTCACGGGGTTAGATATGCCTTTATTTATATGTAAATGAGGTAACCACAGTAAGAGGCAAAAGATCATCAATCCCCAACCAGATCAGGAAGAATGCACGAAAGAAAAAGTAAAATAAAAAAAATTGGGTCAACATGGAAGGAGGCCTAAATGCTCCCAACGCTTTGCATCGTCCCCAATTTACCAAAATTCAATCACAAACATGGAAGAATGATGATATGAATAGCGGAAGTTTACATCACAAATACCACACCTGTATTCAAGCACCAACAGGGGTGATGAGGGTCATCCAAGCACATATAGTACGATCACGGGGGAGTGCGTCACTACACACACACAAACACACATCTAATCTAAAGATCAAGAAGAGGGTCTCCCCGTAACACTGGTCTACCAAGAGGTCATCAGCTTCCCACTCTAGATCATCATAGGGGGAAGGATGATGAGCTCGCAATGGTGTAATGTTAAGGGGAGGAGATTTCGATCCTCCCTCAACAACGACTAAGGAAGGGGGACAAGTGAGATATCCATCTCTCAACTCTTGTGGGTCTAAGGTGAATGACCTTGCAAAGATCATTGACAAGGTCAAAGCTTCATCCACCAAGTTGAACATACACTTGATGGGAGTGCCATGCTTCACCTCCGTGGATGGAGGATTTTGCACCTAAGGTTCACCGCTAGGATCACCGAGAGACTCAGGAGTGGTGAAAAACTAGGGGGAAGTCGAGACTGGTTCCATCACTAGGATAGAGCAAGTCAATGTGGGGCCACCTTTCAAAGAAGGAGGGCTCTTCTTACGTCCTCCCTTGTTGGAGGGACCATGCTCTACCTTCTTCATCGAAGGAGGTGAACTCCCCACAGATGAAGCAAGGAGGGTCGAAGGAGAAGAGGAAAGAACTGCGGTGAATAAAACCAAAGTATTAGCCATATCCATGAGATTTGGTAAAGGTGAGACATCCAGAATGGAAGTCAATAGAGGCGGTTCCACGAAAGGAGTGATAAACACCTACACCTTTCAAGGTACATGTGCACTCAGAGCAGGAGCTGGAAGAGATTTAGAACTAGTTAGATCAAAGGAAGAAGAGGGGAAAGAGGAGGACATAGCAGAAGGTACCATCTTCTCCTCCTCCTTTTGTGAGGAGGCTTGCTCAACCAAGAGAGCCTTTCACCAATGCTTGTGCTCGCGGGCAAGGTGGTTTCTATAGCTCTTTAATCTAGAAGTCAAAGCTTGCAAAGGGATGGAAGGATTCTACTCAGTCATGGGAGTGTCTTCCACATCTATTTCTGGTGGAAGGATAGACTCTTGAATAGGAGCATAAGGGGTAGGTTCAGAAATGGTAGGAGGAATCTACTCTAGTTCCTTGACAAAAGGCCTCTTCCCATTCACTGTTTTGAGGACAGGAACAATAGGAGGCCGCAGAGGCTGAGATAAAGAGGAATCTCTACGGGGGGATTTTTTTCTTCCATATCGAACAGGCCTAGGCTCTATGGGTAAGATAGGAAGCTCAAATGCAGGATGCTTGGCCTTTCGCCAAGCAGGCACCATTGGATTATCTCACAAGCATGAGGAAAAAGTAGATGGCACCATGGTAGGGCCAGAGGAAGCATCGGGCTGAGCAGTGGAAGGGAAAGAAGGAAGATGTCAGGACCACTTCTCTTCTTCTCTCCTACACACCTTGGCGGCATCATTGTTAGCTTTTAAGCAAGCTCTATGTGAAACATCATAGGGCGAAGGAGGGAACCTCACTTTCAGCCCAACATGCCCTTTCTTATCATTTTGATATGTACGGTACAGGATTCCTTTCTAGCCAGCAGAGGACCAAGAGACACAGGCCAAAAGTAGTCTAGGATATAGCTGCCACGTGCAATCGGTGGTCTATAATCGATGTCGTGGAAAACATGTACCGAACCTCCATGAACGAAATTCAAACATTTGTGAACAACCAAGGGAACTGCATTCATAGCTACCAGTCAAGGGATACCTAGCTTCACTCTAAAGTTTAGACCCCAGGATGATGTCAAACCTAAGGCTCACAGATTTGGGCCCAACAAGGACTGATAGGACAATACTTCCAATAGGAGGTACAAAAATTTTGTTGTGTGTGCAAATCATGGTACTCTTAGGTGCATCATATCCATCCTTATGTAGGAAGTTAATCAGCATGATCTCCTTAGTTATGATATTCACTTGAGATGTCAAATCAATGAGAACACTTGCTACAGTATTCCATTTATCCTCAAGCAGGAATATAAAGAGGAGATGGATCTCTATTGAAGCCCATTGGCAAGTCCTATGAAGTGAAGGTTATGCTAGTACCACTACTCATAGTCTACACAGAGGGAATAGGTTGATTTAAGAAAGACCTTCCATTATGCACACTAACAGTACTTCTATAGAACCTCCTAAGGTTTACGAGATAAGCCAATGACCCTATTCAGGTCTCGTTACACAATACTTTGGAACCTTCCAACTATGCCTACTAGGGGTCACAGGTTGGGTTGTGAAGTGAGAGCCTCACAGCACTCAAACCTACAACACTCCTAGGATACGAGTAAAGGAAATTTCAATTTTGCAAAATGAAACCAAAATGGTTCACGTCAGGTTCGCCAAAAAAGTAAGAGAGAGGGACCAACCACTGCAAGGCCCCAAGTCACGAAATGCCAAGAGAGCAAAGGCTTACCTAACATACCTCAATTTAAAGGAAGGTTAGGATAGAAGGGATGAGAATTATGAATACTATGAAGTCCTTTGATCAATATGTGATCTCGAGAACTGAAGGGAGACTAGGTGAGTCACTTTTTAAGGTCAAATTTGTGTCTCAGGTAGTTCTCTATCAGAGGATAGAAGCATGATTTCGGGATGATAGCGTGGCACGCTAGTATCTCATAGGTGTGTTGGCATCCCTATGGCTAGAGAACCAAAGAGATGAGGTTTAATCCTCAAAAAAGGATTGCTAGCCCAATTTAGAGGTTTCTTGAACAACAGAATGATATTAAGAAGAACGAAACATAAATATGAATTAGATAAAAGAAATATATTACCGCAAGGGTGATGAAGAAAATCTCGCACAGCAGTCTTCTCACCAGCTTGCTTCAAGATCTCTCCACCTGCAACCAATCAAAGGGGGAAAATGTTGGGGCTGCTCAAGGGCTTGCCTCAGTTAGACCCTCGTTTTGGTGTTTCCACCTTCACGGACAGCCAAGTTTGCAACAATAGAAATAAAGATAAACAAAGGAATACAAGCTACGTAATCAAAAGACACTACAAAACAACTTACATTCTTACTCAACCTAGACAATAGAGAAGATGATAGGAGCTTACCACCTTCATCCAAATTTCTCAAGGCTTGTGGAGGAGAAAATGAGAGGAACTCAAGCCTCTATTGCAATGGTGTTTGTCATGTGCTCACACTATCAAAGTGATGGAGTAGTGGATTTTTGTTATGGAGTGCAAAGTGATGCTACAAAGCCTATGTGGATGAATGGAAATGGAGAGAATGCTCCAACTGATATTGCACAACTTCTGCTAAAGAGAACAATGAATGAATGGATGAAGAATATGAAGGAAAGGATGAAAAATGACCATATTCAGGTGGGCCAGCCAGACGGAGGCATTACTCTTCGACTTCCAATCGAAAGTGGAATGTCTTCGTAGTCTCTAGCCACAAGAATCTTCTAGGGACGTAAGTACGCAATGTGAACATCTATGCACCATGCGGGCGTCCCTGATAGAAACACCCCCACCGACACACAAAACAGGTGCCAAGTGTGATGTGAGCAGCAAGCTTAAGTAGAATTAAGCCTCTCCCTTAGGTTTTCTAAAGTGCAAGGCAATAAAAGGGAATTTGTGTTAGGGGTGAAAATTCATGCTTATACAACTATATGAAAAAGGCGGGTGATCCCGCAATAGTGGTTTACAATTTTTGGCCAAACTGGACACTGAAATTATTATTTTTAACTAAATATTCACATTCGAGCACCTATAGCGGTTAAACCATGAGGAATTTCAAGATGATGCAAACTAGAGTCTCATCACATTTTATCTAAAGATTCTAAAAAAAAAAATTTTAAATGTTTGGAATGAGATTGCAGTTCTTTTTCCATCTGCCACGAAAATTGGTTTTTTTCAGAAAACAACATTTTTTAAAAGTGACGCTCACCATATACAACATAAATTTTTTTCTATGAAGGATAAAATTCTAATTTTTTCGAATTTAGATTTGTAAATACAATATCTAGCACTTTCATTTGGTCCCATAGTTTTTTATTCAATATTCTTTCCTTAATCAAGTTTCGAAGTCAAACCAATTGCAATTCAGACATAGGTGGACTGTATACAACATAATTTTTTGTGTATGTATCGAAATTCAAATTTATTTATATTAATGGATAAAGGACATCAATACCCAGTATGAACATATTTTTAAAAAATATATTTTGATAATCTGCTATTTTTCCACATGTACAAAACAGAGAGCTTGATTTTCGGTGAAAAACCTACGTTTAATAGCTCGTTCTGAGGACTACCATCTTCCACTTTGGTTTGTGAAGTCTCCTCCATTTTCATCCTCAACCCGATCTTCGAAGGGCAAAAATCTGGTAAAATTTGGTGGAAGAGGGGGAGAAGGGAAAAAAAGGGGGGTTCAAGCGAACCGCCCTTCAAACAAATGGGTTTTTTTTGAACTTTCCATTCGTTTCTATAAAGAAATGTCACATCATAGAGTTCAAGTGAACTCAACATGCAAAAGGGGGTTCGCTCAAACTAGGGGTTCGATTGAACCCCTCTTTTGGGTTTGTGCGAACTCCCTAGTTCGAACAAACCCTTAAAAACATGAAATTTCGAATGTGTGAGAATTTTTACAAATTTCCTTCCTCATCAAAATTGTACACCACTATTATGGGTTTACCCAAGGGTGGATGACATAAGTAATACTTATATATTATAAGAGAATATAGAAATTTCCTTTTAAATAAAATAAAATAACTTTTAAATGAATAAAATGTTAGAATTTAGTACATGACATAAAATAGTTAAATAAATAAATTAGGTTTTGGAATTTATATTCCCATAATTAGTTTCATATGGAAAAAATGGATTTTTAAAACCAATTTTATGTAATAGTTTGTGGTGTAATGTGAATGACTAAATTTTAATTCAAGAGCAATCTCATTTTTTCTCTCATTTTAATATGGTATTAGAGCGAGTTTCTTCTTGGACCTCTCTTTGTTTTCCTTCCATTCATTTGTCTTTCATCCAAAGCATTTCATTCAAGGGCCAAGTAGTGCAGACCACGTGTAACAACCATTGATGTTCATCCACCATTCTTGCATTTTTTCAATAGAGGAGCAATGTAGACCACGTGCAAATCTATGGCATTCATCACTCATTTTCATTTCCTCTCTTTCCATCTTGGTCACTCTGTCCATTGTTTTTCTTCCATTTTGTTCTTGTTCATATTCAAAATAAAAAAATAAAAAATAGTATCTCGAGTTTTGTAGAAGGGTGCAAGTGATTGAGGCGAAGAATTTTTCACATTATTTATCATGTCTTCTCTATGAATGCCTATAACATTTTTTAAAATCAATATCAATATCTATTTCTTTGATGAAAAATGTATTCATTGTATATATTGTGCTACTAACCATTTATGTGGTTTCATCGTGGCTATTAAATTCATATTGGAAGATAAGATAGCCGCGTAGGAGAAGATAAAATGGAGAGAAAGAGCGTGGGCCTCAAAATTTTGTTAGGTTATTGCATTCAAAATCAAAACACAACAAAAGAAAACCCTAAGAAAAATTGGAACGTTGTAACTGTTGCCCAAATGCCCACCATTGTATATTTGTGATCTTGTGTGTTGGGCATTGCAGATGTGGTGGGGAAAGGAGAAGAGGGCCTATTGGATAAATGACAAAGGACTATTAATATTGTCAAAGAAATATTGAAGTTCGCTCCCAATTCAATTGTTTCCATAGTAGACTTGATAGGCTTCATTTTTGCTAGTGTTATACTCCTGCTAATTTTTTGGTGGGTAAATTATGTGGTGCCTAATATGATATTCAAATATACCTATGATAGTTAAAGGAAAGGACCACACTTAAAGTGACAAAGAATATGTATACTAATTTCTAGTTTTCCTCTATGCAAATACTAAGGGAGGGTGTTAGAATTTAGTACATGACATAAATAGTTAAATAAATAAATTAACATGCTATTGTTAATTTAATAAATAAATTAGGTTTTGAAAGTTATATTCCCGTAATTAGTTTCATATGGGAAAAATGGCTTTTTAAAGCCAATTTTATGTAATAGTTTGTGGTGTAATGTGAATGCCCAAATTTTAATTCGAGAGCAATCTCATTTTTTCTCTCATTTTAATATAAAAAAAAATTATATTATTATATATTTTTGAAATAGATATCTTGAGAATGATATCACTCAACAAATTTTACATATATTTTCAAAAAATAGGTATATAGTATAAATTACAAGAAAATATATAAGTATAATTTAAAGAATAAGGCTAGTGATACGTTAATTGTTCTAAAACGGTTAAGATTTTGTTGTCTTTTGTTTTTTGTTGTATTAAAAATAGATTTTAATTATACACTTTAGGTCTTATCAAATAAATATGTCATTAAACCTTGCAAGTCACTTATATAAAATTGTATTATGAGGGCGGGTGCATGAAAATGGGTAGCAATTTTGTGGACACCTTTCAAAAAATCTTTTGAAAATCAATAACGTGAGTGTGTTATAATGTGCTCACGTTATTTCTTGTTAAAAGAAAAAAAAAAAAAAGTGAAAACCTGTCATTGTTATTTCGACTATTTTTTTCTTGTAGCCGCGGCCAAAACCCCCATACTTTCGTGCTCACATTCTAGGAGGAGCAATTCAACAAAAAATTTCACCAACAATTTCTATTTCTTCACAAGGATGGCGCCATGATGATGAGGAGGTGTGAGAGTTAAGGATTTTGTGGTTTTTGTTTTGAATTAGTTAGTTTTAGGTTGAATTTGTTAGTTTTAAGTTAAATTTGATATATATTTGTTTAAATTTTTAGGAGATGCAAGTCAACCTGCACACCCTCAAGATCCTCAATAGGAAGACCAACCAAATCCTCAAGATCAAAATCAACCACAACAACAACCTCCTCCACCAATCACTCAACCCCCTCCTAGCACTCAACAAAATTTAATGAGTGAAATTGAGAACAACAAAAAACAAATTGAGGATTTGATCAGTAGATTGAGTGATCCAAATGGTTCAACCGCAGAAAGAATGACCCTAGAAAATTCATTGAAAGATAAGCTAAAAAATGTAGATTCGATTAGCAAACAAATAACTAGATGGCAAGATAGGAGGCAAGTGGCTAGGGATTATTATGCAAATAAACTATCATATAAAGATGTAAAGGATTTAAAAATTACAAAAGGTGATTTGTGCTCATTATTCATCGACCCACACACAAATCAAAATCTTACCCTCAATGCGAAGAGGTTTCCTATCCATTGGTGCCACCACCAACAGATTAGGGACCAGCTTTATTATAGGTGGTACATGGTCTTCGATTAACCACCGTGCAACAATTTCAAGGTCCCGCAATATTTCCTTAGGAAACTATACACTGAGTTCATATTGAACAAAATCCCAAATTATTTTGATATGAGGGATTTCTAGGGGAGAGGTGGGGGGTCCGCTCGAGATAGACCCGGTGCACAGCTGGATCCTTCGCAGCAAGGTAGACGAGCTCTTGCTAGGCCACCTCGTGAGAACGTTGTTATGCCTTCCGTCATGAAGGAAAGTGTTGACATAGAGACATTGTAGGCGATCATCACTTTGACCCAGAGTGACATCCATCATACTAGCCCTATTCTATAGTGTCATCCAGGGGAGTCTTCGAGTGGTAGCCTTCAAACACATGCTTGTCAATCTTGCGGGGCTACTTGTTCATATGAGCCCACTGACACTCAGGATACTGGTACACAGGATCCGTCTGCAACTATGGAGATGGAGAGGACAGCTAACATTGATAGTTAGGTAAAATTTAGTACATTAATTGAATTTAATTTATTAAATTTAGATTTTGAAATGCAAGATTAACTAAAAATGTTTTATGATTTTAATAAAATTGCAGGGTCACAGTGTTGAGACTGGATACACTAGCCCCCCACCAACTTATTTTTGCAGTACACCTATCGCTCAGGTATGTAACTAGTAAACAATTATAAATTTATTGCATGTTAATAGCATTGTTTTACGAATGGTAATTTAATATGTGACTTTGGATGTTTTGATGGAACACTTCCCAGTGGTAGTGGATTTACTCAAACCTACACGGAGGTAATAGAATAAATATTTTAGCTAATGAATCAAGTACTTAATAGATTTGTGTAGTTTATATGCACATCGTTGATTACGTTGAATAATTTGTTGTTTTATTTTTCAGATGATGCAAGTTGAAACACCTACAAATATGACGACGACAATGGATATTGGTGTGTCATCTGCTATACAATCCTCGATGGCTCTGATAGGAGAGGTATTAGGAAAATTAGTAAATTTTAATTTACATTTGTTGTTATAAATGTTAGTTAGTGAAAAATCAAACCATTATTGATTCACATAATTTAATTTCTATTTGTATGGTTTATACAGGGTTTGAGCATGCCTTAGCATGGGCATGAGAATATTTCCCCCATGGAGAGAGATCATGAGATGGCGATAAGTGATTATTTTGTCAAATATATCATTTTTTATAATGTAATTTCTATATATTCATGTCTTTACTTCTTATTGTAACAGTTAAAACTTCACCATGAACTAAACCCTAGGAGGAGTAGCAGGAGCACTCCTTGAGCGCAGCAAAAATGAGTGACAGACCTATCACCATCCAATCAAAAAGGAAAGGAAAATAATTTATTTCCAGGGCATGGAGAGAAATGACTTTTGATTCCAGAGCCCTTTGTTGTATGCCTACATGGTAGTTTTGTACATATTTTTATTGAACATATTTGACATTGTATGCCTATATGGGATTCTCGTAAGCCTATATAGCTATTTTTTACATATATTTCATACTTATACCGACATATATTGATGTATGCCTACATGGCTATTTGGTTAATGCAAATATCTTTTATTAATGCATGTCCATATTTGCATTCTAAATTGATGGTTCAATAGATATGAGTTATGTGTATTCAAGTGTATACTTTACAACTTACGTGTATACTTTGTGAATTATGTACATTCAAATGTATACTTTGTGGCTTACATGTTTTCATGTGTATACCTTGTATTCATGCATATACTTTGTATTAATTTGTGTATACTATGTATTTGTGTGTATACTTTTTGAGGCTTACATTTTTTTGAGTACTTGTGCTTCCCTTATTGACATGTACATGCTTGAATTATTCACGTGTATAATTATTAATTGGTTAGCCCTAGCTTTGATCATTATTGTCCTTCATGATTTGTCTTGAATTTAATTGATTGATGCTAAACAACTTTATCTAAAATAAAAAAACACATTTACGATTGGCATTCCATGAAATGATTCATAAAAAGATTCCAATATGTTCTTGATGCGTCACTATCGAAAGATTTATATGTCAATTTTTTGCAATATTATTTCTTGTATACGAAATGGACTCGGGAGAAATCAAGTTATAATTTATTTAATCCAAATAAGAAATGGACTCAACGTTGTCCTAGACCCCCAAATAGGTCTATTTAACAAATCAACACGCACTCAATCACTCTTCAAATTGCAAATAGCCATTGGTGATGCAGAGTGGCTCAACCAAGTTGTGATTTGACACAGCTTCTCTCAAATATTCCCACTAAGACTCCAACATTCACTTGACTCAATGATAAGAACTCTCTTATTCCTTTATGGTTTTGCACCAAACCACCACTAAAAGAAAGCCAACTCAGCCCTCTTTCAATCCATGTCAACCTTGGGACCGTACAGCAAAGATGGAGGTCGTACCAAGTATGGGATCAACAAGTTTGTATCAAAACTCTAAATCACATAGAACAGTGTGAATAATTCTTATTAGATCTTCTCCAAAAGTTCATCAACAACCTCCATTCGAGCCTCTCAAGGGTTTACATAGTGTTTTACACCCTTCTCTAACTAGTACATGCCCTCAACTAACTAAAAACCAACTTTCAAAACAAGTAATCGTTGCATTTCAAAATTGTTGCTTTAAGCAACTTACAAATTTGCAAATTTAGACTCCTCCAACCTAATGAGTACATCTAATGACCTCTAAACCCACACAAATGGCATATAAATAGCCTTATTACATCGACAAAACTCCATTCTTCCATAATCATATACAAATTCACAAATTTGTCTTCAAAGGCTACAAAGACAACTTCTAGTGCAAGATTGAAATTTTCACATTTTTTATCACTAGACCCAAAAGTCACCCTAAAACATACCTAATGGTCTTAATTGACCTTCGTCAAGACAAAGCATGCTCAAAATACCCACAACAACCTATTTACCAACCTATTCACCATCAGATAATCACTAAAACCACTGAACTAGACCTTCTTTATCAAATGGAGGAATAAGGTGCCCTGCACCAATGATCATACGCTTTTTGTGTGGAATACTCGAACTTCCCAACCGTCGTTTGTATGTTTCTCTTTTCCAGTGTTTTGCATGCCATCATAAGGGATCAAGCCGGTTGAACGCAAGTCAGATCAATTCCACGTGTTTGGGTGTGAAAGAGGACCATGCCTAGTGTAAACCTACCTATTGGGATGCTTTGGAGCAGTTAGTTTGGTCACACGAATTGCAAAATGAAAGTTGTACTACTTTGTAACTTTGCACAGTTTGAATTTAACATTTTTTCCATCAAGTGAAAATCCATTGCCACGGGAAAACCACTCTGAGATAGCCAAAACTAAGAGAGGTTTTTGTAGAGGGGGCCAACACAATCCTATAGGATTAGATGATAATATTCTAAGCATCAATTTATCCGAGTAATAGCATACTGAAGTTTGCATCCATTTTGCACTTTGGACCATTAAGGGATCGATCCGGTGGAACATAGCTCGGAGCGATTCCGCATGTTTCGGTGTAAAAGAAGACCATGAATAGTGTAAACATACATATTCAGATGCATTGGAACAATCCTCTTGGTCACACGAGTTGTAGAGCAAAAGTTGCACCACTTTATAACTTTGCACAACTTGAATTTGACACTTTTTCCATCAAGTGAAAATCCGCCGCCATGGGAAAACCACTCTGAGATAGCCAAAACCCAGAGAGGTTTTTGTAGAAGGGCCCAACGCAATCCTATAAGATTAGATGAGAAGTTTCTTAGCATCACGATATCCGAGTAATAGCATCTTGAAGTTTGCAGCCATTTTGCACTTTGGACCCTTAAAGAATCGATCTGGTGGAACATAGCTCAGAGTGATTCCGCATGTTTCGATGTGAAAGAGGACCATTAATAGCATAAAAATTCCTATTTGGACACATTGGAACAATCTACTTGGTCACACGATTTGCAGAATGAAATTTGCACCACTTTGCAACTTTGCACTACTTGCATTTGACACTTTTTCCATCAAGTGAAAATCCGCTGCCACGGGAAAACCACTCTGAGATAGCCAAAACTGAGAGAGGTTTTTGTAGAGGGGCCCAACAAAATCCTATAGGATCAAACGATAAGTTTCTAAGCCTCACGTTATCTGAGTAATAGCATACTGAAGTTTGCAGGCATTTTACACTTTGGACCATTAAGGGATCGATCCGGTAGAACGTAGCTCAGAGCGATTCCGCGTGTTTCAGTATGAAAGAGGACCATGCCTAGCGTAAAAATACCTATTCAAACACATTGGAACAATCCTCTTGGTCACATGATTTGCAGAGCGAAAGTTGTACCACTTTACAACTTTGCACAGCTTGAATTTGACACTTTTTCCATCAAGTGAAAATTTGCCGCCATGAGAAAACCACTCCGAGATAGCCAAAACCGAGAGAGATTTTTGTACACAAGCCCAATGAAATCCTATAGGATCAAAAGAAAAGTTTCTAAGCATCACGGTATCTGAGTAATAGCATGTTGAATTTTGTAGCCATTTTGCGCTTTGGACCATTAAGGGATCGATTGGGTGGAACATAGCTCAGAGCGATTCTGCATGTTTCAATGTAAAAGAGGACCATTACTAGCATAAAAATACCTATTCAGATGTGTTGGAATAGTTTGCTTGGTCACACGAGTTGCAGAACGAAATTTGCACCACTTTGCAACTTTGCACTGCTTGCATTTGACGCTTTTTCCATCAAGTGAAAATCTGCCGCCACGGGAAAACCACTCCGAGATAGCCAAAACCAAGAGAGGTTTTTGTATAGGGGCCTAACGCGATCCTATAGGATCAAAATAGAAGTTTCTAAGCCTCACGATATCTGAGTAATATCATGTTGAAGCTTGCAACCATTTTGCACTTTGGGCCCTTAAGGGATCGATCTGGTGGAACGTAGCTCAAAGCGATTCCGTGTGTTTCGGTGCATAAAAAGACCATTCCTAGCATAAAAATACCTATTTGAATGCGTTGGAGCAGTTAGTTTGGTCACACGAGTTGCAGAGAAAAAGTTGCACCACTTTGCAACTTTGCACAACTTGAATTTGACACTTTTTCCATCAAGTGAAAATCTACCGCCATGGGAAAACCACTCTGAGATAGCCAAAACAAAGAGAGGTTTTTATAGAGGGTCCCAACGCAATTTTGTAGGATCAGACAATAATTTTCTAAGAATCATGCTATTTGAGTAATAGCATGTTGAAGTTTGCAGCCATTTTGCACTTTGGACCATTAAGGGATCAATCTGATGGAACATAGCTTGGAGCGATTCCGTGTGTTTCAATGTGAAAGAGGACCATGTCTAGCATAAACATACCTATTCAGATGCATTGGAATAGCCCGCTTGGTCACACAAGTTGTAGAGCGAAAGTTGCACCAGTTTGCAACTTTGCACAGCTTGAATTTGACACTCTTTCCATCAAGTGAAAATCCGCCACCACGGGAAAACCACTCCAAGATAGCTGAAACTGAGAGAGGTTTTTGTAGAGGGGCCCAACACGATCCTATAAGATTAGATAATAAATTTCTAAGTATCATGGTATCCGAGTAATATCATGATGAAGTTTGCAGCCATTTTGCACTTGGACCCTTAAGGGATCAATCCGGTGGAACGTAGCTCGGAGAGATTTCGCATGTTTTGGTGTGAAAGAGGACCATGCCTAGCATAAAAATACCTATTCAAATGTGTTGGAATAGTCTGCTTGGTCACACATATTGCAGAACAAAATTTGCACCACTTTGTAACTTTGCACTGCTTTCATCTGATGCTTTTTCCATCAAGTGAAAATCCATCACCAAAGGAAAACCACTCTGAGATAGCCAAAACTGAGAGATTTTTTTTAGAGGGGCCCAACACAAAGGATCATATGAGAATTTTCTAAGCATCATGATATCCAAGTAATAGCATGCTGAAGTTTGCAGCCATTTTGCACTTTGGACCCTTAAAAGATCGATCTGGTGGAACGTAGCTCAGAGCGATTCTGCATGTTTCGGTGTGAAAGAAGACCATGCCTAGCGTAAACATACCTATTCAGATGCATTGGAGCAGTTATTTTGGTTACATGATTTGCAGAGCAAAATTTGCACCACTTTGCAACTTTGCACAACTTGAATTTAACACTTTTTCCATTAAGTGAAAACTTTCCGCCATGGGAAAACCACTCCGAGATAGCCAATACCAAGAGAGGTTTTTATAGATGGGCCCAACGTGATCCTATTGGATCAAATGATAAAGTTCTAAGTGAAATGGAATAAGTTTTATGGGTTTTGTGTTGCTGCCTCTATAGATTTTGATGGAAAAGGGCATGAAAAATGAGGTTTCACCCTAGGGTTTGAAATATTGCATGTAGACATTGGGTGATTGTCTTTTGAGTTTTTGCAAGTGATTTTAAGAAGGTCTAAGGTAGTGTCACGTTCTGCTAGGGTGTGGAACCATTCCTTTCAATAAACCCTCTGTATACTAGCATACAATAAGGGTTTTGGTTTGGCATGGTGGATCTGAGGGTTTGGATACATGATAATTTCTGCCCCAACAAGTTAAGGGGGTTCTTGAATGTTTAAAGGTATGTTCCTTTGTTTCTTGAATTCCCCTGCACAAATAAACACACACACACCTAAAACATCCTAATTCAACCTTACATGCTTTAAATCACTTCTCTAATCACCTAATGACCTCTTTGAGACTTTGTATACATTACATATGACCTTTACATGACCTTTTTCACATTTTTTACATTTCAAAATTCATATTTTGCAAATTTTCCTATTGAAGGAATTTATAGAACAAGGTGATACTACACCAAACATGAACTCCAAAATTACAATATTTGAGTAACTCTCATTATGTAAGTAAATCTCATTACAAGGCCTTAGGTACTTCATTCTCACAGATCTTTTATAATTTCAGTCATACATTTGAGATTCTCTTTAAATGTCTACATCATAGGTGCTCATTATGAGGTTAACTTCAATTGAGTAACTTCAGATTCCCTCGCTAAGCTTCACATGCTCTTTTATAATGGCTTGAAATCAAAATTGAGATTTTTAAAGGTCACCAAAATAAGGATGTTGCATTGAGTTTTTGGCTGAGCTTCTCTTTGATGGCTCATAAATCAGCATTTTTTGCAACGAGAGATCAATCAATTCTTAGTAGTTTACTTACAAATACGCAAAGTAAAAGATAAAAAGAAAGAGCATCAATGAAATAAAAATAGATGGAAGGCACTTACAGATAGGCATGCAAGTCTCACAACTTAGTCACTCCTGGTCATACATCTTCACTGGGAATTCCAACATACCTATTGCACACAACACCTCTCATGAATAGAGTAATTTGAAATTTTAGATGCTCTTATAATGTCTACATCATAGCTACTCATGATAAGGTTAACTTCAAATGAATAACTTGAAATTACCTCACCAATCTTTGCACACTTTTCTAATGGCTTAAAATCATGATTGAGATTTGTCAAGATCATCAAAATAAGGATATTGCATTGCTTTTTTGCCTGACATTCTCTTGAGGGGCTCATATATCTGCATTTTTTGCAAGGGGACACAAATCATTGTTTAGTATGTTACCTACAAATACACAAAGTAAAATAAAATGATAGCATTGGAATCAAAAAAATTAATGTGCATACAAGTATAAATTAATAAGAACCAATGTGCATATACTTACAAATTAATCCAACAAACCATCTGGGTCTGCTCTACTCTTTATTGTGTAAAGTATTTCCTCATGATCAGACTCACGGACCTTCCCCAAGGTCTTCTTCAAAGGTCTACCCCCATATTTTTTCAAACAAACATCGGATGCAACGACGAGGTTCAAGTAATGAAGAATCTTACAATGCGTGTCAAAGTCCTGAAATATCCAATGTTTAACACTTGCATGTGGGTACCTTCTAAGCCATGTTCCAGTAACCACAACTAAGCCTGTAGGGTATTCGATTATTTCTCCATCTATAACTGGGGCCTCCAATTTATTTTTGGCCTCAACACAATGACACAAGTAATAGTATGTTCCCTCTTCATTGTCTTCATCTGCAATAACTACATAAACATGCCCTGCATTGATATGTGCAGAAAATATCTTAAAATTTTTCAACATTATGAATACAATACAAAGTAAGATAACGATATGGAATTTCAACAACTAAGCAAGTAGATATATCACCTAGTTGAACTAGATCTGATATGTGGTCAAAGTTGACAGATGATTCCATCTATGTCAGTTCCAATGTCATCGAAGGGCGATACGTGTGAAGTGGGATAAGATAACTTGTCAACCATTTATCAACCCACTCTCCTGACTCACAATCATTCCAGGCTTGCATTTTACATGAAGAACAAAAGCATGCCATCTTTTGTGTATCGATACTCCATGAACCCACATTTGAGCGAAGGAAAGAGTGTACCTCACTCGATCATGTTAGTGTACAACAGTCCTCATATGGTGCAATGTTAGTATCATCCATCAACCAAAAAAATCTACGAACTGAAGATGTGCCTTCATTACCTGGACCCATCGAATCATTACACCACTCGACAATTGATTTTGCATCTATCAACTTTGCACTGTCTTTATACTTTAACTCTTCTCATGCTAATGCTCTTTTCACGCATTCTCTTGTACCATCATGCTCCCCCTTTCCATGTCTAGCATCACAAAAGTTCCACATATGTTGAACACCTGTAATTACATGCATCCTACACAACCAGTAAAACATGCGCGAGTTTTTGAACTGTGTTGCACAGTAATCAAACCATATTATATATCAGTCGTATTTTATGCACCTCCGAGCCAAACAACTGTAGAACATCTGGAAGCAACCTTGCACGAACTCTAGAGAATGTGTACGATCATCACTAATGTAAAAGTGGTACTCCCTCAATACCTTCCTTTGGTCATCTGTACCATCAGATGCATGAATGAATGTTATGTGCACAAATATCGAAACCTGTGTGGAGTTGTAATACTATGACTACACCTCATGTTGCAGTTGTAGAGTGTAGTTCTCTGCAAATTCAACCACTGATACTATGCTTCCAACTAGAAAGGTGTCCTTGTATAGCTTGAATCGTGTGTCCAACCATCGGGCTCTATGGATATGCATTGCATACTCAGATAGTATATTGTCTCGAAACATGGACATAAACGGGTACACTAGAATATTCTCAATAACCAAATCACACCTTTTTGCTTGAGACCCATCTTTTGTAGCATATTCCACTGTTTTATACTTCCTGAACTCTACTAGTTTTTGTCCCACCTCATTTGTGCTTTCCATATGTTGACATACTAGTATATGTTGGAAGCCACCGCAATGCTCGCATGAATCATCCAAGCATGTTGTCCTATAGAATATTTGGCCATCCTCTATTTCAGATAAAAAATTTGATAAAAACTCTTTTGAAGATTTTGGTGGGGCTTCTATTCCACAATCCTGCAAAACATCGTTAGTATGCAAATCTACACATATAGAATGATAAACATCATAATGGTTAGAAAATTCAATATGTAGTCTACAACAAAAATTAGTGCGTGTGTGATTTATCTTGACATAAAAAGGTTTAAGAATTTCAAAAAATCTTTGAGAAATACTAATTTGAGGATAATCATTTTCAAATTTTTGAAAAAATTGGTTTTGAGTCATATCCAAAAAATTCTTTGGATGTGGCTCACGATTCCGACTACCAATTCTCCTTCTTACCACATCCCTTTGATTCAGAGATGGCCTTGTGTTATTCTTTCAATACTCTTCAATTAGTGTTCTCAAGGCTTTGACAACTTCTTTATCTTTTTCATGAAAGTCTCCCCGAGAATGCCCATAATTCATTTGAATCATTTCCCTCAATTCTTTGCCACCTTTGAATGACTCTTGATAAAGTTTTTCTACTAATTCTCGTGTGTTCACTCATCTTTTTAATGAGACAATCTCTCTTTGTTTGATAGCTTACCAAATTCAATGTAATGACACGTCGGGTGACATTACTATCCTTTCAATGTGAGGTCTTACCCACACTCTCATAAGCATCCATTAGATTCTTCACAATAGTGTCTTCACTCAATGCATTTCATGTTCTCAACCCAAGAATCTTCACGATGTTCCTATACTTTACACCCCGCATCATTTCAACAAATAGTTGACATCTTGCAATCTCATTTAGTCTTTCAAAGAATCGTTCCCAAATCTTATCAGCATGTCTTCTACAAGTGTGTGTTGAAATCTTACCTTCCATGTGCTGCAAAATCTCATCATCAATATTAATCAAATACTTTGGATTTCTACGCAAAATTCTAGGCGGTTTTCTCCTAGGTACATACATCTCAACATTAGGAATTTCATCAATATTTAATTGAGGTGGGATAGATTGCGTACATTCAATCGAGGGTGGAGAAGAAGACATACCTTGAGGTTCACATGGGGATGATGGCATACCTTCTTTGTCAAATCCAAGTGATGATGTACTCTCAACTTCAGATGTGTTGGATGGTGTCCAACAATATTCACTTGAGGTAGATGGTGTCCCTCCATATTCACTTGCAGTAGATGGTGTTCATCCATATTCACTTCTGCTAGATGGTGTCCCTCCATATTCTCTTGTGCTTAATGGTGTCCCTTCATATTCACTTGTTGTAGAGGGTGTGTCTCCAACTACGGTATCTGAATCTATCTTACGATGATGCTTTCGCATTCGTGCCTAATGTGCTACCAATTCCTGTTCTTTTTTTGAGGGTTGAGGTTCCTCTTCAATTGGCTTGTTTTCATCAATCGTTTCCAATTTCTTCTTTTCATGATATGTTGCCACCTGAACTCTCTCCTTTTCTTTGAAGGTTTCATTCTCTTCATCTGTTAGTTTCCTCTTTGTCATTTTCTTCGGCATGGAGGATAATTTTATATGTACCATGGTAATGAGACAAATATTAGTTCCTAAAAAATGTATCCATTCAGGTTAATTGAAAAATATATGTCATTCAAGGTTGCATTTAAATAATACTTACAATCATCCTGTAAAAAAGTTAACCTAGCATAGACAAATGTGACATGATTTTTTTCAATCTAGAATTCCTTAAAGAAAAATTGTAATGTGGCATGCCATGATTGCAAGATAGGCTCAAAATGGAAGCATGGACATTTGCAAAAAATTGCATTTTTTGGCAAAGTTGTGAAGAGATAAGTTAGTTAAGAAGTTAAAAAAATAGTTAGATATGTTGGGGGAGTTGAGTTTGAAGGGAAATAGTATAAATATCATGTAAGTTACAATCATAATTAGTGTAATGGCATTGTGAGTGTTTGATAAGTTTGTGGTGCAGGAGCACCTTGACAATCTATGCTTCCATTTTGAAATTTGATTCAATTTTGGGTATCTCCATGTTGTAAGAGGGTAATTTAAGACATTTTACATGTATGGGAATCATTATGAGGTTTAATTTTTAAGTCCTATGTGTATTTTGTAAAGTTTTCACTATTTGCAAAAGTTGCACAAATACAAAATTCTGAAAAGTTACAAAAACTGTGAAATAGGGAAGGTGAAAAGTCATATGGGCTTATTTTTGCTTGGAGGAACTTGGAATTTTATAATACATGTATGTAATGCATTTATAAGGCCTCATGTACATTTGAAAATTTTTGGGTGATTGAATATCTGATTTTGAATGAATAAACACACTATTTTTGTGTATTTTCTTTAGAATTTCACTGTTCCAGGCTCTTGTACGAATTTGAACTGGAAAGAATGCTTGGTTGGATGTTTTTAAGTGTTTTAAAACTCAATTACCTCCCAAATACAAAAAAAATTCATGTATTCTTCTTAACATTTGAGTTAGATATTGCATTTTTTCTCTAAAACTTTCAAACCCTCTGTTAGGGTAAACAGTAAACTTGAGAAATTGTGTTTCTCCCATTCTACTCAGTGAAAGTTCTCAATTTTTGTGTAGAAACTCCTTGTGGAATGTAATTTCATATTTCAAAGGTTACCAATCATATGGTGAGGACTAATGTGTGAATAAAATATTTTTTCTTGACAGTAAAACTGTGTTCAAACAGGTAAAACAGGGAATTGTGAAGCTTAGAGCTTAGGGTTTATGGAAATGTGTTTGGAAATGAACTTATAATGGAATTATAAGCTTGGGAAGGTCAAATTAAATTTATTTTATGTATTTTTTATGAGGTTTTGGTGTTGGGGATATCAAAACCAATAACCCCTATTTGCACTAAGGCTTAGTTAGGCTTATTCTCAGACTGAAACAACTAGTTTACAAGAATTTTCTCTGGAGGATTTAATATCCATCTTGTCATATGTTTTGTATGAGTGAAATGGGTGTCCAAAATTATTATCATAGTCTGAAGTGTGTGCATGGTTTGGGAGATACATGTGACATTTTGCAGATGCTTGGCTACTAGTAATGTGGACAGTCAACAAAGGAACTGAGTTTCTGTGTAAGGGAAGACTTCTGAAAGGTTTCATTTTTGTTGTACTAACTCAAACAAATATTTATTAAGAAAATAATGGTTTGGTTGTGCCTTAAGAATTATAGTTTGTTTTTTTAAACAATGGTGCCATTATGGAAGATTTAAGACAACTTGTGAATCACATAATCATTGGTTGATGTTTTGAGGAACCTAGTTGATTGTAATCAGTTATTTTCAAGATTTTCAAGGTTTTTTGAAGGTCCAACCTATAACCACCTATTAACTACCAACCTATAACCACCCTATAACCAACCTATAACCACTTGTTAACCACCAAGACCTTCATTTGTCTTAAAAATTGCTAACATTGACAACTTTTGTTAAATAAGCAACATTATGCAAATTTGTTGTCCAAGACACCTAAGACCACTCAACCACCTTTATTTCATCCCTAATAAAACTTCTAGACTCTTGTCTTGCACTTCCATTTACAGTTTGAATAATTTTCCTTCAAAGATTATATGGAAAATTGACAATTTTTTGAAGCAAGAGTGCATACTTGCACATTTGATCACCAAACTCACAAAATCCCTAAATACATGAAAGATTGGTCTATTTAGACCTTATTTTAAATAAAATCTATGACAAAGCATCTAAAAAATCTTGAACTCACCCAAAGACCTTAAGACATATTGTCACCAAAGAATATTTTGAAACATGGTTGTAGGTGCCCCTGCACCAAGGGTTTCGAATACTGCAAGGGGAAGCACGCTCAAAGGATGAATTTCGGTGAGATATTTGGAATGTGTATTTGGTTTATTTCAATCAATAGCATGCTGATTATAGTGTCTTCTATGTTTGGATAAAGGTTGGTAGTTACCTTCCATGATTTGTTGTTATTTTTCCATGTAAGTTACATCATTGAGTTCTTGAATTAGTGAATCATGAACGAATTGAATGGTTCTGAGTTTATAATCAGCTTTATGCTATGTTACAATCAATTTTATGATCGTTAATCTATTTTTTGAGTCTGAAAAAGAGTTGAAACCAAGTTATAATGTTTTGTGGAAATATGAAATCAAGTGAAATTGAATGATTTTGATGAAAAGATGATTGATTTTTGTTCGTTGATCTTCTTCAATTTAAGTTAGGGTCAGAAGTACCCTTGATGATTTTTGGATCTTGGTAGATGCTCTGCATCAAGTTTAAAATGATAATTGGCAAGTGTATATAATTGACTAATTTAAAATATGCATTGACAATGTAAGGTTATAATGACAAACAAAAATGAAAGCAAGCCATAATAGAATGAAAGAAAATGTGTAAAGACTTCACATACCTAAAAAAATGACTTTTAAATGGAGGAGTTCAACCCAATTATGTAGGCTTAGCTTCTTCTTTCTTCAAACTCCACAAAAATTTGACTTGAAGCTTTTTCCCCTCCAGACTTTAATTGTATGTCAGTTTTCAATGGAGATCAAAACCTCAATTGATATTATTGTTACCTATTTTTCTCTACCAGCTCAAACAGGTAGAGATGAATTGCAAATTCAAACCAAAAGGTACACAAGAGATTCAAAAATTTCCTGCTAAGTACTCATTATTGTGCAATGTTTCTTTACAATGTGAATTTTAGTGATATTAAGAAAAAAACATTTCAAAATGATATCATAAGATTGCATAATTTTTGTTTCTTTATTCATAATATACAAACCAAAGTCCCACACATGTCGTGGGAGTAACTTCATTTGAATTTCATAATCAAATAAGGGGTGCATGAATTGAAGTAAACTATACAACTAAAAATAAAGAAGGTATAAGGTAGAAAGTGATTCGTCATTGCCTAGAATGACGAATCGTTGACAAGTTGAAGCCTTCAGTTGGGACTCTGAATCGATCCATCTCCAAGCTTGGATGCACCTGCAACTATGATAGAAGTGTGGTTAGAAATGACAATCAAATCCTACCATATGCCTACGTTATCAAAAGAAATTTAGCGTACAATTGATCAGGCATCCATTAGATGATCAAGTTAAAAGAGCATAAAGAAAAGAGGAAGCTTTAAGCTTCTTTTAATTTGCCAACACGTTTTTTCACTGTGCAGGAACATGGTTCTTATGTTTGTGCTCGTTTTATCAAATATGTGGAGTAAACCGAGCTCCCACAAGGGTTGAGCCTAGAATATCAGGAAAGACACTCTCAATTTACATATGAGAGTCGTTAACAATGTCAGAACGGTCATTAAGAGAGTTGTTGAAACTAAGAATATAATTATATAACCAGCCTTATGTCAAAGAGATTCAGAAAACTAGTGTGAAGAACTCATCAGTTTCATTAATATTTTGTTTCATCTTTGCTTTACATTTTCACGTTTCATTTACAATGAAGTATAGAGCCTCTTTACACTGAAGAGAAATAGAAACAGAATATCAAGCATCAAGCTATTTCATGGAGTTTTAGAATTGATTTTACAAGGGACAATGAGTATTCAGCATCGTAGCTGAAGGTAAACATGATTGCATTCAATATAGTTTTCATCATGCTGAAACATAACATTGGCAAGAAAATGGCATTCATTTTACAGAGATTCGAAACATCCAAATGCCATTATCATGATAACCTACAGTAGCAATCATTAAGGGCAGAAAAAGGTAAAGTAGCATAGATAACATATTGACAGTTAATAATCTAGTGGATTTAGTCAATGGCCATGGGGAAAGTAGCTAGTTTCAATGCATAAGAATAGATCAGCCATCATGTATAGCAGTCAAGCAGGAAAAATGGCAAAGAAGACTCACTATATTGCAACACAAAGGAACAGTCTTTTTAACAATTCATGTTTTGGTTGGGATCTTTGGTGTTTCAGTTGCTTTCTATATACCTTGATTGATATGCTTAGTTTTATGTTTGATTACTATGGAAGATCAACATCACACTGAATCAAATAGGATAGTCAAACACAAGAGGACTTTTGACTAAATATCTCAAAAAATGTGATTTCAAAAGCATGTAGACAGTACACACCAGACCATAATAAGAGCAAAGGACAGTCACTATCATTGTAATACCATGAACATATGCAACATGCAATATCATCATCAAAAGGAGCATTCCAAGAATCTGATCATACACTTTTTTGCTATACACCTGATGGTTTTCATGTATCTTTCAAGGATCAAAGCATGAGAGGAGAACAAGAGGAGCAGGTCTTTGCTTTCTCATTGCATGTACATAATGACATAAATACAGTAACATAAAGAAACCATCAAGGAAGCAACCAATATGATTTCAAAAGGAAACATACAAAGATAGAACTGCATAAACACAAAGATAGTGACATAATGAGCCTCGATTACCAGTGATGCAATACACACAGTGAACAATGTAAACAAGAAAGCACATTGGTGTGGGATTTACAGTAGGGTTTGAGTACATTATTATGAGCTCAAGGTAGCTACAAGAAAACAAACATCAACATGGTGACATTTTTATATATTTTACGATGATGGTAATCACAGAATGGTTTGATGAATAAAAATAGCAGTCTAGATCATATATAAGGAAAATACAGTGTTTTTTAAAATACCCACATGGGGATTTTAATCTAAAATGTAGATTTCATACTATTTTTTAGAATACCCATGTGAGGGTTTCTTACAAAGAAAGGAAAAATACATTAAAATCTATCATGGCAAGTGACTGTGAGCCCAATATATGAGAGATACAAGGGAATACAGAGGAGCTAACAACAATTTCTTTGTCACAAAAATAGAGTTTCTCTTTCAAGTTTGAGCTCATGATAGTGAAAATACACTATTTCAGCTAATACCCAGCCTTCAAGAAAGATAAATGGCCACGAAAAATAAACACAGGATACAAAATGTGTGTTAGGCGTGCATGGAGAGCTCCTCTTCTTTAGAAAAATGAATACCCATGTGGGATTTGAATAAAGAATGTAATAACAAGAATAAATTCATGGTCGCGGCCTAGAGAAGGGATTATGCTTGTTTTAACGCTCATCAAATCAAATACCATAGAATTTTGTTATCAAAATGAGCAAACAATAAATATTATGCAGATTTTCTTCTTTTTCCATGAAACCCATGTGATGTTTTTCCAGAGAATACAGTGTATGCAATACCCATAAATTCATGTTATCGGCCTTTGATACAAGATGACCATTCCCAGATGAAAAAAGGACACAACACCCACTTGGTATTTCAGGACCCAAAAATAGAAGTAATGGAAAGAAACCAGTGGGTTTGCACCATACAAAGGGGAGAAGGCTCCACTCAAACCCTAATTGTGGTAGCAAAATAATATAGAGAACAATAAAGCTGTCAATAACCCTCAAGAATGATCATAGTCGCGGCTAAAAATTGTAAGGGAGCTTTAAGAATAGAAAGTACAGATTCATGAGTAGCTTACCTTTTTCTTCTTGCAAAAATCTTCAGGAAAACTTAGCAGGGTAATTCATAGTCTCAGCATCGACCTAGCTCAATTCAAGGTTTCATCAATAGAGGAAAAACAATAATAGAAATATCAGAGATAAACATGAGTGGTTTCAGCCTTAATGATTGTTTTTGTCTTTCAAAACATAATAAAAAGGTTATAATGATGATTAAGATTCACATACCAAGTATGGAAAGAAAAAATCGACCATCAGTAGACAAATCTAGAGTTTTCAAGCTTTCCAAGCTTCAAACCCTAAGCATGGCGGCCAGTGCTGAAGGCTTCACCTTTAAGCTTCTCGAAAGTGACAAGTGAAAATAATAATGATGTTTAGGGTTTTGATGGCCTTTGTGTTTTCCCTAAGTCAAGTTGAGGTGATTTTTTTATTTCTGTTTATGGAATAATTATCTCATCTTATCTTTACTGTGGTAATGACTTATAAAGTCAAGGAACCTAATGATCATGTGGTCGGCTCAATGATACAATTCTCAATGGTGGATAGTGATATAGACTTTGAAAAATATCTTAAGTGGTCGACCAATATGTTAGAGATAAATATATGCTAAGTGTGGTGAAGTGATTTGCTAAGTATGGAGACCAAGACTATAGTTAGAGTTTGAGATCTAATATAATATTAGTAACTCGGTGTTTTTTTTTGCATTATACATTGTAAAGTCTAATTGATTAAATGATATTTTATAAATCATTTAATTAATTATACTCTTTCAAATGCAAATATAAACACTAAATTCAATCCTTAATCCTGCAATTCTTCAATTCAATGTTGCATGTGCTAATTATAGACTGTGCATGGAGAGAAATATCAAAAAATACTAAATAAAAATTTTGTTCATGCACAAGTGGAGTTCAGATTTAGTTGTTCAAATCATGTGAGTATTGAGGCTTCATTTTTCAGTTCCACATGATTTGACAGGTTATTTTGATCATGTGCATGGAGAGGTGGAGTTTTCTAAGCAGAGAGTGCAGTTTGCTCCATTTTGGAGCTATTTTTATCAAGGTTTCCTTTTCTCCTCGGATTTCAGCTTTGGAGTTATCATTTTTACTTTACTTGGCTTTCACTTGTATTATTGGCTGGTTTGTGCATGCCTTTTGTATATATTGAGGAAACTTATTTATATTTTTAGATTAATACAGTAGCAGGTTTACAAGTTACCTTTGTTATTACATGGAGTTTTTCCTTTTATTTGCTTAAAGGATTCAAGTTTTACCTTCTCATAACTAATTTTTTTGCATTAATGATTGATTTTGATGAAATTTATTGTGTTTTAATAAATCAGAAACCTTTAAATATTGTCTCTTTCATTGATGCAAGTTTTCAGATGCAATCGAGTTTCAGGGCTTAAGTTGTGCATGCATTCATCTCTTCAAAGCTATGAAACATAGTTTCCTGCCAGGAGAGATCAGTCAGCCTTCCTTCGAAATACTTTTGTGATAAGATTGTCATTAATGAGTTGTGTGAAGTATACCTTAAAATTCATAATTGTGAATCAATCTTCCTTTTTAGATTATCATTTTTCGGTACAAACATCACCATAGTTCATTTTTCTTTTTCCAATTTTTATGTGCATTTATTACAATCCTTCTATCCCTTTTCCAAAAAAGTTACTCAGTTATTAATTTGAGAATCATATAGGAACCAGCCTAGAATCTGGAGGTGTATCTTTCCCATAGGAATACCCACAACCTGAAGATAGTTCTCATGTTTCAACAGATTGTTGAATTTCACCATTCAAGCGTTTGGGCGCAATCTGATTGACAATAGTTTTTGGCACACCCGGTGGGACCCTGAAGCACACTTCAGAGAAAGAATTCAATATTTCAAGTTGTTGTCCTGGTATACTTAGAAGTATTTATACCTTTCAAAGGTTACTATACCTAGTGAGTTCGATTATTTTTACTGGTTTCAACAAGTCTGATGTTGGCATGTTTCATATACAAGTTTATTCTAATTTCTAGCATATGTAAGAGTAGAAATGACATATTTTCATGGATATCATGTATACCCACCACCATATGATGAAGATATTGCTTATGAACCCTCTTATCAGCCATACCCAAACAACCATAATACTAGTTTTGATCAAAATCCATATATCACAACGAATAACCAACAATTTTATCATTCTTACCATCCTCCTACACAAGCTAATACTTCGTATCAGCCTTTATATGTTCAAGATCAATCCCAAAGCCATAATTTTTCTAGCATTCAACAAATAAATCCATATGATCAGCTTTCAAAGTTTCAAAGTTTTGAGGATAAGCTCAACCAAATTCACAATCCAAATATAAGGTTGAAGATAAGGAACATGTTTCTTGGAGAACAATTTAAAAAGAGTGAATTCAATGTGCAACGGGAACAGTTGCTTTCTCAAGAATATGATTGCTCACAGAATTATAACTATGAATGTCAACAAGAATGTGATTCATAGAAGAAGTAGGAGGAGTATCAATCTTATCTTCGAGATCAGCAATACAAGGTGCAAATGAGGCAGTTTGAAGAAAATCTGGCTCAAAAACTTGTTGCAAAGGATGCAGAAAAGAGGCTGAAATTTGCTAAACAGGAGGTTCTTCAAGTCAATTTTTCAAGCTTCAGTCAAGGTGAGTCTCTTATGTCTTCCAATCTTGAGGTTCCAAGTTTTCCTTCAATTAAAGAAACTTTTATTAGGAAGGAAGCTAGCCCAGTAGTTAGTTTTCCAAACCCATTTTTTGGAGAAGGTATTCCTACGTTCAAAGTGCTATGCTTCGTACAAGAGGAATCTATAAATGAGCAGGTTCAGCCTGTAATTTTTCAAGAGAAAACCTTCCCCAAGCTTGTACAGCCTCATGAACCTCAACAAAATAAGACTTCATGTTTAGATACAATCACCCCATCCATAGAAGAACCCATTGATATCTTTATTTTTTTAGATAATTAGATTGTAGATCAGGAAAAAGAGGAGGTTGTAGTTGAAGGTCAGCAAGGTTTAGATCAAGAAAAGGCTGATTTTTCTTATGATCTAACTGATATGATTTGAGAACTTCCATTTTTAGTTGATGGTGAGCGAGAAGAATCTCATATCACAGCTTTATTAGCCTAAGATCAGCAAGAAAAAATTAACAAAGGTGATGTTCTACCTCCTCAACAGAGCTGCAATAAGGTAAACAATCCTATTCCACAACAAAATGAAAATCTGAATGAAGAGGACTCATTTTGGGATGAGCTTGAGGTATTCGACTTGATTTTAGACTCAAGATTTCTATCTATTGAGGAAGGACATAAGGAAAAATAGGTTATTGAGGTGGAAAATGATGTTCAGGTTCATATTTTTGATGATTTATTTGATGAACTTCCAAGATTTGTACATGAAGACGAGAAATTCTTGATTGAACTAACATCAATGCCTAGTTTCAAGTAGCAGAATGAAGGGAGTCAGTTAAGCATAGTGTAGGTTATAGAAGAAAAGATTGAGGACAGCCATGATTTGGAACATGTTTTGGAAGCTCAGGAGGTTGATACGTAAGAAAATATTGCTTAAACACAGCAAGAAAAGCAGCAAGTCATAAATATTTAAGGTATGAGCTTTGAAAAGCATCATGAGGACAGGTTAGAGCATTCACTGTACAATGAAATTTTACATGAGGAGAATTTTTTGTCAACTATCATTGAAATTTTTTGCTCTAACATAGTTGATGACTTATCATCTTTCAAAGCAAAGGATTTTGATCAACATAATCAAGTGATCAAAGAGGTTGTGGTTGATAAAGGAGAAACTAGCAAAATGAGTTATCAGTTTAGCATCTCAGAAGGATGCCCAATCAGGCATCTTTCCAAGATTGAGATTCCAAGCATACTCGATGCAGTTTCAATAAACAGACAATAGATTCAACTTGTCCAATCTTTCCAAACCAGAAGTTTGGTTGATCAAAATCAAAGGGTAAGTGAGTTTGTTTATATTTTTCATGAACAATTGCAGCAGTTTATCAAACATGTTTTTGTGTTGCATATAGTATCAGTTGTTCGTGAACATGTGAATCAATGTTTATTATTAAGGAAGGGCAGTTATTTCTCACAACTAGTGAATGGTCATGTCTGAGCACTACCGATGCTAGGTAGTTTAGGGTAGGATAGATTTTTTTCTTTCAATAAGTGCCCCATGGCACATTTTCTTTCAGTATTGTTTTTGCTTTCCATAAAGTGCAATCACTGCACAGGGTTTCAAATTTTGTCATAAACAAAGTTGCAGTAGTTTCTTTCGGTTTATTTGTTTTGAGACTGAGTTACAGAGGTTTTCAGAAGTTAGGTAGCAAAGAACTGACTCCATACCCAATGGATAAGCTACATAACTGGTCTATGGTGTTTAGCAGGCAAACACTATGTAGAGGTTGCCAATTTGTTACCTATTTTTCACTACCAGCTAAAATAGGTAGAGCTGAATTGCAAATTCAAACCAAAAGGTACACAAGATGTTCAAAAATTTCTTGCTAAGTACTCATTATTGTGCAATGTTTCTTTACAATGTAAATTTCAATGATATTATGCAAAAAAAAAATCAAAATGATATCATAAGATTGCATAATTTTTGCTACTTTATTCATAATATACGAACCAAATTCCCACACAAGCCGTGGGAGTAACTTCATTTGATTTTCATAGTCAAATAAGGGGTGCATGAATTAAAGTAAACTATACAACTGAAAATAAAGAAGGTATAAGGTAGAAGATGATTCATCATTGCCTGGAATGATGAATAGTTGACAGTTTGAAGCCTTCAATTTTGACTCTGAATCAATCCAGCTCCAAGTTCTGATGCACCTGCAAGTATGATAGAAGTGTGGTTAGCTCAATGCGAATCAAATCCTACCATATGCCTACATTATCAACAGAAATATAGCATACAATTGATCAAGCATCCATAAGATGATCAAGTTAAAAGAGCATAAAGAAAAGAGGAAGCTTTCAGCTTCTTTTATTTTGCTAACATGTTTGTTCACTGTGCAGGAACAGGGTTCTTATGCTTATGATCGTTTCATCATATATGTGGGTTAAAACTGGATCTCACGAGGGTTGAGCCTAGTATATCAGGAATGACACTCTCAAGTTATATATGAGAGTTATTAACAATGTCAGAATGTTCATTAAGAGAACTTCTGAAACTAAGAATATAATCATATAAGAAGCCTTATTTCAAAGAGATTCAGAAAAATAGTGTGAAGAACTCATCAGTTTCATTAATATTCTATTTCATCTCTGCTTTACATTTTCATGTTTCCTTTAAAATGATGTATAGAGCCACTTTACAGTGAAGAGAAACAGAAACAAAAAATCAAGCATCAAGCTCTTTCATGGAGTTTTAGAATTAATTTTACAAGGGATAATGAGTATTCACCATTGTAGCTGAAGGTAAACATGATTGCATTCAATATAGTTTCCATCATGCTGAAACATAACATTGGCAAGAAAATGGCATTCATTTTACAGAGATTTGAAACATCCAAATTCCATTATCATGATAACCTATAGCAGCAATCATTAAGGGCATCAAAAGGTACAGTTACACGGACAACATATTGACAGTTAATAATCTAGTGGATTTAGTCAATGGCCATGGTGAAAGCAGCTAGTTTCAATGCATAAGAACAGATCAGCCATCATGTATAGTTGTCAAGCAAGAAAAATGGCAAAGAAGACTCACTATATTGCAACACAAAGGAACAGTCTTAATAACAATTCATGTTTTGGTTGGGATCTTTAGTGTTTCAGTTGCTTTCTATATACCTTGATTGATATGCTTAGTTTTATGTTTGATTATTATGGAAGATCAACATCACATTGAATCAATTAGGACAGTCAAACACAAGAGGAATTTTGACTAAATATCTCAAAAAATGTGATTTCAAAAGCATGTATATAGTACACACCATACCATAATAAGAGCAAAGGACAGTCACTATCATTGTAATACCATGAACATATGCAACAGGCAATATCATCATGAAAAGGAGTAGTCCAAGAATCTGATCATACACTTTGTTGCTATACACTTGATGGTTTTCATGTATCTTTCAAGGATCAAAGCATGAGAAGAGAACAAGAGGAGTAGGTCTTTGCTTTCTCGTTGCATGTACATAATGATAGAAATACAATAACATAAAGAAAGCATCAAGGAAGCAGTCAATATGATTTTAAAAGGAAACATACAAAGATGAACTGATGAACAACCTTCATCTGAAGAAGTTCTACACATAATGCATCTAGTGCATGCTTAAAAACTCCTGAAAAAATCATAAAAAAATAGAAAAAGTCCTGACAAAATCATAAAAATTAGAAAAAGTCCTAAAAAAATCATAAAAATCATTAAAAATCCTAAAAAAAACATAAAAATCATAAAAAGTCCTCAAAAAAGAGAAGAAAGAGCAAAAATATAAAAAAAGTGAAAAATCAAAAAAAAATGTTGCCTTGATGAAAACCTGGCAAATAGGTGTCTTGGTAACAACAAATTTTTATTTTTTTTTAAATCATAAAATTTGAAAAAGTGTAATAAAAACAAATGGTGAAAACCTCACGAACAGGCACTATTTGTGATAAGTCAGAGCTTCTCCATCTATTTGAACGTGTGTTGACCTTCCACTTTTGTTATCATTGTGCATTCATGCCTATCATACAACAAGCTTCATGTCCATATCTGGTCTTTGCGGTCATGTCTCACCTTGGCTTGTTTACCATTGTACATATCCATAATAAATTCTAGTTTGTTTTTCACTGGGGGAAAAATCTTGATTTTCCCTCGGGCCAAACTGCATTGAGCTTAAAACAACAAGCAATCAAACATCAAGGAAAACTTGGCGTAAACAACAATCACTCTAACCATCAAACTAAATATCAATCAATCGAGCAATCAACCATCCAAATCAAATCAAGCATCAAGACAATCAAATCAATCCTTATTGTCTAGATGATCATCTTTTGAATCATGGTTGGATCACCTTTAGCACGCATGTTCAATTTTTATATCTTGATTATTGTTATCATTTCTCTGGAGTACCTCGATAATGTCATGAACTAGAGGGGTTGTGATTGAGAATGATAGTTTTCTTTTTTTTGTTGTCTGTGAATCAATCATTACTACTATGCAAATTGTTGTGGGACATTCTCTACAAAGTATCATTGATGACATTCCAAATTTGTATCAGAAAATGTTTAACTCTTTTATGTTTATGCAAGTGATGCTCAGATCATCTCGGTCTAATTACACCTAGATGCTTGTGTTATCTTGCACTATAAAATCTCAATGGAAGTTGTACTCAGGTCATCATGGTCTAAAATTACCATCGATGTTTTAAATAAATTTCAACATAATAAAACGCTCAATGATGATACCAAGCACAATAAATTAGATGGTAACATTGCAAATATAAGATTGCATTCATTTTAGTTCTGCATTTGCATTATAGATCTTTCAAAGGCTAGCAACTCTCAACATGATGTTATTTCTCACTAAAAAAATTAGTACACTTGACATAATAAAAAAATCATTCATTTTCATTTCCATCTCCATATCATTAGAAATCATTATCATACATCCATTCATACATTTATCATTATCATATTAGGCATGTATCATGTACTTGCATTCACAAAATCCAAAATCACAAACCATTCATACATTCATTCATCATAATATTTGCATCATGAAAAATTCCAAAAATAAAGCATCATCCATAATAACACCCTCATTCATAATTCATACCATATCATACATCGAGATCATAATAAATTCATTCCATTCATATATGCATTCATCATAACAATCATTCATAATAACATCGTAATTCATGCATCATCATAATTAATTTGCATTCATTCATCTAGATCATACATGTGCATTAGAAGAATACCCAAAAAGTAAGAAAAGTGCATTGCATTCCACTGATATAATAACATTCATCACATATAAAAACATAATCCTTGTCACATCGGGGCATAACCTAGATTCATCCATACATTTACACTCATCATACATCCCTGCATTATCATTTAGACTTATCATATCCAAAAACAATTCATTCATTTATCATGCATTGGAAATCATAAATCATTCATATCAATGCATTTTTCATATTGGCATACGATATAATAACCATTTCGCATTCATGCATTCATACATTCATCCATAACATACATTTGGTCATACATTTAGGACATATATATACATGTGAAAAATAAAAAAACCATAGTGCATACCATATCATTTGCATACTCGCATCCATCTCATATATCATCATAAATTCATTGTCTATAAACGCATAGAATCATACATCATCATCACATTAATGCATCCATACATAAAACATGGCATAATCATATAGAACATCGCATAGCATGCATCATAATAAGCATGCATCCATCATAAAAGACATATAAACATGTGGATCATAAATCGTCATTGCATATCATATATAACCTCAGAATAATAGTGTCAAGTGTACAAATGATATCAAATGGGAAGAGATATAACATCAAAAATGTGGCAATAACATGTCTTTGAATCAGTATACAATGTATCAACCGTGACCTCGAGACCCTGTGGTACTACCCCTAAGGGTCATAGGCCTCGCTAGTACATCTTATGCTCCTAATGTGCTTGCACTTGGTGCACCGATACTTGGGTTTGGACCAAGATCTCGACATGGCAACTGTGTAACACCCATACTAGTGGTCCTAGTGTGGTTGCACCCTGACCATGATTGTGCATGACTGACTCTCCTCTCAGCAGGCACAACCTCATAATATCTAGCCCTATAATACTCTACCTCCTTGGAAGACTAATGGATCTCTCTGACTAAATCTCATGTATCGGCCCCATTAGCCACACTCTGCAGTCTATCAGCCATGATCACGACCTACTCTCCCTAATGCCTGGTCGCATCCCTCTTTGCAGTCTAGGTAACAACTTGTGCCTGTGCCTAGGATGCGTGTTCCTGAGCCTATTGTAGTGTTGGTTCTCGTGTCTGCAGCTATCCCTAGGCCTAGGTTATTTGTGTCTGCAATGCCTGAACCTGACCCTGCAATGTCTAGACATGTACCTATAATCCAGCAATTTGTGTCTGTTGTCGGCGTGCAGGCATACAAAGTACAACCAACCACTATCCACTAGGTTTTGTTAATCTCCTCCTCTAATGCAGATGTAAGGTTATTTTAAACTAACACAAATTCAATGATATTTTCAAGACCAAAACTCTAACACTTCTAACAAATGATTTTTCTCATAATCTTCCACTTTGCTTTCATGAGAGCAGAAAATAAGGTATTTTTGACCTTTTAGATAAAAACTCAAAAAAATGACCTAAAACCTAATTTGGATACTCATTAATCCCTTCTATAACATATTTCAAATGCAAGTGGGATTACTTTGGAACATATCCCTCAAACACTTGCTGCTACGTTGTCCCAAAGGTCCATTTCTGCAAACTTGTCTAAGTAAAATGGCAATAAAAAACTCAAAACTAAATGAAATTCCATGAGACTTGAAGAAAATTAAATTAGACTCTGAGGTCTTCCACCTCCAATTGTTCTCAAGTCAAAATATGGAATATCAAATTGGTACCACGTGCTGCAATAGGCAGGTTATAGAAAAAATCTAAAAGTTGCAGTCACCAATTTGATCATAACTTACATAAAGCTCAACGAAAATTAACCAAACCAATTTAAAATGAAATATAAATCAATCCTCTATCATAAAAAATCATTTTAAGATCACTAAAATTCTCTAAAAGTTCGTGCAAAGCTCTAAAACAGAAATTGAATGTTCAGAAATGTAGAAAACAAAGAGGTTTTTTACTGATTTCACTTCAAAAATGTAACAACCACTTCTCCCCTCTTGGATTAGACCCCCCAAGGCTTGATTTAAAAATATTAAATCAATTTACCAACTTCCCTTTGAGTTTCCATAACCAAATAACTTTTTTTCCCACAATAACCCTTCATATTCCTCATTTTTTGCAATTTTGCAATTTGACAATTTTTGACAATTTTTACATTATTTGCAATATGACTCCAAAATGACCACCTAAACCCAAAAATGGACTCATACATATTAAAATTGGTCCAAATGACCTTATTACATAATTAAAACACCCAACAAAAGCAAATTTTACAAAATGGCCTCATGGAGGCATGAAACTAACTAGGTGCTCCTGCACCATACTCCCTAAGAAAATAAAATTCAAGTCCCATTGAATGTTGGTCTGCTCCTTCTTTCTGCTCTTCCAGTTATTTTTTAACTTTTCCTTCCTATTTTTAACTCTTCCTGGGTCTTTCTTCCTCTTCTTCTTTTTATACCATCTTCTATCCAACATTCTCTCAACTTCTAGATTCCAAAACTCCATTTCTTGTGCATATGCCTCAGTAGCTTCATCTTTGTCTTTACCCTCATCATTAGAAAACCAAATAAAAACATATTCACAATTATTATAACCTACATCATACTCTTGAAAACCTTCATATATCTCATTAGCAAACAAATCTACAACATCCTTATCAAGAACTTGATCATGAATATCAACATCAATGTTATCAATAACTTTTTCATCAACAACTTGAGTATCAATACCAAGGTTATTAGTAAAATCAACAACCTTCTCAAATTGTTCACTAAAAACAATTATATAAACTACTTGAGTACCAACAACAACCATATCATTAATCTCAACATCAACATGTTCTTCAACAAACAAAGAAATTTGTTAAACTTTACCTCTACCTCATGTGTTGTTGTCCTTGCTTGTTTTTTCCTTCTTTGAATAATATTTTTTATGGTCCATTCAACTTTATTTTTCATGGTCAAGTGCCAACTTGTGACTCTTTTGAGAAACTATTCTATCCTTTCCTTCAACTCTTTGATTTCTTGATCAATCTCTTTTTGCCTCATCTCTTCCTTTTTTCTCTTCCTCTCTTTTTCCTCTTGTCTCTTCTTTTTCCTCTCCTCCTCTTCATGAAAAAATATTCTTATCACTTCCATATTTTATATTGTCTCTAATAAATTCTCTCCTTGCTTCAATTCAACTTGTCTTGCCTTCTCTTGGCAGCAACCAGGTTCTTCCTAACCTGCACACAACCACAAAACCAAAACCACAAACCAACACTAGCCCAGACCTTTTGCTGAGATCTGATACCAATTTGATGCAGAGGTAAGGGCACTCCAAACTAACACAAATTAAATGATATTTGAAAGACCAAAACTCTAACACTTCTAACAAATGATTTTTCTCATAATCTTCCACTATGCTTTCATGAGAGCAGCAAATAAGGTATTTTTGACATAAATTTCAGATAAAAAATCCAAAAAATGACCTAAAAACTGATTTGGATACCCATTAATCCCTTATATAACATATTTCAAATTCAGGTGAGGTTACTTTGGAAAATATCCCTCAAACACTTGTTGTTATGCTATCCCAAAGGCCCATTTCTGCAAACCTGTCTTAAGTAAAATGGCAATAAAAAACTCAAAACTAAATAAAATTAGATGAGACTTGAAGAAAATGAAAGTAGACTCTGATTTCTTCCACCTCCAATTTTTCTCAAGTAAAAATATGGAATATAAAATGCGTACCACATGCTACAACAGACGGGTTACAGAAAAAATCTGAAAGTTGTAGTCACCAATTTGATCATAACTTACATAAAACTCAATGAAAATTTTCCAGACCAATTTAAAATGAAAGATAACTCAATCCTCTATCATAAAAAATCATTTTCAGATCACTAAAATTCTGTAAAAGTCCATACAAATCTCTGAAACAGAAATTTAATGTTCAGAAATGTAGAAAACAAAGAGGTCTTTTATTGATTTCACTTCAAAAATGTAACAACCACTTCTCCCCTCTTGGATTCGACCCCCAAAGGCTTAATTTAAACATATTAAATCAATTTACCAACTTCCCTTTGAGTTTTCATAACCAAATAACTTCTTTTCCCACAATGACCCTTCATATTCTTCATTTTTTGCAATTTGACAATTTTTTACATTTTTTACATTATTTGCAATATGACTCCAAAATGACCATCTAAACCCAAAAATGGACTCATAAATATTAAAAATGGTCCAATTGACCTTATTACATGATTAAAACACCAAAAAAAAAAAAAATTTACAAAATGGCCTTATGGAGGCATGAAACTAACTAGGTGCTCCTGCACCATCCTCCTAGGCACTACCTAAAAATCTAGCACCTCCCTACCACCCCCTCCACCTCCACCATATCCCTCATCATCACCCCCATCATCACCCTCCTCCTCCCCTGCCTCCCCCTCCTCCTCATCCCCTCCATCTCCCCTCCTGGGAATTGCCTGCCCTACCCTCCTACCAACCTCCAAAATGGGTGTTGGCTCGTCCGAACTTGAGATCCGTGGAAAAATATGAGTATGGAAGTACTCTACATAATAAACAGTCATGTGTGCATCAATGATCTTTGGATGGTAATTCCATAACACTGGTTGTAACCCCTGATACTTTGTGCATGTGGCATCGTAATCCAAAACTGGCCCCTAATCTGGAATGTCCTATCTCCGTCGAGCATAGTGTGCCACTCCTTGCAGCATACCATGTACCCTCTCATACTGCCTATGCACTCTACCCACAAGAAATCTCTCAATGATATAAGGATTCCTACCAATCAAATATCTCAAACTACACATAAATGGGCTCTCGACATCATCCTCTACCCATACCTCGCAATCCACATAAGGCCTCCATATCACTGTGTCCATGCCATCTAGAAATCTACACTAATACTCTAACTTTTCTAGCTTATAATGGACAAGTAGCCTTGTATATCCAAAAATATAGGGTCTCCCTATTGGTCGAGCCCTCCCTGCTACTGGCCATGTGATCACTATGTGCTCCAAGGCCCAGAGCTATAACAAAGTGCATCCTATCCTGAGACTGCTAGAACCAAGATACACAACCTAATGAAGGTCATGATACAAATGTGCAAGCATCATGAACCCCATGCAAATCTCATCCCATGTGCAATCATACTCTCCAACAGTCGCCCCCAACCAACTAAAACGCCCTTCGACCTACAGTCGAGGTGGAGAAAACCACCAATGAACCTTGCTAAAACACATGTTAATGGTTGATGGGTCGCAATTAGCTCCCACCAAGAAATCTCATATCCACCAAGTCGATCATCCTAAAAGATCCTCCAGATGGAATCAGTCCCTCCCTGCTCCTCATGGTCATAAATAACCAGATCACCCATGACTGGTATCCGCAGAATACGGTAAACATCCTCGGGCATCATCATCATCTCTCTAGTGGCCAAATGGAAGGTGTTATGGTCACTGAGCCACCACTCGGCAAGCACAGTCAAAATCCCCCTATTAATCTGGTATTGGGTCATATCGATAAGTGAGGTCAACCCACACTATGCACTGAAATCCAGGTCCACCTGGACCAACTGTGGGATCATGTCCCATGTCTGCGAAAAGCACTCTCGAACCTATAAAAATCCTAAGCCACCCTCCTATGATCATAAAACATATTAAGTCAACACATCAATCAAATCAACCTATCAATCAGCATATCACTCAATCAAATCAGCTCACGTGAGATTTTGATCAAATTTTGAGGAGCGCCTATCCTATCATTGAGTCTCATTTTGTCATGAGATCGATCATCATCAATCAACCTATCTCTGACTCTCATTTTTCATGAGGTCAATCAATCATCATTATCTATCCTATCATTGATCCTCACCTATCCTAAGGACGATCATCAACCTATCAATCAAGATCATCATATCATCAGCTGACGTGATCATCAACCATCGAAAACAAGGAGGAATCATTCAAAAATCATCATTTTGGATCAATGCGCTAAAATAGAGTTTTATGTGCTAATTTACCAGATGTGCTAGAAAAATTTTCATATGCGCTATAACAGTCCTTCTATGCGCAGATTCACAAATGCGTTAGGAAAATAGCCTAATGCGCCAGAACAGGGTTCTGATGCGCTATTTCACACATGTGCTAAATGACTTATCCTATGCACTATTTTATCCTCTTTATGCGCCAGACCTCCTATGCACTAATTCAGTGACCTGTTGTGCTAAAACGGTGACTCAATGTGCTAATCTATCTTATGGCTTAAACGCTAACCCTATGCACTATTTCAATTTCTCAATGTGTTTTATCGAGTGTTGTATGCACTAAAATACTACTCCTATGCACTAAAACATGTGGAAATCCAAATTTTAAAAATAGAAATAAATGGGAAAATTCAAATTCAAATTTGATAAAAGGTGGTTCTCAAGGTAGATACTTGAGGTCCATAGGCGGTTGGACGCTGGTGGTGGCGGACTCACTCGAATCTATGGGTGTGGCACGGAATTTTATCCATTCTAGCTCTCTTTAGTCTCTCAAATTTTCACAATGCAAGGTTACAAATGAATTTCTTTTTACCCATTTTAACCTTTTAAGGGGTAATTTGGTGAAATTTATTTAATTTTTCAAAATGGGCCTTTAATCAACTAATCACCAATGTGGTAGGACTATTATCATTTTTTGGGAGATAAATCAGGGTACCATCATAAAATTCGAAAATCATCAGAATATTATCAGAAAACCATTTAATCATTAAAAATTCCCCAATTTATCTCCCAAGGGGGCATACATCAATCATCATTGAAAAATCAGCGTTTGGGGCATGTCAAAATCTTTTCCATCACGGTCTAACGAAAAAAAAAAATCTTTGAAACAATGTGTAAACACATCACTTCAAGAGGGGCAAAATGTATACACATAAAAAATGGTCTAGAGCACAAATTGATTAAATACTAGTTATTTATTTAATTATTCTTAATTCCTCTACTTAAATAAATAAATTGATAAATTTATTTGTATAGTTCATCTCTTAATTCTTCTATTTCAAAAACCTTCTCTCTTTAATTAATTAAATTCACAAATTAAATAATTTATCATTTAGTTAATTTCCCTCCTTCATTTAAATTTGAATTTTTAATTCAAATTTGTCACATGTCTCCATATTTCTCTAACTTCCTCCACCTCATCCTCCACATCATCACATGTCACATGATTTTTTTTATTTCTAATTTCTAAATTAGAAATATTCTTCTAACCTCTTAACCTCCTTGGAGACACATGGCAACTCTTTCTAATTGACGATCTTTGACACTTGGATGATTTGTTCTTCCAAATGGAGCAACCTCCATGATTTCCTCCAACCTCTTTGTGCTCAACCGTTGATGTCTCGGGATCACGATCTCAACCATCCATCTTTTCCACCTCATCTCAAGCTTGAAAAAATTTATAAATAGAAGACAATTCTACAGCTTTTAAACAAGGGATTTGATCATAAACTTATGATGCAAAAATCTTATTAGAAATTAAGAGCATTTTGAGAGAATTCTAGTTTAGCATTTAGCATTTAGTTCATATTAGTGTTATCATGGCAATTTTAGTTTTAGCATCTTAAGTTTTTGCATATTCATTTAGAATTGCATCTTCATCACAGTAACCATCTTAGCATCATTTTGAATATATCAACATTTCATCATATCATTCAATATTATAACCAAAAATACCAAAAACAAGTAGATGTAGGCATTTAGCTTTGCATTTCATATAGCATCTCATTTCTTAGGTTGTCTTCTTATAGATTCATGTGCAACATACAAATATGAGAGCATGAATCGAAAGATCACTGAGAATGGAGGACAATGATACGATTTGAAAGGATAGTCATAGCAGTTTAGTTTGTTATTTCAATTCCTTTTATGTAACATGTTTCATTGATGTGTGTTAGATTTACTTTGTTAATTGTCCCATTTTTACACCACACACTAGCAAATATAATTCTAGTATTTGAAGAAGGAGTCCCTAGGTTCTCCAACCAGGAAACTTACATGGCCCACTCTATCTCTTTTTTCCTTCTTAGTCAGTGTAAATCACTATGTTATGATATTTCTTGAAAATATTTGTAAAAATCATAAATATAGTAAACCACTTCAAGGGGGTGACCTCTAATAATCAAATAATAATGGATTAATTCAATATTATATGATATGATCCTATGGGAGAGATTTATCTTCCTTATTTATAGGCTAAACTATGTAGGGACATACCTCTTCACCTTGATTAAGAATTATTAGTGTATCAACTAATATTTATGTTAGGGTTATGCATGTCACAAGTGTTTGTCCTTAGGAATATATCATATTAGGATCATAATATATTCCATTCCCATTTAGAAAAGTATTGCCTCAATTCTTAGCAACTTTAAAATATTTCGTATGAATCATTTATCATTATATACATTGCATCTTCAATTAAAAATTTCTTCTACTTGATTAAGAATTTTGAGGTGGCTCTATTTTTCAATCTAATTTTGGAAATTCCATGAATTTTTTGGATATTTTGTATGAATACATTTTCTACAATATTAGTAGAAAATTAATGTATATTGTACTAGTATTAACTAACACTTTCACATTTTTATTTTTTTTATTATCGATTACTTTGAGTGTTTGTGGTGTATTTGTTCCATTCAATGCATGTAGGGAGATATTAGCGTTTTCTTTTTCCTTGGAATCCTCATTGTTAAGTTTATGTTTAATTCTTTTGTAGGTAATTCTCCCTCTTCTTCAACCTTATTCTTTTTCTCACTACTAGAACACTTATGACTCGACCATTTTCTATCACAATTCTAACATAGGCCTTTTTCTCTTTTCTCTATCTCTTGCTGAGGAGAGAGATCTTACTAATTTCTCTTAGGTTACAGAATTTGTCCATGTTTTTTCCAGTAGGATTAGTCAAAATTTTATGTCACTCTCATGGTTTCACCTTTGGTGGTATTTTTTCAATCAAATATGCAAATATTTTTCCATAGCTTTCCTAATTGTACAAGGTTCCAATGAGTGAACATCATGTTGAGTTTGGTCCTTAAGTCTATTAATGTACAATTGTAGCCTCTGGTACAAGGTGTCACCTTGGGAGCTCAAAGTGCCAATATCAAATGCTCAAAATTATATTCATATATAGACCTTAATTTTTTAAAATTTCTTATTTGGGTAAAATAACTTCCAATACATGGTTTCTTATAGAAGATTGGTAATTCTTTAATAAATTATTGCCAACTGAAAAATTTTCCTTGTCTGCAACTCATCTTCCATTGGTACCATTGGTAAGGTCCTAATCCTAAATATAGTAAAGTTATGGTTATGTCAATCATGGTATTATTTGGTATATTATGAAGTTTAAATTATTGTTTTATGAGGCTTATCCATGAAATTACATTTCTACCATCAAATTTATGAATGTTTATTCTTGGTAGCTATAATTGTTGACCTTTAAAAGGTTCTCTTATCCATTGATTTGGTTTATTTGGGTTGTGACCACCTTGGTGATTTTTTGGGACTTTATTTTTTATAATAATTCCTTTGTAAAACCTATCTAAACCCTTATTTAAGGATTTTACAAATGGGTCAAACAATTTATCTTTAATGCAATGTATCATTGTTTCATGCCCAGGTTGTGGAATTCTTTCCTCAATTTAGGTGGTGGAAAAGAAAATGGGTCCTTAGATTTTATATTTGAAGAAATGTCCTCTAATCCTAAAGATGACATGGCTTTAATTATGTTTCTATTTTAAGATTTATTACTTGGTAGGAAAGTATTTGGTGTGAGAATTTAGTGTTTCAATTTGGACCAAAATTAGACCACTAAATTAAGGAATATATTCTATATATAAAAATAAATTTCAAAGAACTTACCCTACCTAATTTTTGATAAGCTTTCCAAAATTGTAATTTTTACCAAAAAAAATCAAAAATTGTAGTCTATATAGCAAATTAATGAAATTTTTGACTTAACTTTGACCACTAAATTAAACAACTTTTTTTATTTCTAATAGAAAATTACAAAAAACTAACCTTGCCTATTTTTTTATAAGCTTTCCAAAATGGATTTTTTTTTTAATTCTGAAAATTGTGGCCTATAGAGAAAATTAATAGAAAAAATATTAAATATTAATAATTTTTAGAAAAATTACCTTCAAATTCTGATTTTTTTCTAGTGCTTATTTAATGCATAACTAAAACCTTAAAAAAAATCAGATCCAAATTCGCATTGATTTGAAAGTTATGGTCGAAACCAAAATGTTGGCCTAAATCGTAGCTCTGTTAACACTTGTTATGATATTTCTTGAAAATATGTGTAAAAATAATAAATATAGTAGACCACTTTGAGGGGGTGACCTCCAAAAATTAGATAATAATGTATTTATTCAATATTGAATGATATGATCCTATGAAAGCTATTTTTCTTCCTTATAGGCTAATCTAATATTGGGGATGACACTTCAAATGATGTTTTTTGTGTACCTAATTTTACAAACAATCTCCTTTCCATCTATCAGATCACCCATGATGGAGGGAAGACTATGTAATTTACTCCTAATTCAATTAGATTTGGAGAGAAAATAGATTATTTCTATTGGTAGGGTTGACCATGCATCTTGATTACACACCTTCCTAGAATTTATTCCTAATGATGGCTCTAATCCTTTGGCTAATGATCAAACTTCTAGTGTGGACTTTAATTTTGAGGAGAATTTTGGTTTCTTGAACTTGGGTATTTTCACATGCAATTCAATTCTTGAGCCTTGTAATCCATCTTCTCCATCTACTATTGATTTTGATGAGAATTGTACTGCTACATGTTGAAAAAATGTGTCTCAACCTTGAAATTACATAAGGCTTACTATTGATAGGTAAGTGTGGGGGATTGCGGGGGGATACCCCGTACGAGGGGTTCGAGGGGATCATTTTGTTAGAGATATGGTTACAGATGGTTGGGTGAAGTTGGTTAAGGTAGATACTTTGATGAATGTTGTTGATTCTTTAACTAAGTCTGTGAGCAAAAAGAAGTTCAGATGGTGTTAAGAGTCCATGGGCCTTTCGACCCCTAGAAATTAAGAGATGATGTTTATAGACCCTCTGATAAATTTGGGAAAACGTTTGCTGTTATTGTGAAAATTTTCATGAGAAAATTGTTTGCCAAACATAACATTTACCTATAGATGGCTTTCTTTAGAATTTTTTCCTCAATCCAAATATATATGATTATGTATTATCAAATATATATATATATATATATTATTATTATTATTATTATTATTATTATTATTATTATTATTATTATTATTATTATTATTCTAATCCAAATTGAAACCATTGAAATTTGGTGTGTTGTTCGTACGATGAAATAAAATTACTGTACGAAATTTTGTATTTATTTTAGCATTGTCTGGGAAATCGCTTTCATTAGGGTATTAACTTTATGCTAGGTGGGGGTGCATAGCACACCCCACCGCCTCCACTAAGGGAGGGTGCGGTTTTCCCAAGGGCATCGCCCTCCACTAAGTGGAGGGAGCGTTGCCTTTGGGCAGCGCAACCCCCACTGTTGGTAGGGCGCCAAAGGAGATAGGGGAGAGGATTCGGCTACATCCGACCCCTCCCCAAATCATATGGATTTTTTATTTATTAAAAAAAAAACAACGAACCCTATGTGGAACTGTCTGTCTATACTTTTGAATTCATATATTTTTTAAATGTGATTTATTTTCATATTAGCAAATATAATATATATATATATATATATAATACATGTAATATGTATATATATATATATGTATATATATATATATATATATATATATATTATATTAATTATGTTTATAATTTAGGTTTTAAATAAGTAATTAATAGTAAAGGATTTAATATATATATATATATAGGATTTTAATTATTAAATGCAAGATTAGAATAATGTTAAGTGAAATAATTCAAATAGAGGAAATAAATATTCATTAGCTATAAATATAATCACATGGAATTGAAGATTAGATAACTAGATTAGTTTTCTTCTATTTAAAAGGTGCATGTTCGTGTACAAGTTGAGTTAATTCCAAAATGACGTATTATTTGAAATGAGGAAATTGTTTTTGTTTAATGGTCATTGGATTAGATGCATGTGTATCCATGTCTTAGGTGAATTTAAAATAATGTGTTTCTAAAAGAGAGAAAATTATAATTTATTTAAATGATGTAATCCATTTGAGGAAATAGATATTTTATTATTTAAAAATTGAGGGAATTGGAATAATAAATAGAATGATGTTTCTTATAGTTGTTTAGTTAAATTGGGATAATTGAGAAGTGCAATTGTATTTAATTATTTTATTGCCTGTAAGCAAATTGGTATTGGATTAAAATACAATGGATATTATATTATTGTGCTTTTAAGATGTGCTTGAGATCTCTTTGTGGCATTTTGGAGTAAATTGAACAGAGGTATTAGATGAGGTTTTATAAGTCTTCCTCTATAGGCGTCTAAAGGGTTAAGGGTTGTATTGTATGATGTTGTCTTTTGTAAATTTCCTTGGAAATGTGGTTTTTGTGTCAGTGTGTTACCCAATTTTCACGAACGGGGTTGTTTTGTTCCTCCTTTAGATGGAGTGGTTTGGTTATTTGTTTCCTCCTTGATTTGAGTGGTCTTGTTCCAAGTGTGGTTAGTAGGAGGGTGAAGCTCGATGAAGGTCAGGATCTGGAAAGATCTGACGGGTAACTCATGTATCTTACAGTGTGACACTTCTCCTAGGTCAACTTTATGTGGGATTTGCTAAGTTATGGATTGTGTTAACTGGAAGCAATGTGACCTTTTATATGTTAGAATCATGTGTGTGGTTGAGTTAGTATGAGTCGGCCTGATTCTAGAGGTTGTAGGGATTGTCCTTGTATCCTTGTTATTGTCTCCTAGCACGGGGGGTGGGCCTTCGGGTACCACTTGGTTGGGAGGAACGTGCGCCCTATGTCGTTGGGTCCCCATTGATTTGCAGATCGCGTGGCAAGGTTTTTCAATGGAGATCTCGCAGTGGTTTCATTATTTATTTTAAGCTTTTTATTTATTTCAGTTTAGCTCATGTAATTAGTATTCCCCTCATTTTTTTTCGAGGAGGAATCTTGTAATTGTAATAGTTAGGTTTGAACTACCTCATTCCGAGAATGAGTATTGTAATCTACTTGTAAATTAATATAATCTGAAACTTATTATATTTTATTCTAAGTGTTAGTATTTTTAATGCTTTGTAAGTATGTACAATTAAATGTATGGATAATATTTTAATTGAAAGCTTCATATGCGAGTTATGTGTATGTTGTGGTAATAGATGTAATCTTGTCACGTTTCCTTAGAGGTTGTTGTGAAATATTGTGCATCTTCTTTGATAATACACTTCTAAAAAAAAAATTGTACGCTTCTGCATTGTGTTTCAACTTCCTTTAGGGTTTCGTGGTAGGGCATTACATATGGTATCAAAGCCCCAGGTTCATACACTGGTTACTCTAGGTACATTTGTGTCCACTAGGTTGTCCTTTTCAATCTATTAGTGGAGTGTTAAGTGATCACGTATTCATGGATTTTACGTTAGCATGATGTCCTTTGTGAAAGAGAGTAGCGTGTAAGTAACCTGATATAAGGTTATGGTTGGAAAGTTATGATATGTATCCCATGGGTTATGGAATTTGATTTTCCTCTGGGATTATGTATGTAGTTGTACCCCCTTGTAAATGTAAGGAACCAGTGACTGTGTCTTATTTTGAGTGTTGTGAATACTCCGTACTTGCTTTGTGTGTCCATGTGATGGTGATACTTGGTACCCATCCATGGGGAAAAGTTACACTTTGGTGTGGGATCTACCAGACCATTGTGTGTGTTTGCATGTTTGTTACCTGATTGAGGGCCAACCCATGTGTGGTTGAGACTTATATATGAGAGTAACCAAAAGTAGTTCTTTTTATTTTGGTTCTCTAGACCCTCAATCCGTGAAGGGATAGTAACAGCCACAATTTCCTTGGGTGGAGTGTGTAGCGTACGCATATTGCGGCACAGAGCGTCTCAACTCAACCAATCCTGAGGAAACGTACCTACTTTCCCTTTTGATGGATCAGGATACTTGATCCATATGTGTTAGCCTAATCCCCACATATTTGAGTACAGCATCATAGATTTGTTAGTGTATGTCTGGTCGTCCTTAGAGACGTTGATCTGGCATAGCGAGTAAACCTCGTATGTATGAGAGGTGAAGCTCTGTAGCCCCATAGTGATATTATCATATTGTATTGTATATTTAGTGTATATGCACATGCTCCAACATCATGTGATAGGTACGATGTCATACCACACTGATGTTCTGACATAGTGTTGGTGATGATGCTTTGATATATTGTATTTGCACGTATTTCGATATGATGCAGTACGATGCCACACCCCACTCATGTGCTAACATGGAGATGGTGATGATGTTGTGTTACACAATGCCACGTGTTGAGACACGTGAAGGCACATTATGAGATTTTCTTTGTTAGCCCACTTGTATGATGAGCATTATGGGGCCTCAAACACTTGTAGAGGGATCCTCATGGTTGCTTCGACCGTGTTAGTCGGGTAGCATATGGGTAGATCCTAGCCACGTATACCTCTGGCTACAACGAGTTCTTGTGTGTGTCTTCTCCATGAGGTATCATGTGTGGAGTGCATTCTACGTGTGCCTATTTCTACAGACCCTCAGACACACTTCCATGTGGCATGTGACCAGTACGTGCCTTCTCCAGTTGTCGTATGACCAGATAAAGTGACGATGTTTTTATAGTCATGGATACACTTTGGGTCATGTGGATAGCATGCTCATTTTGCACCACATGAGGGCTATTATCATTCTAGCCGAACATTGTTTCCTCTTTCCTCATTGGTGGCTAGTATTTAGTCACATAGTGTTGTATAGTGCAATTTTAAAGATTGTGAACTTTCTTTTGGTTATCGATGATTTTTTAGTTGATTTTGAGGGTCGATACTTTGTTTATATTAGATTGTGAAGGTTTAGCCATGACTTGTGATATTATTTACTTATAACCCTAGTGGTTATATATTTGATTTGGTGTTGAAATTACGTGAATTTATTTCTTTATTGTTGAAATGAAACTTTAATTTTCTCTTCTTTATGAACTTGGTGGCTAAGCTAGTTATCTTTGTTGTTTTCAATGTCGGCTATGTGTCGTATTGGATTCCTCTCTTATGACATATGAGGCGAACTTGGTGAGTGTGTATGAGGAAGTAGATGCAAGAAATGTTGAGGATGGGGGTATGTGAGGTTGTTATGCAGTTAGAACCCACTACTCACCTATGTGTGATGACTATCTCTTAGAGGCTAATCACCTTGCACAACAAGAGATAGGTCATTGTGGTCTTGTTTGGATGGTCTCACCTTACGTGTGGCCTAACACCATCAAGACACCAATTGTGATGTATGGATTTTTGTGATGGACTTTGGTTCTTGGTTCATGGATTCTTCTATCATGGATTGGTATGTTGCTTTCCAATGTCTAGATGGACCCTTGTGTGACCTTATGTTGTGACTTCCAGTGTTGTTTGTTGGTATATATATGTTTTATGCATGTTCAATCATGGGTATGGTGCTTTATTTATGAGTTTTTGTATGTTAATTTCGTCTTTTGGTTGGGACTCCTTTCTTGGGTTGTGTGTATAGGATGTCTGGGAGAGGTGATCGTGGAGACGATCGTCTGAGCTCTTCTTCTCTGATTCCCCACAAGTAGAATTGTGTGGAGCATTTGGGTCCCTGGATATGTACTTTTCTTGAGGAATTTTTTATCGAGCTAGGCTCTAGACAAGAGTGTGGTATGCAACCACAACACTCTAAACCTAAGCATAAGGTGTCACAACCTCAACCTAGTGGTAGTGATTCTCAAATTAGAAAGAACCAAAACTGGTGGTGTTGTAAGCACTTCCATCTGAAGCAGTTGGCACAAGGTGCATAGGCTGCAACAGGTTAAGGTACAGGATGTTACAATTGCGGCTAGTAGGGCCACTAGCGAGATGGTGTTCTCAGAGGAACACACCTGGAACCAGTCAGAGATCAGCAGTTATGGAGCCAGCAAGGAATGACGCAGGAAGGAATCATGAAATGAGTGTAGCGGTTGATCATCATCAAATAGAGCATTAGGTTACAAATGTGGAGATTACTGGAAGTGGATAAGTAGCTGATTTGGGAGCTCATGGAAATCCTGCAGTATTGGAGGCCGAGGAAGTGCCTTCAGTGTTGTTTCCTTTGCTTTGATTCTTGATATGTTAGGATAGGTGTTTTGAGGCTATGTTGATTGCTTAGATTGACAATGTATTTGGCTTTGAAGATTATAACTCTAGATATTGTTGTTTTTTATGTTGGTGTATGTAGTGGTTCAGTTTTGGAACCATGGATTATTTGTGTTTAGTGAAATTTGTACTAGGGGTTCTTGCAAGCTTCTAGGAGTAAGCCTGACCCTAGGGGAGGAGAATGTAACATCCTTCTGTTTTGCTCTTATGTAAATTATGATGCTTTATTATTTTATCATTTCTTATATCTTAGAGCGAAACGAACTATGTGTGTTATGAGATGTACTTTCCTTGATGTTATACATAACATGCTTTGATTAAAAATAATGTTGGTTTATTATGACATGATTATTGATCATGAGTTTTATTAATGATGGAAGTGTCAGTTTGGTGATACTGTATTGGTGAAGGGGATGGGATTGCATCACTTGCTTATGAGCGCCCTGCGATTCGACGATTTCCTCTTCACGGTGTGTTTTATGATGATTAGATATACATGTGTTATTGATGTCTTGGATACAGATTTGCAGGTACATGACATCGACTCCACCTAGTTTCACAGGTTTGAGCATGTCGACCCAACGGTATGATGATTGAGAGATAGTAGCTAGGTTACCTGTGTCAAGTCTACACCCTAGCCACAGTGTGTCGTCAATCGTTGTTTGGTGTCTCAGTTTGCCTTGTTTTTTTTTACTATTTAATTCTACAAGGTTTATGTTTTGAAAATAAATATTAAATTATGCTTTAAATGATTTTAGTATTTATTTAATGAAATTTAAATAATATTGTTGGAAGCTTTAATTTAATTTAATTTAATTTATTTAGTAAAGTAATTTAATCCTTGGGATTAAATTTATTTTATTAAGTAAATAAATTAATTGATTAAATTTATGCATTAAGCAAATGGATTAATTGATTAAATTTAATTAGAAGTTAAATTGTGATTTGAAATTATTTAAAAATGCAAAAAGACTTTGAGAAAATATTTGTGGTTGTTGAAAAGATATTTTTATTAAATATCTTTTCACTCTTTGTTGAGAAATTATTCTCAAAGAGAATTTTTGACATAATTGAGTGAGGTAAGAAGCTACTTCACGGGAATGAAAAGAGGGATATTTTTGGAGAGGTTGTTTGGTTAAAAATTGATAATAATAATAAAAAGGTTCTGAGGAATTTTGGTGGCTTCTGGAAAATTACATCTGTCTAGAAGTGGTGATTTTGGTAAAAGCTTTGGAAGTTGAACTCTGTAGGGGAGGCTTTGCTTCAACCTTCATTTTCTTCAAGCTTCAAGAAAACAGGTTCTTTTAAGTTTTATTCATTTATTTAGTTGTTTGAGAAAGATTGTCTATACAAAATTCAATTATGTAGAAGCTTTGTTTAAATTGGTTTAAAAGAGATTGAAAGATTGCCTATGCAAGAAGATTTTGTGCTTTGTTTTATAGAAGCTTTAAATTGTTTTCGAAAAATTGTAAGGCTTCTATATTGTAGATTTGTCGTGGAAAAACTCAAAGGAAAACAATATGTGAATTTGGAATTTATTTTTATTTTTAAAATCCTCTGTGTAAATTTAGAGGAAAGTGATTTTAGTAATCTTTTGGGGTTTTCAGGGAATTTGTATAAATTTGCTTGTAGAATTTTGTAAAATTCTATTATTATGAAGTCTGTGTGACTTTTCTTTTAGAAATAAAAACCCTCTGATAAATTTGGGAAACATTTGTTGTTATTGTGCAAATTTTTGTGAGAAAATTGTTTGCCAAACATAACATTTACCTATAGATGGGTTTCTCCAAAAAAATTTCCTCAATCCAAATATATCTGATTATGTATTATCAAATATATATATTATTATTCTAATCCAAATTGAAACCATTGAAACTTGATGTGTCGTTTGTACGGCGAAATAAAATTACTATATGAAATTTCGTGTTTATTTTAGCATTGTTTGAGAAATCGCTTTCATTGGGGTATTAACTTTATGCTGGGTGGGGGTGCATAGCGCACCCCACCACCTCCACTAAGGGAGGGTGTGGTTGTCCCAAGGGCAATGCCCTCCACTAAGTGGACGGAGCACTACCTTTGGGCAACGTAGCCCCCACTGTTGGTAGGGCACTAAGGGAGATAGGGGAGAGGATTCGGCTATAGCCGACCCCTCCCCAAATCATATGGATTTTTTATTTATTAAAATAAAAACAACGAACCCTGTGTGGAACTGTCCGTCTATACTTTCGAATTCGTATATTTTTTTAAATATGATGTATTTTCATTTTAGCAAATATAATATATATATATATAATATATAATATGTATATATATATATATAATATATAATATGTATATATATATATATATATATAATTATGTTTATTTTAGGTTTTAAAGAAGTAATTAATAGTAAAGGATTTAATATAAATATATATATATATATATATATTTAGGATTTTAATTATTAAATGCAAGATTAGAATAATGTTAAGTGAAATAATTCAAATAGAGGAAACAAATATTCATTAGCTATAAATATAATCATGGAATTGAAGATTAGATAACTAGATTAGTTTTCTTTTGTTTAAAAGGTGCATGTTCGTGTACAAGTTGAGTTAATTCTAACATGACGTATTATTTGAAATCAGGAAATTGTTTTTGTTTAATGGTCATTGGATTAGATGCATGTGAATGCATGTCTTAGGTGAATTTAAAATAATGTGTTTCTAAAAGAGAGAAAATTATAATTTATTTAAATGATGTAATCCATTTGAGGAAATAGATATTTTATTATTTAAAAATTGAGGGAATTGGAATAATAAATAGAATGATGTTTCTTATAGTTGTTTAGTTAAATTGGGATAACTGAGAAGTGCAATTGTATTTAATCATTTTATTGCCTATAAGCAAATTGGTATTGGATTAAAATATGGTGGATATTATATTATTATGCTTTTAAGATGTGCTTGAGATCTCTTTGTGGCATTTTGGAGTAAATTGAACAGAGGTATTAGATGAGGTTTTATAAGTCTTCCTCTATAGGCGTGTAAAGATTTAAGGGTTGTATTGTATGATGTTGTCTTTTGTAAATTTCCTTGGCAATGTGGTTGTCATGTTAGTGTGTTACCTGATTTTCACGAACGGGGTTGTTTCATTCCTCCTTTAGATGGAGTGGTTTGGTTATTTGTTTCCTCCTTGATTGGAGTGGTCTTGTTCCAAGTGTGGACAGTAGGAGGGTGAAGCTCGATGGGGGCCAGGATCTGGAAAGATCTAACGGGTAACTCATGTATCTTGTGTGACACTTCTCCTAGGTCAACTTTATGTGGGATTTGCTAAGTTATGGATTGTGTTAACTGGAAGCAGTGTGACCTTTTATATGTTAGAATCATGTGTGTGGTCGAGTGGGTATGAGTTGATCTGAGTCTAGAGGTTGTAGGGATTGTCCCTGTATCCTTGTTATTGTCTCCTAGCACGGGGGGTGGGCCTTCGGGTACCACTTGGTTGGGAGAAACGTGCACCCAACGATGTTGGGCCCCCCTTGATTTGCAGATCGCATGGCAAGGTTTTCCAGTGGAGAGCTCGCAATGGTTTCATTATTTATTTTAAGCTTTTTATTTATTTCAATTTAGCTCATGTAATTATTATTCCCCTCATTTATTTTTGAGGAGGAATCTTGTAATTGTAATAGTTAGGTTTGAACTACCTCATTTTGAGAATGAGTATTGTAATCTACTTGTAAATTAATGTAATTTGAAGCTTATTATATTTTATTCTAAGTGTTAGTATTTTTGATGCTTTGTAAGTGTGTACAATTAAATTTATGGATAATATTTTAATTGAAAGCTTTATGTGCGAGTTATGTGTATGTTCTGGTAATAGATATAATCTTGTCACGTTTCCTTAGAGGTTGTTGTGAAGTATTGTGCATCTTCTTTGATAATAATGCACTTCTAAAAAAAAAAATTGTACGCTTTCGCATTGTGTTGCAACTTCCTTTAGGGTTTCGTGGCGGGGCATTACATCATGTATCAAATATTGTGGTGAATTTTTGAGTTAAATTTTTTAATAAAATAAATTATTTGGCAATTTAAATAAGACTATAATATTTTTTTGTAAAAATGTGACAATTCAAATCACATTGTAGCTCGTACTATTAGCCAATTTTGAATTCCCAAATTTCAACTATTAACTAATTGACGAATATTAACCACTAAAAAAATCACTGACGTATCCATATCAAATACAATTCCATACATAACCTTTATTAAATCTTCTAATAATGTAGGTAAGTTTATGAAATCCTAAGCCTAGAAAACATGAATGTGATGATATGCGGTGCCTCCAAGTTTTCATTGAAATAGTGATCAGGTTCAAGGAAAAAGTGTGATTAGTTTGAAAGGGTGAATAATTTACTTTCTAAAACCCCATGAAAGGATGGGAATATGGGCTACGTTGGACACCATGGTGTGGAAATGCTACAAAGATAGGTCTTATGTTGCAAAATATGTGTGAGATACTCCTATAGTTTGGTCAAATCACCCAAACAGTCCAACACTTGGCATCTGGTAGTCCAAAGCTCTGCCAACATACATTTATATAACATATATCTGAAGAAGGAATATAAGTTAATAACAGTTGTACTAAAAAGCCAAATTGCTTCCGTTGCTGTTTTGATAGTGTTTATGATATTTCAATGATTCTTATCACATGTGATGTATGGAAAATAAAAACTGAAATAAGTCCAAGAGCACGAGCGTCTGATCAAGACAATTCACTTTTTGGCCTCAAGCGACAGGAATGTCCAACTAAGATAATTCCATCTTCGGAGTGGCGTACTTAACATAAAAGACCCGTAAACAACATCCTCCTAACTTACTCCCTTCAACCTTACATTTGATCGATGATAGAATAAGGACATTCACATATATACATACAAATTAATAAGTAAAATGAATAGATTTATCTTTTGCATAGCTGCCAAATTCCTACGCTCTAGTGGATGACTGCTGTTTTTAGCATTCACAGACACTCAAGTCAAAAGCTAAATTGCTTCTGTTACACTTTTGGTAAAGTGTCGAAGATGTTTTGAATAATTCTTATCCACATTTTATACGTGGAAAATAAATACAAAATGTACATTTAATTTTTGGGTAGCTGACAATATAAAGTCCACAACTGTGGTGTCCTGCGCTGTCCCAGATTCCTAAGCTTTAGTGGAAGTAATGAAGATCAAAATGATGTATAATCGTCCTTTCCACCATCTGCAACACTTTTTCCATGAGGATTAAAGCCCAATACATTTGGCTTTTGTATGAAAGAAGTTTGCTTCAAATAGTCACTTTTGATGTCACCTTCCTTGAGCAGCTTTGATGTGTTTGAATACATCTCCTCTATCAATGATTAAACGAAGAGATAAGAAGGTGAGTACTCCCACTGCTCACTACACTCTTTTCTCATTGCTAATTCCATTTGACATGAAGCACATTAGGCAAAATAAAAGGAAGCATGTGTAGTGACTAAACTTAAAAGAAAACAATATTCAATTCAAACTCTATCATTGTTGCATCAATGAGGCTCCATCTTCTTATTAATGATTTTATCAAAATTACAACTTAATTATCTAGTTTATACACATCAATCAATCTATCAATGGTGATATATTCTTTTCGTTTTTTTGACTTTCAATTGTATATAATTTATTATTTCATCATTCATCCACTTTGTATCAAATATGAGATAATTTTTTAAAGATTAATTTTAAATGGTTTATATAAATTATGGGTATTTAATTTTTATTTAAAAAATATTAAGTTATCTTTGAATAAATACATTTTCAAATATATAATTATGATTCTTATCATTAAAAATAATAAAAGACTATTTTTTATTCAAATGTGAAAAATACATCTTCAATTAAATATAGCACGTAATATTTATTTGAGAAGGATCTAGAAATGGCTTCTCACACCCTTTAGAAGATTAGTGACAAAACCTCTTAATCTACAACTACAATTTAGGCAAACTCAACTTAAATGAGTGTAATGTACATGTATCTATCAACAATAGCCAAGGGTATATTTTGCACTCCAAACTAAACACACTATGTGCCCCTTCCTTAACCTCTACCACCTACTAGTTAGCGTAAAAAGTAAATTTATAGGATCTAGTTTAATTTTACCTAATAGACATAATCATACTATATTCAAGCTCACTTAGAGGTTTTTTATATTTTGTCTCACCTCGTAGGGGCCTTCCACATGTCTTTACATTTGCCCCAAGTTTTCCACATGTGTCACATACAGTTAATTAGTTATAGATCTACTCCTACTTTTCTTTCTTCTTGTCTTACATATGCAAGGAACTCATTTTATTATTTTATCAACTTTTATGATATTTTTTGGCTTTTCATTCTGCAAGTTAATTTGTGAAATTTATTGGTTTTTCATTGTGCATGTTTAATGTTTGAAGAAATTTATTGAAATAGAGTTGTATCATAGACTAAGTTATTAGATTTTGATGAGGAGGGAAAAATTGTTTTGTATCTTGAGGGATTTTTTCAAACATGCACCAAAAGGCCATGGCCAAGGGTGATCAAAAAGTATTTGATAAAGTCAAAGAAGCTACACAAAAAATGAGGATTTTTATACAAAAGCATCCACATTCAATTGGTGTTGAGGACAACACAGCATGCTACATCGTTAATCACATATATGCTTGAGATAATGAGTAGTCAACTTGTGACTACCTAAATCCTAATTAAGTTATATGATCATTATTATAGTCTTACATACGTAGTTATGTTGTCCTAGGGCTTATAATTTTAAGTATGTAAGTCGGCTTGGGTGGTATCAATGGGATAATTATGTATATGCAAGAGCTATAAATAAGTTTAAATTATCATCATATATTTCAAATTATGTTCTCGTTGGAGATATTTGGAGATTTCCCCCATCAAAGTGGCTTGTTATTCTCTATTATTATCAAGTATTTGTAGCATATTTCATATTATTTTATTCTATTGTGCAAGTTATTCCATTCCAAATGTAATTTATCAGAAACTCACAAAGTACCACAGTCAAATAAACCAAAAAATAGCTCAAACATAAATGTAATTGAACAATTCACATATAACATCTTCAAAACCAATCCACTACCAAGTTTTCACAAAATTCTCTATATTAGTTGTTAGAACTCCAATATTGTATATTGTGGGAACAATATATGACATGTTAAATCAATAAGAGAAAAACCATATTGTGAATGACATTATCTTTTCAAAGTATATTTTTTTGAAACACCATGAATACCTTAATGTGTTACATAAAATATATTTCTATTGACTATAAGAACATAAAAATATGACTCCTAGGGTGGAAGTTGACTCCTAGAAAAATATACCTCTTTTAGGCTTCACAAAGCAAACATGCACCTATTTTAATGGCTACTAGGTGGGTTCTAGGCTAAGATTGGGTGAGACCACTAGTGGCTAGCTAGTAGTAAAATCATAGTCAAGATACTTGATCTAATAGCACAACTTGGGTATCTCCTCAATAGAGAAAAAGTGGTGACTCTTAATGGTATATATACCCCACAACCTAGTGGGTTTTAGCTCCCCATGGGCTAGTCATGAACACCCACTAGGAAAAATGGCTTTTGTATTCTACACTAGTCATATATATGTCATGCATTGTTTATCGCACCCAAAAACTAATCAAAAAAATCGATATCTTGACTTAAATTTATTGATATTTTTTACCATTATCGATGCCACCAAGAATATCCTACAAACATAATATATTCTCAATAACTAGATTATCTCCAAACTACGACATATGGATTATGTAAGACTATACAGAGAATCATGTCAAGGTTATCTCCATGGCCCTAAAATGGCTAAAATAATTCTTTCTCTAAATCCTATCATGTTTTATCTTGATACATAAGTTTTTGGACCTTTTGGACTTAATGGTGAGGTTTATTTTATTCAAGAGGTTTCTCAAAAAATATTACCCCTAAAATCCTCTTAGAAAGAGCCCAAGCATAAAATCTATTTTCTAATTCTCTATCAAAACCTTGATTTACAACAACCTAAGTCTATTAACATATTTTAACCTTGAGAATTCATGCATTCTCTTTTACAAGGTTATGGATTCAACTATGCACAAGAATCTTCTTGTGCCTAATGTTGCAATACTCGAGAGACCTCCTCTCACAACTTGACAACCAAGTTATAATACAAAATGAAAGAAATTTTGTATCTATAATAACTATTTCTACATAACCCTAAGAGAATATTTATATATAGATATTAACAACTATTTATAATTTATAATGTAATATAATACATAAATATATAAAATCAATATGACACAAGATGTACCCTAAAAAAACCCTTACAAGAGAGAAAGTTACCCTCCAAAAGAACTTGACCACTATGTTATCTCGTGAACAAAGATTATAATATACATGCAAAGTATCCATGTAAATATTATTAAACATCAAGCTCCTAAATTGTCCTACATATATACAATAAAGTAAAAATCATGCAACCGCACATCCCAATCCATGCTTTCTCTCCTCACATATGCAACTTATAAGAGATTCTCAATCCACTTTAGCCAAAAATCCTAAAGGTCATGATATCTAACCTCAAGAACTACTCATGTGATTTTTTATAGAAACAAACTTGCACATAACTACCTTGCTATATTATATAAACCATGTTCCCCTTAAATCACAAGCTTACCAAATCATGACACTCTTATTTACTTTTTGGTACTAACTTTTCTCTTTTGATACTAAGTTTTTCAAATATTAAATATTTTCCCAATGTGCAACCAACATTGAATATTTATCCCAATGTTAAGAACATACAAAATATCTCCAAGAATTTCTAACTCATCTTATGTACATATCCTTATATTCCCTAGGTGTGCCACAAATAAATATCAATTTTATATTTTAAGCATTATGCAAGGTGTACAACACAACTTTCTCAAAAAACCCAAAATAAAATTTTGTAGAAATAGAAATGCTAGGAGATAGTTGGAAGCACTATAATGAACACAAAAGTGCCAAAGATTAAACATAAATTCTACATATGACACAAAAAAGCTATAGATTAAATAGAAACTCTGAGGTAGGTGCAAAAATGTAATAGATTAAACATAAACACTAGTTAGGGTATGCACACAACATCATATATTAAACATAAATATTAGGGTAGGTGCAAAAATTCTAAAGGTTAAACATAAATGTTAGGATAGGTACAAATTAGCTATAAATTAAATAGAAATCTTAGAGATTAGGTGTATAAATGTCATGACATGAAAATACCTCTACATAGCTAAAAATGGCATGACACATCCAAAAACATCGACCTATAAAAAAAGTGCAATAATGCAAAAAATAATGACAAGATCAAACTTGTTAAAGAAGGGAGTCTTGTCCCCTATGGTAATTCAAAGCATCTCCAACAATATTTACTTGTTCTCTATTATCATCACATGGATCATAATAATGTTGCATGTACACTTGCATCGACATACGCAATTTAACATATTCTATTCATGATATAATTACCAATTCTTAACCATACCTCATGCGATTACTACCATGTGATAACAATATATTATAAGATACTTCCATACCAAAATATAAAATCTAACTCTTAATACATTCTATTGCATAAACTTATAATTTTATTTTATTATTTTACATTCAAAACTTATTATTAAAAACTTTTAGAATCCTAAAAAGAACTCTTAGTAGATAGATAATAAACTAAAATTCTATCACTATCAACAACATATAACAGCTTAATCAACAAAATTGTACTACATCATGAATATACAATAATGCCAAAGTTTAACATCTAAAATATGCTTCATTTCCTTGATTATTACATCTCTAACATACCATATTATTTCATTAATAGCATGTGTTATCATCTCCAGTAAGTTAGAGGTCTCCATATCAAATTCAGTTCCATACATAACCTTTATTAAAACTTGTAATGATGTAGGTAAGTCTATGAAATCCTAAGCCTGAAAACATGAATGTGATGATATGCGATGCCTCCAGGTTTTCATTTGAAATAGTGATCAGGTTCAGGGAAAAAATGTGATTAGTTTGAAAGTGTGAATAATTTACTTTCTAAAACCCCATGAAAGGATAGGAATATGGGCTATGTTGGACACCATGGTGTGGAAATGCCACAAAGATAGGCCTCATGTTGCAACACATGTGTAGGATACTCCTACGGTTTGGTCAAATCATCCAAACAGTCCAACTCTTGGCACCTGGTAGTCCAAAGCTCTGCCAACAAACATTCATATAACATATATCTGAAGAAGGAATATAAGTTAATAACAGTTGTACTAAAAAGCCAAATTGCTTCTGTTGCTCTTTTGATAAAGTGTCTATGATATTTCAATAATTCTTATCACATGTATGTATGGAAAATAAGTAAAATGAAGAGATTTATCTTTTGCATTGCTGCCAAATTCCTACGCTCCAGTGGATAAATGTTGTTTTTGGTACTCAAGGCACTCAACTCAAAAGCTAAATTGCTTCTGTTGCACTTTTGGTAAAGTGTTTTAAGATGTTTTGAATAATTCTTATCCACATTTTATACGCTGAAAATAAATACAAAATGTAGATTTAACTTTTGGGTAGCTGACAATTTAAAGTACAAACAGTTGTGTAGCGCGCTGCCCAGATTCCTAAACTTTAGTGGAAGTAATCAAGATCAAAAAGATGTATAATCGTTCTTTCCAACATCTGCAACACTTTTTCCATGAGGATTAAAGGTCAATACATTTGTTTTTTGTATGAAAGAAGTTTGCTTCAAATAGTCACTTTTGATGTCACCTTCCTTGAGCAGCTTTGGTATGTTTGAATACATCTCCTCTACCAATGATTTCTGTCCTATTGCTTGAATCGAAGCATTGGAAGACTGAATGAAAGAGGTAAGAAGGTGAGTACTCCCACTGCTCACTCCACTCTTTTCTCATTGCTCATTCCATTTGACATGAAGCACAGTAGGCAAAATAAAAATAAGCATTTATAGTGACTATACTTAAAATAAAACAATATTCAATACAAACTCATCATTTTTGCATCAATGAGGCTACATCTTCTTCTTAATGAATTTAAAATCATCATACATCAAAAATAAAACTTAATTATTTAATTTATACATATAAATATATTTATGGTGATATTTCTTTTTTTTAAAAACACTTTTATATGTATATTTACTATTTCATCATTCATCTACTTTATATCAAATATGAGGATTTTTTAAAGATTAATTATAAATGGTCTGTATAAATTATGGGTATTTAATTTTCATTTAAAATTATTTAACTACTTTTGATTTTTAATACATTTTCAAATATATAATTATGATTCTTATCACTAAAAATAATAAAAGATTATATTTTATTCAAATGTGAAAAATACATTTCCAATTAAATGTAGTGTAATATTTATTTGAGAAGGTTTTGGAAATGACTTCTCACACACTCTAGAAGATTAGTGACAAAACCTCTTAATCTACAACTACACTTTAGGCAGACTCAACTTAAATGAGCATAGTATATGTATTCGTGAACAATAGCCAAGGGTATAGTTTTCACTCCAAACTAAACACACTGTGTGCCCCTTCCTTAACCTCTACCACCTACTAGTTAGTGTGAAAATTAATTTTATGGGATCTAGTTTAATTTTACCTAATATGCATAATCATACTATATCCAAGCTCACTTAGAGGTTTTTTATATTTTTGTCTCGCCTTGTAGGGGCTTTCCACATGTCCTTACATTTGTGCCAAGTTTTCCACATGTGTCACATAGCGTTGGTTAGTTATCGATATACTCCTACCTTTTTTTCTTTCTTCTTGTCTTACATATGCAGGGAACTCATTTTATTATTTTACTAACTTTTATGATATTTTTTTGGCTTTTCATTGTGCAAGTTAATTTGTGAAATTTATTGGATTTCATTATGTATATTTAATGTTTGAAGAAGGCTATTAGAATAAAGTTGTAGACTAAGTTATTAGATTTTGATGAGGAGGGAAGAATTATACTACATGTATACAAGCAAGTAAAAATCATGTAACCACACATCCCAATCCATGATTTCTCTCCTCACATATGCAGCTTATAAGAGACGGTCAATCCACCTTAGCCAACAAGCCTAAAGGTTATGATATTCTAACCTCAACAACTACTCATGCAATTTTTATAGAAACAAACTTGTACATAACCACCTTGTTGTATTATATAAGCTAGACGTGCCTCTTAAATTAGAAGCTTACCAAATCAAGTTACTCTTATTTACTTTTTGCTACTAACTTTTCTCTTTCGATATTGTTTTTCAAATATTAAATATTTTCTCAATGTGCAACCAACATTAAATATTTATCCTAATGCTAACAACAAACAAATTATATCCAAGAATGTCTAACTCATCTTATGCACATATCCTTAAATTCCCTAGGTGTACCAAAAATAAATATTTATTTTATTTTTAAGCATTATGCATTATGCAAGGTTTACAACACAACTTTCCCAAGAAAACCAAAATATTTTTTTTTAGAAATAGAAATGCTAGGAGATGGTTGGAAGCACTATAATGGACATAAAAGTGTCAAATATTTTCATAAATACTACATAAGACGTAAAAAATATATAGATGAAATACAAACTCTAACCTGTAGGTGAAAACATGTAATATATTGAACATAAAAACTAGTTAGGGCACACATCGCACAAAACACGATATATTAAACATAAATATTAGTGTAGGTGCAAAACTTCCATAGATTAAACATAAATATTAGGGTAGGTGCAAATTAGCTATGAATTAAATAAAAATGTTAGAGATTAGGTGTATAAATGTCATGGCATAAAAATTTCACTACATGGCTAAAAATGACACCACACATCCAAAAACATCAACCAATAAAAAAATGCAATAATGCAAAAAAAATGGCAAGATCAAGCTTGTTAGAGAAGGGAGTCTTGTCGCTCTAGGATACTAAAATTTATATGTTAAAATTTAGAAAAAATAGAAACAATATCAAGCTCTTTATTATAAACCCGCATAACCTTAGATTGAACATATAAAGAAGACCGAATTAATCTATGGTAATCCAAAGCATCTACAACAATATTTACTTCTTCTTTATTGTCATCACATGTCTCGTAGTAATGTTTTTGATTCAGGTAAAAACAAGTTTTGAAGGGACACGAAACCATTTGCAATCAAAAAAAAGGCTGCAAAAAGACCAACTTGCAACCAACCAAAAGCTAGCCCCCAAACAAGACTCGTCAAAATTTACATTTAGAACTACTCTTGTGGGAACGGAGAGTCATGTCAAAAGAAGGCCTAGATAATTTAGCTTTTTTTCCCTTAACAGTAATCCAACCTTCCTCCACATGTGTTGCCATATCATGTCAAGTCAGCTCACGATTTTCCTGAAGTATGCCTGCAACCACTGTCTCAGAGATTTCATCATTATTTCTTTGTGCAGACAAAGACTTGTCGGAAAAGCCACCAAAAGTGATAGCTGGAGTGCTATCACTAGAAGTCTCGTAGTAATGTTGCATGTGCACTTGCATTGCCATACTCAATTTAACAATAATTACCAATTCTTAACCATACCTCATGAGATTGCTACTATGGTAACAATAAATTATAAGATACATCCATATCAAAATATAAATTATAACTCTTAGTACATTCTATTGCATAAAATTATAATATTATTGTATTATTTTACACTCGAAACTTATTATTAAGAACTTTTTGAATCCTAAAAAGAAACTCTTAGTAGAGACATAATAAACTAAAATTCTATCACTATCACCAACATATAACACCTTAATCAACAAAATTGTACTACATCATGAATATACAATAATGCCAAAGTTGTCAAAATTTCAACATCTAAAATATGCTTCATTTCCTTGATTATTACATCTATAACAAAGAAATTGTGCCACATCGATTTGTGGCATGACCTTCTACCAACCTATAAATAACAATCAAACGTTGTATCAGATTGACTTGTGGCATGACCTTCTAGTAACCTATTAACAACAAACCAAATTGTACCACATTGACTTACACATGTATTATGGTGGCAAATGAGTTTAAAATGTGAGGAAAAGGAAACCTCCCCCACCGGCAAAATATAATGCGAGGTATCCTATTACAAAGCTATTTCTAATGCCGAAATATGGAAAGTTCTTAGTATTTGTAAAGCATTATAGGCGGTCGCATGTGGCTTTTCTATACATAAATAAATTAACCTTGGCCCCCACCATAGAGATGATTTCAGTTAACCAATATAATATTTAAATATTTATAATTAGAAACTCAATGCTAAACTTTCGTACCTAAGTTTGTTTCGGAAGAAACGTGATCCTCGAAGACAGAGATATTTCCACAGTCCAAATCGCGGAAACTTCTCGATTTTGCTAAGTAGTGCTCAACTATTTTGCTTGGTCACCGACATCTGTCAAAGCATGTGGTATCCGCTTGTACAGCTCGGCGCCTTCTTCGGTTGAATATCTAAAATATGCACGCCATTCCTTTTCAATTCACGCGTTTCACACCCAGCTGTATGATTTTCTTTTACCAGAATGAATTCAGCACATGCCTGCCTACTGAATGGCACGTAGGCTACCTGCCTTCTCGCACATGCTCTTTACCTCTCAAATTGCCGCCATGCCTCACGTTTCTTAACTAGTCTGAAAGACCGGCCATTGTTGTCCTGCAATTTCTAAACTTTCTTAAATACCATACCTGTGACTTCCTCCAATTGCCTTGATTATTCGGAAGGGAATTAGATTTGTTTTGGTAAGAGATGTCTCAATCTCACCTGGTCACAATCGATTTCTTGGGAATTGGTAGTGATGAGAATACCAGTTCTGCCATGGACTGTCGGCGATCACTTATGAAGAGGCGAGGTAAGTTATTTTCTATTTATTTTTATTTTGTAAAATATCTTGCTAAAATTTATGGCTTGAAAGTGTGTGAATTTTTGAAACTGTGCTAAAATTTCTGTTTTGATTTAAAAAAATTCACACAGTTTCAAATAGAAATTTTGTTGTTAATTAATAAAATACCTTTCAATCCTTAATATTGATGTCGATTTGTGCTTCAATGTTTACAGCAATACAGTCATGCCTGGGAAAGATTAAACCGCATATGCTGCAACAAGTGCTCTCTGATGGATATGTGAACAATCCAGAGCATTCGCACAAGGACTTTCATAGCACGGTTTCTGAAGATTTAAAGACTATGGAATTATTTCCGCAACACGCCACAGGATTTCAATTGGATAGTAAGGACAGCCAATCGCCTTTACCCGATGCGCTAATCAGACCTTCTGAAGCTGCCGCTGCATTGGATTTCAAACCCTCTACCGAAGCGTCATCTTCTCAACTAATGCTTTTCTACAATGGAGCAGTAAATGTCTACGGCAACGTTTCTTCTGATAATGTAAGGAGTATTCTTAACCCTGAGATTATTTACATCACGGAGTTTAATTTGCCGTTCAACATGGAACTCACAGTCTGATTAATTAACAGGCAAAGGCTATAATGACCATGGCAGCTGGTAAAGGAAATTCTTCAAAAGTTTCAGATTTTGTAGCTTTTTCAGAAGAATTGAGAGAAATAGTTTCAAATCCAGAAGGATCTGCAAACGGCGCAAATCAAAGACATCCTCTCGGCATATCACATTGGAGTAAGTTCTCGAATAGAATTTCTTACAATTTAGAATATAAAATTGTTTTCAGTGTAATAACAAGGGAATGAATCTGTTGTGCAGAACTTCCAATAGCGAAGAAAAAATCACTTCAACGCTTTCTCCAGAAACGGAAGGCTGGGCAGCTTGAGCTTCGTGGTTGATTTTGACGGAGATTGATAGAAGAACACAGTGAACATTTTGAACAGTAAATTTGATGAATTTGTACTCTGTTTGTTCGGATTTTAACGGATTATTTCCCGATGAGACCTCATCAAAATTATAAGGCTGCACAATTGTTTATTTGTTGATCGGAAAGTGGTTTCCCATTGCCAGTCGGATGAAAATGTGGAACGTTGTTTTCTTCGTTTGGAGGCAACTTCCGCGAACCGGAGAATATCCGGCGAGAAAGATGCCGGAATGTTTTGACTATTTCTTCTCACTTTTGTGATCCGTCGGAGTAAGCAAAGAACAACTCAAGTAGACCCAATCATCTTTCGTTGGCGGAAGTTTAACTTGTATCATATCTGGCACGCGGAAATTTAATTTGTACTGTACTTGACCCATTCTTAGTCATTAACTAATCAAGAATTTTGATGTATTTTTTGCTACGAACAATTTAAGTTGAAAAATCCATTTATGAAATATTTGTTGGCCATGGCGTGAGTACCACATATTTTAGCAATGATGTTATTTGACCCGCCAATTAAAGTTAAAATTGAATGCTTTTGTTTATAGGATATTACAAATTCCAAATTTCTTCAACAATAGTATTTGACTATAAACTAGCCTTTTAAGTTGAATTCAATGTTTTGTTAAAACGATGATGAAAATGTGTGGATTATGTCTATTGTCTATCTAGTATTTTGGATGTATTTTTTATTGAAATTTAAAATATAATATGATTTTGAATTTCAATTAATTGATAAATAAAGTTAAATATGTACATAATATTAGATAGACATTACTTTAATAAAGTGTGTTTTTATTTTAATGATAGATATTTATAAATGATGAAATGGATTATTGTTTTTTTAAAATATATATAAATTTACAGAAATTATATGCTTTCACTATTTAATTATATATACATTAATATAAATTATAAGTAAATATAAAAGTATAATTAAAAGAACAAGATTAATGTTAGTTTAGCTTTTTTAAAGAGGTTGAAGTTATGTTGTCTTTTATTTTTTATTGTATTGAAATGAATGAAATAACTTGCGTAAGTGAAGAATATAATAGGAAGTATGCTAAAATTATTTGATAATAATGAGAATAATAAGTCACCTCGAGGAGTCAAACCTCTAAATATCTCTAATGGTATTACTATTCACAATATGATAATATCATATATGAATCTGCTAGCTTCTATATATACCATACTTGTGTCTTAGATGTTACCCAACACAGCTTAACTACATATATAAAACTACATTAATCATCATATAACTTACTTAAGAGTCAAGGTAGCCATTGTTAGAATATGAATTCAATTTTAATGTTATTCCAACAGTGATAAATAGTCAACAGTAAGTACCACACTAGTCTACTTAGGGATGCACCTTGCGCAATGGAAGGTCTTCTATTCAAAAGAAAGTTGAAGTGACGAGAGGCTAAAAGAGGGTTGTCGTAGCTCCCTTGCCATGCCGAAGGCATTTTCTAGCAAAGTCGTAATTTTTTTAGGACTTACTATTATGGTAATTTTGACAAATGTTCAACATGTAGTTGCATGAGTCATACTTTCCTTTACAAGAATTTTTTCTTCGAAAAGGACTTTGTAATTCAGATTTTTTATCTGATGCAAAGCCTTTCTTTCTATACAATATGATGATTTTTGTATATACAATTTTTTCCTAAATAATAAAATATTGAATATCTTTGCTTGTGGTTTTTTCCTGGTATGATTTTACCAAGTTTTCCACATAAATATGTGTATATTATTCTTATTAATTTCCTCTATTAATTGTGTATTTTTAAAAAAAATTACAACCACAAGCCAACTACTCAACCTTATATACACACTATAGGATTAAGGGAAGAGCATGCATCATTTTCCCCCTTCCCCTGCTCTACCACCCTCTTCGCACAAGCAATGCCCTCAATATTGATTAAATATAAAATCTTCTACATAAAATCTTAACATCCTTTTATGAAATTTTTTATTGAAATATTTTTTCATTCTATGAGTGTCCTATACCTTAACTCCTTTGTGCATGTATGAAAAATTAACTTAAAATATCTAAGACAAGTCTTTCCTTTACATCCAACTTAATTGCCATTTTTGTTAAAATTTGTGTTGTTCAACTTGTTACTTCATTTTGTTATGTGTCTTTTCCTTGTTCTCCATGTGACTAGAGAGTAACTCTTATTAGTGTTGAATTTTTTCCTCTACTCTAACCTTTTAGTTTCCTTCAAATAAGAGGTGAAGGATGGTAGATGGTACCCTAATTGATTAAAGGATCTTCTTAGGACCCCTTTTGGGAGGTGATCCTTTTGGCCTATCCTTCAAAGATATTATGAATCTAGCAATATAGGGATCTTTGGCTATTGTACTTCCAATGATAATAATTGAGCCTCACCTCTATCTACCCTCTTGTTAAGAATATTTTGATGTTTTTTTTCATATATCATATATGTGCATACTTTGCATGTAATCCACTTAGTTCAATTGTTTTACCGTTTGAGTAAAACATCATGAATAACCCTTAAAAGTTCATCTTAATTTTTTGTAAGGGAGTGATCCATTAGACTTCCAAAAGAATGCCTTCTCTATCAATGGGATATAAAATATAAGACAATCAAGCATGTAGTCTTCCATGGTAAGTTTCAAACTATATCATTTCCCTAAATAAATGAGTGTACCTCCATCTGTAATCATAACCTAAAATTCCAAGGTTGGGATTTTAAAATAATAATTTAGTTATATTTCCAACTTATTATTGATGAAGTTATAAGTACTCTTAATCAATACTATTACCTATTAGAAAAATGTGTCTCAACCTTGCAATGATAACATGTTATTATTTATTATAAATTTACATAATTTGAGTATGGATCTGGCTTCAAGATTTTCTCCAAAGCTATAGAATGGAAAAATAAATATGTTGATATTTGGATTTCAAGATATTGATTCTATTATTTTTGAAAGTTTCAAAGTCAATTTTGAGGCACTTGGAGGTCATTTTTGGGCCTGAAAGTGGTTGTAACTAGGAAATCCAATTATATATTGATAGAGAACTTCATGAGATTTTAAATAGTTAAAACATTTTATAAATTGGACTCTCGAATCAAAAGTTTTGGCCTCTAACAGTTGGGCCTCCCAAATTGGGAAATGTGAAAATGTGTTGGACACAAAAAAAAGTTGTAAGGGGCAGTTACATGTGTTGGTGTGTGTTTGGACACATCATAGGGAATCTTTTATTGAATATAAGTTGGGCACCACTTTTTTTGATGGTTTGAACTCATGGTTTTGTAAATATTGTTTGATGGTTTCATGTATCATATCTCCTATATATATTGTGTGTGAGATTCTTATAGATGTTGAGTTTCCTCTACATATTTGGTTTCTGATACTCTTGAGAGAGCTTTCTCTACAAGTATAGTGTAATCTTGATGACTTCTAAATAATATATTGGGTAACTTTTGGAGTGTGGGTTTTTTCTCCCAAAATAGTTTACCCACATAAGTCATTGTGTTCCGGTATGAATTATATTTTTGTTTATTTTCTATAACTATTATAAATATTTTTTTTGCATAATCCTCCTCTCAAGATTAATGTAGTAAGTTGTTCTGCTACCTTAACTTCCTTACATTACCTTTATTTGTTTTAAGGAAACCCCTTACCTTTAACATTTTTTGGATGCTAATACCTGACACTATATGACAAGAGATTATTTATTGGACATCTTTTTAATCTTTGGAAACCATTATTACCTCTTCTTCATTATTTTCTTCATAATTGGTGCCCTCGATGTAGAACAACTTCTTCTCAGCACACTTATGTCCTCTACTATATTTAAAAATCACTATTGAAACATAATCCTTTGTCCCATTTTTCTCTAATTTGTTGAGGAGTCAATCTTGTAGGTTGAAGAGGTGCTATAGTGGAGGTTCCCATTTTTGTTACTAGTTAGTGAATTCCTCCCTTCTATGGGCTAAAAATAAATTCTCTACCTTACATGCCATGATAAAAGAATCGAATAAATGACTTGGTTTAAATATGTGCACCTATTGTTGGATGTGATATTTGTGCCTACTAAGAAATAAAGTATTCAATTTTTCATATGTTATCATTTACACTTACAATGATAGATTTTGGAATCGCTAAATACAATCCTTGACAAATATTTTTTATCATATCTTCTTTAATTGTTTGAAGTAATTTTTTATCAAGGTGCCATGCAATAGTGTGACTATAATACCATTAAAAACTAACCACTTGGCACTAAGATGCTTACTCTTCTTCTAAGAATGAATCCACCTATACTAGAATTTCTCTAGTTCTAGCTATAAATATTCGATGGTCACTTTTTCCCCACTTGGGATTTTGAGTTCATGCACTTAAAACAAATTCTCCATTTGATTTATCTAAGTAAACATATCCTTGTTATCAAAATTGTGTATCTTTTCTTTTGACATCAAGTTCCTAGATTTCATACGAGGGTTAGCATTTCAATTTGACACCCCTTGATTGAAAGGGCTCTAGTGTTATTCATTTGTTTGTGAGAATGGTATCCTCTAGATTGATTCTTATATATATTTCATAGAACCTATCACATTGTTCATTCATTGAAGACTTAACATTAGCTAAATTTATAGTTTTAACTCATTTTGCATAGTGTGTGTATCCTCTTCCAATTAACCCACTTTTTATCCCATGGGAAAGGATTTACAAATTAGGTCACACTTGATCCAAAATTTAATTTTATATCCTCTTTATCAAAATTATTTCCTAGTGTGTAATATTTTTTCCTTTAAATCTAGTTTAAGGTCCTACTGTAGGAAATAATCTAAAATTGAAATTGAATCTAATGCAAAACAAGAGATTTCTATTTCAAACTACTATAAGCATTTAGATAGAGCTCAATAAAAATATAATTCAACAAGGCATAAATAAAACACTCATCTCAAATATTAGCAAAGACTCCATTGTTGAAATATTTTCTCCAATAATTAGTTTGTATGTGGATGATCCTTTTCTTCAAGACTAGTTGATTTGACAACATGTACTTAGCTCAAAATTGATGGATTATTCAATGGGTGTGAATGTGCCTCAATTTATAAAATTTTGGGAAGAGGCAATGAATGGTGATACCGAATGTGGAAAATTCTTGAGAGTATTTCCCTAGGATCATGGTGATAAGAATACAATGCAGGTTGTTGGAATGTGAAGAGATGGGGATGCACTTACTAAATTTGGTAAGTGCTTGTAGCCATGAGGGATATAAGTAAATTGTGCATCTAGGAAGCCTAGATTGTTGGGTTTGGTGGAGAGGATATTGGAAGCATGAGAACAAGTTTTCTTAGGTATCCTTTATTCTTGGGATAGGTTGAGGGAATATAGGCATAATTAAATAATATTATTATTTAATTATTTTATCCATGCATGTGAGGTGGTAAATAGGTGTAAATAGTATATATTATGAGGTGGGATGAAAAAGGGAGATAATTAAAGAATAAGATTATTTAATTGAGGGAATTTAGGTGAAGGGGACTTGTCTAGGTGATGGATGGAAAATATTTTTAAAAAGTGTCTACATTTTTCTCCTCTTTCATATAATAATGCGACTAAGTGGTGTTATGCCAAAGAAGAATAAAAGGTAGGGTGAAATAAAGTAAAGCTTTAGTGGTAAGTTGCATTGGTTGTTCAATGATGATTATAGAAGTGATGCACCCTCAAGAGATGTGTTGGGAAAAATTAAGCCCAAGAGATCTCTTGGAAATCTAGAGGATAATAAAAAAAAATGTCATGATTGATAAAATATGACTTGAGAGAAATAATATTTGGATGATGTACATGCCATGGATATAGACTTGATGATGGATGAGGATTACGCATATTGATTGATGTTGCTAGGATGATTTGATGATAGGATTTTGGATTGTATGGATGTACACGTTGGATGATGAAATATCACAAGGATGTAATGCAAATAAATGACACATAATATGGGGTGTTATGGATAAATGATGATATAATGATAAAGGAAATTTAATTCTATCATATTAAAGTCACATGCAAGGAACAACCTTCTATTTTCTATAGAATTTACCAATATGCACCATGATAGAAGGGATCATGATGAGGATGTGTCATGTGTATATGTATTGACACACAAACAAATAATTTAAACATAGTATAGTGATCCAATAGGCATGTTATCGTGGCACACCATCATATGAATGATGAAGCTTATTATGATGGTGTGATGGATGAAGAAGTAATTCACTAAAAGAAAAAAATAAGAAGAAATTCAAAAGTAAATATGAAAACAAAGAAGTGACAAATAATCAATCAATCAAAAGCATGTAGAAAACATAAGTTGGTATCCAATAAAATGTTGAAGGTAGGGGTGTGTGGGAAGATGAGATGGGGGCTAGATTTGATTGGCAAGGAACCAAGGATTGGCGATGAGGATTTGATTAGAGTTTTCCCCTGGTCAAGCTATGAGTTGTAGATTATTTTGGTAATAATTATAATAACATTGTTGATGTGGGAAGGACACATCTCAAAAATAATGCAAGGATTGGGAAAGACATGCCCCGATGATGATAATTAGATTTATTTTAGGTTAAACATAACTTACATATAACAATATAAGGAGAAAATATTATGAATGTTTCTAGATAAATGTGAGACTCTAGGTGGGGTATTAGTGCAGACAGGAATTAGGGGTCCTATGTGACTATCAATTCTAGCAACAAAAATAAACCAATTCCATCAAACTATTTAGCATGATTTTAAATTTAATTTTTTATTATATCTCACAGGCATAAATTTACAGTTCATGGATGCATTCATACATAAACATTTTACAGGCAAGATTTTTATTATAATCAACTCTAAGTTTTTTTTACTGGTAGCAATTTTACTATTCAACTATGTTGCTACATCTAGTAAATATCTACAACTCTTTAACCCCGCCACTTGCTATGCTCTATTCTCCATGTTCTTGCATATACAATTTATTGCAGACCTTCAAACTTATTCATTCTTCCTTCAAAAGTTGATCAAACCCCCATTCAATATTTTTTTACTTTTATATTGTTTCAGGAAAATGGAAAGTGACCAGTATTTCTCCCCAAAATAATTCCATGCCTCCCAACCACTTCCTTGGTACCCTGCGTTGGAGATATATAGTCAACCAATTTTTTAAAAATATGCCATTTTTTAATAATATCTCAATAGACCCTTGCACTTCCTTTTGGAGGATTTTAAATTTTCAAAATAGTAAAAAAATGAGTCCCTTCACCATAATATGTTGGAATGAATTTAATCAAACACTTTTTAAATCTACAAAGTCCCATAGATTGTCTCATGAATGATTTGACTTCACAAATTAGTAAGGAAATGAATCGACCTCTCCAACAAAAGTACAAGTGTTGAAAATTTGTCATTAATATTTATTTATTTTTAATCTTCAAAATGCAAACAACAATCTAGAGGTCCCACACAACATAAGGGAATATTAACTCCATTAAAAATTTCCCCAACATATTGCCCAAATTGTGGGCTTGTCATTTATATCAAATTTATAATTTTGGAGTCAATTTTGGGAATGCAAATGCTAAGTGGGGTATTTCCTTGACAAAAAAAATCAATAAAATTTAAATAGAATTCAATACAAGTGAAGTTCCTAGTTATGTGTGTGTAATCAAGTCTTCCCAACAACATACACCTTCCAAGAGCACCACATAACAAATTGAAAGTAATAACAATTTCATCAAATACTTTTCCTACACACACCCCCATGATGTAACAAAAACAACACAAAATGAAGAGAAATCAAACTAAATGAATCTTTGCTTTGGCAATGCAAGATTGCACATTCATCTAAGTGCTCCTACATCACATATACCAAGTAGGAGAAATGTTCCATGAGGTTGTAGCTCATTAAAATTTGTGGAAGCTTTGAATGGTGATCCCATGCTTATTTTTTATCTAAATTTCTTAATCATCAATCGCCTTCTTTTGTTCACGTATCAAAACCTCTTTACTTCTCCCTTCTTTCACATTCATTTATTGCTTACGTTTCAACTTGCACTCACCTTGGTGGTCACCTTCATTTGGTTCTTTCCAATGACTTTCTTCACTCCTTTTCCAATTATTTGGTTGCACCTTCTTCCTTTTCTCTTCCTTGTGCAATTGTTGCACCAACTCTTCATCACCTTCCTTAACCTCACTCAAAGCTCTCTTCTCATGAACTACTATTGGGTTGCTCCCAACCTTACTTTTCATTATCATAACTTTTTCACTAGCATGAAAACTTGAACCAATGAACTATCCCTTACTTGCTTCTCCTTGTCCTTCAATGGACTGAAATGATACTCCCTTCCATCTTTTGTGATGGTATACATATTTTCCCAACCATCATACACAACATGTCTATCATATTGCCACGATCTATCCATAAGGACATGACAAGAATCCATGGGTATCACATCACACAACACCTTGTCAATATATTATCAATTTAAAATCAAACCAAGCTTTGTTCACTTACCAAAAATTGATGGTCCTTTTGCAACCAAGTGACTCGGTAAGGATTTGGATGTCTTGTCCATTTCAATTGTACCTTATCTACTATATCTCTTGTCTCCCCTGCATAAATTATATCTTGGTGATTCCTTTCATGCCTCCACAAGGAAGGAGATACTATAGACACACCAAAATAGTTCTGAAATGATTGATGAAGTAGTAAAACTACTACATATCTTGGTGATTCCTTTCATGCCTCCACAAGGAAGGAGATACTACAGACACACCAAAATAGTTCTGAAATGATTGATGAAGTAGTAAAAGTACTACAAGATAGTTTCCCTAGAGAAAATGTTGATAGTTCCCTATCTGGTGTGCAAAAATTGAGGCTAATACCTAACTCCTTTAAGGAATATTCTACCAACTTATAAGAAAATTTGGTAAAATAAATGACAAAGAAGGTCAATGATAAGAGACTAACTAAAATATTTGAAAAATGCAATTTTGCACATGGTAAGTTGCAAGGCAGCTTAAAAGATGTTCAAAATTGTGTAGAAGAAGGTAAAGATCTATTTCAATTTTGTTTAAAATGGCCTAATTTTACAAAGAGAATTAAGGACCAAATGAAATCAATAGAGTCACAAATTTCTCAAGTCAAAATTGTGTAGAAGAAGGTAAATTTCTATTTCAATTTTATTTAAAATGGCCTAATTTCACAAAGAGAATTAAGGACCAAATGGAATCAATGGAGTCACAAATTTCTCAATCCTCTGGTGTCTATGATTTGGTTAATGAGGTAGACGGTACAATAAGGGATGCTATTAAAAATATGAATAGACAAATTTTCCAATTACAAGAACAAAAAGAAAGATAATAATGCAGTTTGTTAGCTCAGAGACTTGGTAAGTGCAAAACTTACATCTCTGACTGGAATTTTGGCTGATGCTGAGAAGATTTGCAAAAGAATCTCTCCTAGTTCTCTAGATGAAGGTGAAGACCTCCATCTAAAGCTTGAAATTCAGTGTGGTATACTTTCCTTCTCTAAAAAGAAGTGGGAGATAGCAAAAAAATATTGGGAGGCATACCTTGCGAAATTGAAGTTGTCTAGTTAGGGTAGTTTTCCCTCCTCAAGTTAAGGTGTACATTTTTTCTCTATATAGATAGATTTCTTGATTTCAATGTACATATGCGAAAGTATTAGAGAGTGTTGCAGTACAATTTTGGTCAATAACATTGTTAGGGGGAGTGTCCCTAGTATAAATTGTTGGAGAAGTGTTGAGTATAGGAGTAAAGTAGTAAGGGGGAGCTATTCTTATGTATATACATATATATTTGCAACTTAGAGGAAAATATTTGGAATAGTTGGTGTAATCTGAGAAATCTGATACTTTGAGCCATTTTCCCTTGATGTAAAAGGGGGAGAATTATGAGTAGTTTAAGCTTTTTGAGAGCATGTTTCCATCAATGACAAAGGGGGATATTTTTGGAGGTTTGTTTATCATTGAGGAGATTATTGGCAACATGAGCATCATGATGTGAAGAAATTGTTGAGTGGAGAGATTGATGAGCATGATATTAAATGGTGTTTTCATTGATGGAATCTCATGAAAGATATCCAAAATTGTTGGTTTAGAGAAGATAAAATGGTTTAGATAATTACCTAAGTCCCGGAGTGCAGTTCCAATGTTATAGTGAACCAATTTTGTGGTTTGCATTGCTTTGCTATGAAGAATCTAGTTATGTAGTTTAGAGGTAATAGTGATGCAGGTTGGAAGAGTCTAAATCCATATGGTTTCATGATTTGATGTCTTTCATAGTCAAAGATAATGTTGGCAAGGAATTAGCTCTAGAAATGGTAGAGTTGCAGTGACAAAATGTATGTTGGAATGCTCTACATTCCACCGTGGATGAATATTTTGATATGCAAATTTGTGGTAGTGTTTACAATTTTCAATAGTGTTTACATTCCAATTGGAAAGTGTTTTTATTTTCTGCATGATGAGTTGTGAGTGAACAGTTGGTCCATTTTGTGGTTACTTCACCAATGGTTCTGACCTAAAGTTTTGGGGTCATGCAGAGTTGAATAGTATATGGAGAAAAATCATAGGAGTGATTATGGGTCATGTTGACCTATTTTGGTGGTGTATGTTCCTTGGCTCCTTTTGCAAGGGGGTGAGCCCACAAAAGTGGTTTATAATTTGAGTGAGTAAGGAAAACTTCTAAAAACCTCACCCATGCAAAAAAAAATTGTTTTGAGGGGTTCGAGCGAACTCAATGTTCGAACGAACCCAAAAGGGGTTCGCTCGAACCCACTTCACATGTGGGAACCCACATTTCCCATTGTGGAAATGGGGTTTGATCGAACCCTAGTTCAACAGAACAAGGGTTCAGACGAACCCCCCTTTTCCCACCTTCCCACCCTCTGACGCAAAAAGACTCCAGATTTTCGTCGTTTGAAGCTCGGGTTGAGGATGAAAATGGAGGAGAATTCACAGACCCAACTGGAATATGGTATTCCTTAGAATGAGCTATCCAACGAATATAATTTTAATATGTTTTGGTTTTATTATGTATGTGTTTTTTTAATTTTATTAAACATAGGTTTTTCACCGAAAATCAAGCTCTTTGTTTTGCACATGTGGAAAAATAGCAAAATATCAAAATAAAAAATTTAAAACTATGCTTGTGTTGGGTATTGATGTCCTTGATCCATTCAAAATAAAAATTGAATTTTGATACATACAGAAAAAGTTATATTGTATGCAATTTGCCTATGTCTGAATTACAATTGATTTGACTTCGAAACTTGATTAAGGGAAAAATATTCAATAAAAAACTATGAGACCAAATGAAAGTGCTAGATATCGTAGTTACAAATCTCAATTCGAAAAAATTAGAATTTCATCCTTCATACAAAAAAATTTATGTTGTATACGGTGAGCGTCACTTTTTAAAAATGTTGTTTTCTGAAAAAAAACCAGTTTTCATGGGAGATGGAAAAAGAAGTGCAATTAGATTCCAAAAAATTTGAAAAAAATATTTTTAGAATCTATAAACAAAATGTGATGAGACTCTAGTTTGCATCATCTTCAAAGTCCTCACGGTTTAGCCGCTATAGGTGTCTGAATGTGAAGATTTAGTTAAAAATAATAATTGCAGTGTCCAATTTGGCCAAAAATTGTAAACCACTATTGTGGGATCACCCAAGGTGTGTGTGTTGGTATTTTGGACCGACAGGTTATTTGGTGCACGGTACATCTAATTAGGCTAACCTAATTGATGCTTCGGTTTGTTGCAATATATATATACAAGGTTGATTCATTATGTGAATGGGTGGATAGAACGTGTAGTGTGTGTGCAAGACCTGGTATAGAGAAGTGGAAATTATAGTTGTGGTGAAGTATGAAGTGTGTTAAGTAATTTTTATGAGCTTTAGTGGAACTATATCTTTAGCATATTTCAGATGCATTGTTTATCTATTCATCATTGGCAATGAGACAGTGCCATTTCTTCTATCTCTTTCTACTTTGGGAAGTGATCCATTGATAATCATCCATTCTCTTTTTTTTGGACAGTGAGTCCACCTTTTGTATCAAATATTGTAATCGATTATAATATATTGTGAGCTAATCATCATTGTGATTTTTCCCTTTCTGGGTTTTCCAAATAAAATTTGGTGTTCTTGTGTCCATTGATGTGATGCATGCTTTATATGTTCATTTCATTTACTACAAGTTGAATATGATGCTTTGAATGAATGTTTGAATTGATAAAATAAATGAGTTTCAATGAATATTAACTCATCCCCCTCTCAGTATTTTGGGTTTCCAATAGAACCAACATTAAATAAATGCATTTAATAATTAATTTCCTCGAATCATGTGTGTCCTGGAAGTTTAGGCCAAGACCCATTCGCCCATGAGTGAATGGGTCCCCTTTATGAGCCAGAACTTAAATTAAAATATATTTCTGGTGGTATTTTAATGATTAAAATTTAAATTGTGTCAGCTTTTGGAATCTAATTTTTGGGAAATTTGATACACTTATAAATACCTATTTTTTTATCATTTGGAATCTAACAAAGAAATAATGCACACCTTCTAGCATTCAAGAGAAAATATTATTGTCAAGAGTATTCAAGAGCAGCATTATCAATCATTTGTAGCAACAATCAAGATCCTAACATCATGTCAAAGTTTATGTGTGTTCATGTTGTCTTGTGAAGGATAACATGTGTTGTAGGTCTTCATGCATTCAAGCATTCAAGCCAATCAAGCAAGCAAGATCCATTTCCCTTGAAGTCATGTGTATGACTTCAATCCTTCAAGGAAGTTATTGAAGCATGGTGAGTTGCAGCAAATTATTTGTTCATCATTTCCTTCTTTTCCATTAAGGTTTTTATCATTGGCATTGCCATTGTGAAAGTGGGAACTCTATTCATGGGGTTTGACTGAGGCAAGCCCTATATGCCACAAACATTTTTCTCTCTTTAAGGTTATAGGTTGAAGAAGGATTGAAGAGATCTTGAAGAGAAATTTTGCATTGTTGCATTTGTTGTCATCATTCTTGTCAACCTATGAAAACTAATAAATGTAGAATTCATTTCCATCATTCTAAAAAAATTGCAAGTGAAAAACATCTCAAATCTAGCACTAGAGGACTGAAAAAAGTATTTTTGGAAGCCTAATCAAAGTCCCATCCGTTCCTAGGGGTGAACCAATCCCTCTACACATGTTGAAATCAACTTTTGGTGGTACGTCCATGCCCTTTGATATCTCCTAGATCTTCTTGCAAAGTTTTGTTACAATTTGTTTATCTTCGAGAATCTGCATTTTACATATTAAGTCATATAGTTCAGTTAGCTTCATCATTTCAAATCATTTCTAGATCATTCCTAATCATCCTAAGGCCCTAAAGAATTCACCAACCAAGGTTTGATTGCTTGGTTGAAAGACAATCTCTTAGCTTTGCGGTTGGTATTCTAATGAAATCTTGGAAAAGGCTCCTTTGAGTCCTAGGTTCTTTAAACTTAGGATCTAGGACCCCCTTTTCCAATCATTTCACTGGAGTATGCATCTAAAGCTGAAATAAAATCAAAGAGTCATGTTAATATGTTGGCAAGCATATGTTCAATGAAAGATTAGAAGATTAGGCTTTGAAAGCATATCAAAATTTGGTGGTTGAGACAGTTGCAGAACGAGATATAGAAGCACAAGAAACATATCATATGCAACAAAACTACCTTTTATGATTTGTAGTCATAAATTTATATCATTGAATGTAGGTAAAAAAGTGATCCATCGCCTAAAGAAAATAACCAATGGTAGTGAGATATATTCTAAATACATACAATCCTACATGCACCGGCTAGATCACCTAGATATGGTAAAACTAATTGAATCAACAAGAGTCTTCACATATGTTACTTGTCGCAAAGAATGTAAATAGTGAAATAGAAAATAAAAATAAATTATGTAATTTTTCCATAGTTCTATTCCATTCCAAAAGAAGAATCTGAATATTTTGAAAAAAATTCTTGAAGTGAGTTACTTCTATTTAAAACATTTTTGACAAATAGACAAAGATATAGGCTTCAACAAAGAAGAACTCATTCATAACTAGAAGCACATGAATACATAAAAATACAACGCATGGTATGTTGATTGCACAAATCAAATTAAAGTTTTCCTTGAAGAGGAAAACTAAATTATGATGAAAATATGAATATACAAGATACTCTAGAAATTAATGAATGGGAGTTATTATCTCAACTAGGTAGGTTGCTAATAATCACAATTTAAATGAACTTGAAATTATTAGTCAATGTAATTTTGACAACAACAACAACATATGAGAAATTCACACTATTCATGCACACATTTGTATCATAATATAGTTCAATTTGTAAACACAAACAATATTTCCCAATAATATGATCATTCCACCTTGAGTTTGTACAACCAAAACTATACATTATCAATGAAAAAATAGCTAACACTTACTATCATTACAAATCACTCGATTCAAAATTGTTCAAAAGAACCACTACATATGGTCATACTAGGAACTAAAAGAACTAAAAAATCCTATTTGGTTAGTTGCATAAGAAATGTGCTTCAAAACTTCATACCAGCAAGAGTAAATCCACTCCTTATTCTTGCTCCAACAAGCATTGTAGGTTTTAATATACAAGCCTCAACTATACATGCAACCCTCAAGATTCCAATTAGAGAAATGCAACCACTACAAGGACAAACATTGACAACATTTCAAGTTCAGACATGAAAAATATACAATATATTCTCCTCAATGAAATGAGCTTCATTAGGCCAAAGCTACTATTAAAAATTGATATCAAGTTATGTGAAGCAGTCCCCCAACAACATATTTTCTTTGGTGGAATTTCTATAATTATTATAGGACACCTTGCACAACTGACACCTATTAAGGATAAACCTGGGTATGTTTGAGATCATCATGGAAAAAATAGGCCCTTAAGTGGCAAAAAAATCAGAAAAAACAGAATTAGGCAATTTGACATAAAAATTTGAATAAGTTATCTATATTATTTCAAAAATATGTAAGAATAGAATTTAAAAAAAAAATGAATTTAGTTTCTAAACTACTAGGTTTATTTTTAAAAAATAAAAATCTATTTGGTGAAAATTTGAAATTTCAATGCAGTAGCACTTAAATTTCAGGGAAAAAATAAGAAGTAGGTGTCTGTCTGACCACCCTAACCACAATAAAATGATAATATTTTTTTATAAGATTTTAGATATAATTAGAAGACTCATGTCCCGATGTGATGCATATTTTTTTATAATTTTTTTCCAAGTAAATAATTAATTATCATTTTTTATTACAACTTTTTAAAAATATAAAAAACTCGTATGTCTAACCACCTTAACTTGGTCAAAAATTCATGAAATTCAATTTATTTATTTTTAATCCTATAGTATGCAAACCATAGAATGTGATGAACATTTGAGGGGTTGGTGCAAGAAGTTGGGTCCACGAAGAGGGGAAGTTTCGGACGAAAAAAAAATTCTCGTGCAAAAAGCATACGCGTTATGGTTCGGGTTACAAACCTAAAACGCGTACGCATTATGAAACACGTACGCGTTCATAACGCGTACGCGTTTCTAAAGACTATTTATTTTTTTAAATAAGCGACTGCGAAAGTCATTTTCACAGCCGACTTTGGAGCGTCAAGACAACAAACAGCAGATCGCGTACGCGTTTTGGACAACCAGAATCTGCTAAATTTTCACTCTCACCTCCTCTAGTCAACACACCTGACCTCAGCGACCTCCGGGTTGGTTGAATTCTATAATATTTTTGCATTATAATTGCTATTTAGTTATTTTTGTTTTATAATTGCTATTTAGTTATTTTTGTTTAGTTTGTTTTAATTTAATATTTAATAGTTTTTAAACTGCATTTAATTAACCGAAAACATCAACGAAACAAACAACATAAAATTTTAAATCGAAAACCTAAATTTGACACATTTAGTTTTGAAATTTAAAACCCTAAACTGTAGGTTCTAAAAAACTAATTTACTCAGACCGTTAATCTTTGAACCTAAACCCTAGAAAACGTAAACTAAAACCCTAGAAAACATAACATAAACTAAAACCCTAGAAAACATAAACTAAAACCTTAGAAAATGTAAACTAAAACCCTAGAAAACATAAACTAAAACCTTAGAAAACGTAAACTAAAACCCTAGAAAACATAAACTAAAACCTTAGAAAATGTAAACTAAAACCCTAGAAAACGTAACGTAAACTAAAACCCTAGAATTTACGTAAACTAAAACCCTAGAACATAAAACCCTATTTGTAGGTTAAAATTAGGTTAAATCTAGGGTACAATTAGGGTTTGGCTTAAACTTTAATATATATTGTATAGTTAGATTTCAAAATTACAATTAGGGTTATGATTAGGTTTACTTGTTTAATATTAAAGAATTCAATTACCTGCTTCTAGGGTTAAAATTCATTCTAGGGTTAGGGTTCTAAGATAAATATTCGGGTAAGGGTTGAGGTTAGGGTTTGTATTCAACTAGGTTTAGAGTTAGGGTTATATTTTTATTAGGGTTAGGTTTAGGATTATGAAATTATGAATTAAAATTTAAGATGCAGGTTAGGGTTGGAGTTAGAATTAGCCCCGTCAATTGGTGTAGGGTTCTAGGGTTGGGGTAAAAATTAAATTAAGAGTCTAGGGTTAAATGGTTGTAATTTTGGTGAGAGTTAAACATTCAATCAATATTTAATTAGGTTTATGATTAAAAAGTTTATATGCATTTAGGGTTAGTGTTCAACTAAGGTTATGATACCCGATTTAATTACAATTAGGGTTAGAGTTCAAGTTAGAATACATTAGGGTTCAAGTTATAATTAGGGTCTATGGTTCAAGTTATAATTAGCCCGTCTATGGTTCAAGTTAGAATTAGTGTGATAAAAATTCTAATATAAGGCAACATATCCCTAGATGAAATCGTATTTTAAAAAATTCTTCATCTATATCGATTAAATTTTTTATCTTAAACTTGAAAAATAAGGATTTAAAAATCATGAATACTAGTGGAACTTTTTAAAACACATAGGGTTTTAGTCTTATTTCTTCAATTTTTGTTTCTCACAATCTTAGTTTTGAAAAAGTTTATTTACAAACTTATATAACAATGGGGTCTTTAGGTGTGATCAACAAAGTTTATTTTTAGTAGAGATAATTGTGAGGTATCACAAGACAATGCATTTCCCTCAATTTGTTATAACAACCATAGACTTTTAGTCATAACATATTGAATTTTCATTTCCTTCACTCTTGATTCAACATAATCTAGGTCGATTGTTACCATTTTGTCAAAGGGGACCGTCTTAGAACATCAAATTATAGATTTTCCTTCATTATTATTACTCAAAATTTAAAAAAATCAAGAAATTAAAATGTATAACTCTAAATTCTATAATTGGTGAAGGATTGGGTTGCAAACTTTCTTGGATTTGACCCTACCGAATTGGTAGTTTGGATTCCTTATTTTTTTGCATAATTATTACTTTTAATCACTATAATTTTAATTTATTTGCATCCTTTAAGTTTCATGTAGTATACTATTTAATAATTTATTATTAAAATAATATTTAATTCTCATACCTTTTATGTCTCTCATATGAACAATATTTTGTGTTCTATGGTAACTCCTATTATCATTTCCCCTTTTCAAATGTACCATGATTCCTATGTTTCTATTATTATATGTTTAAATGTATTCTTAATATGTTTAAATGTATCCTTATAACCAATTTTTTTAATTTCTAGATCTTAATGGTTATTACATTATTCTAATATACATAGACACTAAACCCTACATTCTAAAATATGAACACAAACCCTTACCCAAAACTCAAATTGTAAACCACAAATTTGAAATTTTCAAAACTTGTAGAAACTTAAATTATAAACTTTAAAATGTGTACATGCTATGGATTTTTAATGAACATTACTGATTTTTTAATGATAAATCGAATGGTCTTCAAATGAATTGCATTTTGGATTTGTGCATGTTCAATGTGATTTTTAAATAGTTCTTTCAAATTGTCTTCATTATTTAATTAGTTTGTTGATATATATTTTTTAATTGTTTAACATGTGCAGTTGCCATTTGGTTGTACATTCACATGGATCCACTATTTAGCATTGAGGATTTTATGCCTGAACCACATATTCCTGTAGATCCCATAGATCCTAACCCACCACCACCAGAAAAACCCATTCCTCCTAACCCACCACCACCAGAAAACCCCATTCCTCCAAACCCTCCACCTCCTAACCCCCCACCCCCTATAGTAGACCAGGATCAGTTGAGAGAGAGCATTAGGGAAAATCTTACAGTCATTCAAGAAAATATAGATCTGATTAAAAATGAGCCTAGAATTCCCCCCCATCTCTCACGGTTTGCATCTACGATGCAAATTATTGTCGATTCTGTTCGATCTATTGATGCGGACCTAGATAGGTTCCATCAATGGAGAGACGAGAGGAGACAATTCTATGCAGATGGATTGTCTTATAAAGAAATTAATGACCTTAAAATTACCAAAGAAGCCATGTGCCAATATTTTTTTAACCCTCAAACTAGCCAACCAATTCCACCCACCAAAAAACGAATTTCAATTTTATGGTGTAGGCACCCCTTGATAGCTGCACATTTTTGGGATAGATGGTGGATGGTGTTTGATACTCCACCACATGGCAATTCTGAGGTGCCCCTATACTTTTTGAGAAAGTTATGGGCAGAGTTTGAGTTGGGTTTAAAACCCAACTATTTTGATATGAGGTCATTTCAGGGAGCTGGGCGTGGCATGCCCCAACATAGATTAGGAGCACGTGTTGATCCTCAACGACGTGCTCCAATTGCTCCTATTGTTCCTCCTGCTTCTCCTGGTGTTCCTGCTGCATTTCAGCAGCAAACCATGCTATCGACATTAGGAGCATTGAGTTCACTTTCAGGACATCTCACTCATCAGACTTCACACGCGGCGGCTGAAGTGGTCAATAGAGAGCATGGAGGCTCCAGCAATAGGAATACTCAGGCATCCACTTCAGGTGACCCACCTGCGTCTGAGACAGAGTCATTTATGGATTTACTATATTCTGAGCATCATCTTACACAGGTATGTTCATCTTTTGAACTTAATATATTTTTTTGGAATGTGCAAAATTCATGTTTAAATAATAACATCAAATTATATATATAATACAATATTAATTCAATAAGTGTTTGGTGTAGACGCATGATCAGACAATGCCTGAAACTCAAAATGATCATGTCTATATGTCGAGTGTTGTAGATATGGGCTCACCTTTTGGTCAGGTACTTAAACCAATATATATTAAATTTAGTTTGTGTGGATATATATATCTAATTTATTTTGAATGTTTACACATGATGTGTGATTGATATATATTATATCTAGATGCAGGGAGGTCAGATGAGCATGCCTAGTCTACCAAGCACAAGTTGTGGTGAGCGCTCCTAAGTCATCATCAGCTCAGGTGCATTCTTTCAAAAAGTTTGTTAAGTTTGAATTAAATACACATCATAGATCTAATTTAATTTTTACATTTACATACACATGCGTGAATGATCTATACAAATTGTTGTACATATATATGCAGGCATTTCATGAGACACCCATTGCAGGTGCACCTGAGACATCGTCAGCATTTATGCATGGGCAATCTCAGGTGCGTGATCTTGAGGTCATATCATTCAAGGTTGTAAACTTTACTAAATATCCTAAACAATTTTTACGGATCTTTTAAATATATATATATATATATATCTATATATATATATATTCGAGGTTTTAACATATTGATTGCTTTATATGAATATGCAGGATATAGTAGATCAGGCATTTGAATCTTCTCAAGTGACAATTATGCTACCCATTGAACAAAATGTTCCAGTAGATCCACATGATCATATGGTAAATTATTCATGTCTTAAAAATCATTTTTATTGTATTTACTAGATATTTAATTAATTTATTTTTTTTTATCCAAAAGTTTATATTTTGTCAGGTTTAAATATGTTTAATTATATCAAAATTTATAAATAAATTTAAATCTAATTTCAAGTTACTTGTACTCTTTTACAGCATGATGTAGGTACATCTAATCGACCTGGAACAAAGAGGAGACTTGATTTGACTGATCAGCCTGGTAGTTAAATGGTTTTAAATTTTAAATAGACCAGAGATCTCTAGTTTTATTTAAACTTTTATGTGTTGGACTTGACATATACATATTTTTGTTTATTTATATCAGATGACTTTAATGTGATGATTATATATATGCAGTCAATTATGATCATGTTATGCTCATTTTGATGATTATATGCACTCATATGTATATGTAGATCTAGATATTTTATCTAATTTTCAAGTAATACATGCACTAGATATAAATTCTTATCTCTACAATCAAATTTCATAAATATATAATTTATCACATGGTTAAAGGTGATAAAATTTAAATATTCCCTAAATAGTTTAGATTATATTCATAATAAATTAAGAGCTCGTGTAATTTTAACTATTTACCAATTCTAGAAAATATTTGAACAATTATATGAAATGTATAATCTATAAAATTGGAATGAGATTTTTAAAATGCTACTAATAAGTTAATTGAAAATCATACAACTATACAACATGATGAAACATATATGTGTGCACATGTACATCCAATTATTTAGCTTATCAATTTTTACGTGAAGACCAAAAATTGATATTTACAGTCTCTTGATAAAATAATTTTTTAGTGACAATCGCATGGTAGACCAACTTGATGAGAACCTGCAAAAATAATTAATGTAAACTGTAAGTAGTTCTATAATTTTTTTGATTCATTTAAGTAAATATATAGTAAAAGTTACAAAATTGGATCTTATAAATTTCATAAAAATTCAAATGATGTTTTCCATAGGATGGATGAATGGGATGGATGTCATGAACCCTAAGGTATGGCTTAATGGGTCCTATGAGAATGGCTTAAGGGGAATTATGCGAGTGACTTAAGGGATGCAAGATTGTGGAATAAGGGTACATGTAAGAGGATATGACTTAAGGGTCCTAAACCCTTAACCCTAAACCCTAAACCATGTGACCTAAATCCCAGGAGATCAACGCTAAACCATTAATCCATATAAATTTTTTATTCTAAGCATCACATGAACCCTAGAAACCCTAAACCCTAAACCACATGACCTAAATCC
>CM021108.1:621391351-621554792 GCA_007115665.2 Sequoiadendron giganteum
TTTACACATGATGTGTGATTGATATATATTATATCTAGATGCAAGAAGGTCAGATGAGCATGCCTAGTGCTGACCAAGCACAAGTTGTGGTGAGCGCTCTTGAGTCATCATCAACTTAGGTGCGTTCTTTCAAAAAGTTTGTTAAGTTTGAATTAAATACACATCATAGATCTAATTTAATTTTTACATTTACATACACATGCGTGAATGATCTATACAAATTGTTGTACATATATATGCAGGCATTTGATGAGACACCCATTGTAGGTGCACCTGAGACATCGTCAGCATTTATGCATGGGCAATCTCAGGTGCGTGATCTTGAGGTCATATCATTCAAGGTTGTAAACTTTACTAAATATCCTAAACAATTTTTACGGATCTTTTAAATATATATATATATTCGAGGTTTTAACATATTGATTTCTTTATATGAATATGCAGGATATAGTAGATCAGGCATTTGAATCTTCTAAAGTGACAGTTATGCTACCCATTGAACAAAATGTTCTAGTAGATCCACATGATCATATGGTAAATTATTCATGTCTTAAAAATCATTTTTATTGTATTTACTAGATATTTAATTTATTTATTTATTTTTATCCAAAAGCTTATATTTTGTCAGGTTTAAATATGTTTAATTATATCAAAATTTATAAATAAATTTGAATCTAATTTCAAGTTACTTGTACTCTTTTACAACATGATGTAGGTACATCTAATCGACCTGGAACAAAGAGGAGACTTGATTTGACTGATCAACCTGATAGTTAAATGGTTTTAAATTTTAAATAGACCAGACATCTCTAGTTTTATTTAAACTTTTATGTGTTGGACTTGACATATACATATTTTTGTTTATTTATATCAGATGACTTTAATGTGATGATTATATATATGCAGTCAATTATGATCATGTTATGTTCATTTTGATGATTATATGCACTCATATGTATATGTAGATCTAGATATTTTATCTAATTTTCAAGTAATACATGCACTAGATATAAATTCTTATCTCTACAATCAAATTTCATAAATATATAATTTATCACATGGTTAAAGGTGATAAATTTAAATATTCCTTAAATAGTTTAGTTATATTCATAATAAATTAAGAGCTCATGGAATTTTAACTATTTACCAATTCTAGAAAATATTTGAACAATTATATGAAATGTATAATCTATAAAATTGGAATGAGATTTTTAAAATGCTACTAATAAGTTAATTGAAAATCATACAACTATAAAACATGATGAAACATATATGTGTGCACATGTATATCTAATTATTTAGCTTATCAATTTTTACGTGAAGACCAAAAATTGATATTTACATCGTCTCTTGATAAAATAATTTTTCAGTGACAATAGCATGGTAGACCGACTTGATGAGAACCTGAAAAAATAATTAATGTAAACTATAAGTAGTTCTATAATTTTATTGATTCATTTAAGTAAATATATAGTAAAAGTTACAAAATTGGATCTTATAAATTTCATAAAAATTCAAATGATGTTTTCCATAGGATGGATGAATGGAATGCATGTCATGAACCGTAAGGTATGGCTTAATGGGTCCTATGAGAATGGCTTAAGGGGAATTATGCGAGTGACTTAAGGGATGCAAGATTGTGGAATAAGGGTACATGTAAGAGGATATGACTTAAGGGTCCTAAACCCTTAACCCTAAACCCTAAACCACGTGACCTAAATCCTAGGAGATCAACGCTAAACCATTAATCCATATAAATTTGTTATTCTAAGCATCACATGAACCCTAGAAACCCTAAACCCTAAACCACGTAACCTAAATCCTAGGAGATCAACCCTAAACCATTAATCCATATAAATTTGTTATTCTAAGCATCACATGAACCCTAGAAACCCTAAACCCTAAACCACGTGACCTAAATCCTAGGAGATCAACCCTAAACCATTAATCCATATAAATTTGTTATTCTAAGCATCACATGAACCCTAGAAACCCTAAACCCTAAACCACGTGACCTAAATCCTAGGAGATCAACCCTAAACCATTAATCCATATAAATTTGTTATTCTAAGCATCACATGAACCCTAGAAACCCTAAACCCTAAACCACATGACCTAAATCCTAGGAGATCAATGCTAAACCATTAATCCATATAAATTTGTTATTCTAAGCATCACATGAACCCTAGAAACCCTAAACCCTAAACCACGTGACCTAAATCCTAGGAGATCAACCCTAAACCATTAATCCATATAAATTTGTTATTCTAAGCATCACATGAACCCTAGAAACCCTAAACCCTAAACCACATGACCTAAATCCTAGGAGATCAACCCTAAACCATTAATCCATATAAATTTGTTATTCTAAGCATCTCATGAACCCTAGAAACCCTAAACTCTAAACCATGTGACCTAAGGGGATGGCTTAAGGGGATGTCTTAAGGGGTGTTGAGAGAGTGACTTAAGGGGATGCAAGAGGATGGATTAAGGATAGATATACAAGGATATGGATTAAGGGGTCCTAATAGAATGAATTAAGGGGAATTAATAGAGAGACTTAAAGGGGATGCAAGCAGATGGATTAATGGCACATACGAGGATGGCTTAAGGGGATATGAAATAAATTATAAACTTTTTATAAAATGACAATGAGTTAAATTTAGTTTTATATTTATACTCTCAACTAAATGTATCTACAACTATATATAGTTACCTGTCTGTAGATTCGAATTCCATTGTAATAAGAGTGCATCTCCTCTCTTTTTTGTATCAAGGGAGACCTGAAACAAAAAATGATATAAAACTTTAATAAGGAAATGAATTTAAAGACAAATATATATATCAATTAAATATATACATACAACTAGATATACTTACCAATATTTATTTACTCTGTTGTACCATCCACATCCTCTCTTTTTTGTAATGCATCTATGATTGTCTCATGATCATCCATTGAAAGTGTCCATAAAACTTTATTAGCAGGCCTCCCGTGATATCTAACTAGTTTTATATTGGTTGCCAAAATCAAATGTGAATAATGTATAATCTTCTTGTGTCTTTCATAATCTTCAAATGCAGGCAAGCCATTCTTTCTTATCAAATATTTTCGAAGCCAGGTGCCAACAACAACGACTGAACCAGTTGGATACTCAAAGTTATCATCATCCACTCTAGGATGTACCAACTTATATTTTCTCTCAACACATCTAGCCAACCAGTACTCTGTCTCCTCTTCATTCCCCTCGGGTGCAACAACAGCATACACATGTCCTACAAAAATAGATAAAAAATTCAATAAAGAGCACGACTTATATTTAATTCATGTATATAAACATGCATACATATAAAATTCATCTCAATAAATAATGTACCTTCTTGTACAAGATCAGAAACACGGTCATAATCATCTGATGCGAACGCTTGATTATCTTCAATTATTGTTCCATGTTGAACATGTGTCGATGTAGGTGTTAAGGCTCTTTGTTGCCATTGTTCAACCCATTCCATATTTTCACAAGCCTCCCAATCACCTACAATACAAAATTGACAAAAGCATGCCAACTCCCTTGTCCATATTGTCCATGTGTTTGCATTCAAACTCTTAAATGAATGCCATTTTGCAGATCCATTAATTGTTTCACAATCTTGTCGAGAACAAATATCATTTTCTTCAACTAACCAAAAGAAGCGGTGAATTATTGAGCTCTCACTTACTCTTGTAGATAATTTGGTATTGCACCAATCTACAATTGCATGTGCATCTCTAAATTTTGCAGCATCCTCAAATTTTAGTTGCTCTCTAGCAAGAGCTCTTTTCACACATGCACCTGCTCCATCGTGTTCTCCCTTACCATGACCGGCTTCAAAAAAACTCCATATGTGTTGGATATTATTTTCCTTATGAACTCTACATAACCAATAAAACATCCTAGCATTTTTGAATTGACCCGTGCAATTATCTGACCATATGAGATGTTCTAGCAATTGAATTCCTCTTTCTTTTAAATTTTTGTAAAATATATCAAAACAATATTGAACAAACTCAGATGAATGTAATCGATTATCACTTACATAAAAATGGTACTCTCTCAAAAAATTTCTATTATCTTCTCTACTATCATCTACATGTCTATAAACAATATGAACAAAAATAGATATTTGCACTGAATTATAATACTGTGATTGAATTTCTTCTTATGGAGCAAGAGTATAATTTTCAGCAAAATCAACAACCGACAATATAGTTCCAATTGGGAATGTGTTTTTACATAAACGAAATTGATTATCAAGCCAATGAGCATACTGAGAGTGTTGAACATATTTAGGTACAATCTTATCTTTAAATTCTTTAATAAATGCATGCACAATATTTTTTTCCATAATTAGCTCACAACGTTTTCCAGTTTTTCCATCTTTTAAAGAATACTCAACATTTTTGAATCTTTTTACATCTACTAATTGTTGTCCAGATTCATTTAAATTACTTTCATGCATACATTCACCTAATAATAAAAAGTTAGCACATCTATCACATTCTCTAGAAATACATGATTTTAAATAAAATAAGTTTCCATTAGAGGGTTCGCAAAACAAACCTGATATAAAATCTTTGATTCTTTCAGGTGGCATATTAATACCACAAATGTCCTGTATAATTTGGTTAACATGCAAAGTGCATCATATATATCGAAAACTATCATAATAATAACGAAATTGTACATGAGTCTTACAACAACAAGAAATTTGTTGCTTATTAATTCTAACATACCAAGGTTTACACTTTTCGAATGATCTTTGACTTATTTTAATATTCAATGGTAAGATTGAAGCATCTAAAAAAAATTTATATAATTCAGTTTGAGTCATATCTAAGAGATGCTTTGGATGAGGTACACGAATTTTGGAACCCACCCTTAATTTTAAGACATCTCTAATGTTAGGTGATACTCTTGTATTATCATGCCAAAATTTATCGATTAAAGATTTAATTTCATTAGTTAATTTCATGTCTGATCTTGGGAGTCTACCACTAAAACTCCAACATTGATTAATTGGATCATTTTCAATATTTTCTCTTCTTTTAGTAGCTCTAATCAAAGTTTTGGGATTTACTTTTATACATTTACTAATCCTACTTAACATTCTTTTATTTGAAGTTGCTTTATCAACTAAAGCAGTTGTTATTGCACGACGAGCCGCATTTTTATCTTTAGATCGACTTTTCTTACCTATAAAATCAATAGCATTAGCAACACTAGAAATGACTTGTTCTACTGAATCATCTTTCTTTTTTGGTTTTACAAAAATACCTAATTTTTTCATCACTTTTCTCATTTTCCACATTCTCATCAATTGCACCATGAGTTGACATTGGAATCCTAATTTCTTTCTATAAAAAAACATTTTATATATTTTATTTCCATAAGTTCTAATTTGTCTCCAAGAAACTTTACCACGAAGGTTATCTAACACATCTTTTTCAATTGTAAAAAAAACATTTTCATCTTCATCCATACAAGGGGTTTCATTTTCATTCACACAAGGGGTTTCATTTTCATTCACACAAGGGGTTTCATTTTCAAAAGTAAAAAAGATTTCATTCTCATTTTCATCAATATGAGGGATTTGATTAGCATTTGCATTCTCATAAGATATATTTTCATAATTTTTTTGTTTTTGCATTCTTTCAACCCTATAATTATTGATATCATCAATGGTGTATCCAGCTTCATCTAAACAAGCAAAATCAATATTATCAAGACTTGGGTTTGAAAGAATACCTAGAGAGATTGTTTGAATAGGTGCATTTTCCATATCATTGGGAGGTGGATTTGAAGACATACCCGAAGCTGTTTGCATATGTACTGTTTCCATATCATTCAAAGTTGTAGTTGAAGACATAGTTGAGTTTCTCTCCATAATTGTATTTTCTTCTATATTCACCATCTCCACATTTGCATCATCTACATTCATTTCATCATTCATGACTTTCTCTTCAACATTCATTGAAGTAGATGCTTCCAAATTTTTCATTTGACGAATTCTTTCTCTTCTATCTTTTTGTCTTTTTGCCTCCATATCTTTATTTGCTTGAATTTCTTCGGGTGTCATTGACATTCTACACTTTTTTCTTTGTCTTTGTTTTGATCCCATGGTTACAAAACCCTTTTTGATGAAAAAACAAATGATTTACTTGTAACCAATTTTCAAATTTTTATCTCCTTCAAATATTCAAATAACACTTTGTACTATGAAGATCCTTTCTTCTTTGAACTTTGAAGTACACAAAAATATCATGAATACATCCAAAAACTTTTTTTTGAATCTTCTTGTAAATTATTCTTGTACTTGATTCCACTTCAGAAAATTCAACCTGCACTTGACTTTTCAACCAATTTGCAATAGAATATGCCCTGCACAAGACAAATTTGTAATAAAAAATGCAGAAAATCGAACTTGCGGGCCGTACTGCAGAAAAAGAATGTTGTAGGAAAACCGTACTGTATCAGAAAATGTCAAATCAGGATAAACAGATATATTAGAAACGCGTACGCGTTACCTTTACCCAACGGGTAAAAACATAACGCATACGCATTATGAAACGCGTACGTGTTTTGTTCCAATAACACGTATGCGTTATTAAAAAATTTGTTTCCCAACCCGCCTGGAGACTTGGTTTTAGGTTCGGGAAAGCTTTGGCAATCTGAGCCTTAGCCTTTGACCTGCAACTAAAAAACTAAGGCAGATTGAAGAAGAATGTTCAACTTTGACAATATGGTTGATTTATTTTTTTTCTGAATCAATCTATAAAATTAAAACCCATTACAGAACATGATGTCTAGTTTTTATATATATAATTTTTATTAAAATTGGATTATATTTTCTATTTTTTAATTAATTTCAAAGCAAACTAGTCATTAAACTTGAAATATCAGACTTTTTTTGTTTTTTAATAACTTGTCTTTTGTTAAATTTTTTAGAAAAAAAATTATATGACATCAATCTTTAGACAATTCTTTACACAATGAAAAAAAAAAATTCAAAAAAAGTTTAGTTTAGGTCAAATTATGCTATCCATACACGTTGATTTTTAAAAACAACAATTAAGGCCAATAAAAATTAAATAATAAAAAAAATATTCAACAAAAAATTACAAAAAAAATTCCTCATCAATCTTCATGTTGTTGGCTCTCTTTCTCCAAAAGGAATTAGTAAAATACTTTTATTTGATTCAAAAAGTGTTGTCCGTACACGTGCATGGTATGGTAAAAAAACAGGGACTTTTAAAAAGTGGTTTTTATAGATCTTTATCAAAATTTAGTTTCTACAATCTGGGTATTTGAATAATTTACATATTTATAAACTAGATTCAAATCTCTAAATTTCATATTACTGACTTTTTTAAAAATTCATTGTGTAAGTGCCTCAAATTTTCAGTTCAAGTGTGACAAATTTTGAAAAACAGCAAAAACACTTCCACTTTTTGAGCTTTTTGTGGACCCAACTTCTTGCATCAGCCCTGAGATTCAAAAAATGTGATATCATTTGAAAGCTATAGATGTTTTTCAATTAGCCTATCAATTAGGATTTTATTTGTACTTCAAATAGAAAATAAATGATAATTATTTATTAAATTCAAAGTAAAGAATAATTTATATTGGTGGAAAGCTAAGAATCTCCTTTAAAAACCCTTTTTGTTTCATCAATTTTGGGTAAAAACAAGTCGCTAGCCACATACCTTACACATACCCATCATATCGCCACTTTTTGGCCCATCATGATCCTGCACATACCTACCTATGATCTATGCATCACACATAATTGCAAAAAAACTATGACACAAATTTAATATATCTGTTACATTATAAATAATATTTAGACAACAAGTTGACAATCCAATTCAAATAGAATTTTGGCATACATTACAAAACATGCACAATGCATAACCAACACAACATGATAGGGAATTATTAATGACTTGCTCAAATAAACAACTAATGTTAATTGAACAAGAATATTTTGACCAATCAATACAATTATTCATTACAAATGATCTACTAGCATTACACAATAAAAAAATTACAATCAATTGTTAAATCTATTAGTTGCACTCAGTGTTGTTGTAAATACATAGCTTAAATTATGTATTGATACCAATGATGAGAAACTACCCCAAGAGGTACTACTAAGAAAATTTCAATGTGTCATGCTTACAAAAAACCTATGGATCCAACCTGGACTTGTAAATGGATCTCTTGAAGAGTTCAAAGATATTGTATATCCCATCGAATCTAAATCGCATGAATTTCCAACATATGATACAATCACATTTGATAACTATATTGGTCCATCGTGGGATGAAACAAACCCAAAAATCATACCAATACAACATGTTTCTTGAAGCATCCGTAAACAAATACCACTATCTATGGCATGGGCTATCACTATACACAAATCAGAAGGCCTTACACTAAATAAAGCCACAAACAATATTGTAAAAGATGAAAGACAAGTCTTCATACTTACGACAATGTCTAGAGTCAAATCCATAATAGGCCTTCACATAGAGCCTACATTTTTTATCACTATTCCAAAATGAAAAAAATCCATACAACATTATTAGAAAGAAATAAGAAGCTTGCCTACAACTACTCTCCCAATGACATATTTAGGTAAGTACATTTAGTGCACAATCTTTCAAAGTTATAAAATTTTATATATTCCCTCCTTTATTAGAGAGAAAACACAAACTAATCAATTACAATATTTTTTCCTTATATAGGTGGTCAATCGAATGATCAAGAAAAGAAAAATTGAAGATTTAACCTCTTTCTCAAAACATTTTTTTGTTAAATTTATATTATCACTATATTTATGTATATGTAGAAACATATTTACAAGTTATATTCTTTTCATCTGATAACATTGTGTTTCATACAAATTCTATGACTTCAAAAGAGGAGCTACAAAAAAAATACCTAACACTCTTATTTCACTTTGATAGATGCAAATTGGCTACTAAGTGTTCAAAGGAATCTAGTTCTTTCAAAACGATGAAGACAGATCCACTACAATTATATAATTGTAATGTATCATATATAGTTTTGGATTTATATATACTGAATTATGTTATATTCAAATTCATTATTGTTTTATCTCTAATTTCTTATCAACATATTCTTTAAACCTCCTATGGGTGCAAGTGCTAGCTAGATAATTTCTTCACCTTGATAGACTACCAACAAATTAGTCTCCTTTACCATAAGAACTAGTTAATCTTAATGCAATATCTCGCAAGACGGTTTAACAAAAAAAACTAATCTTTCTTTTGTTAAATCAAATTTCACACACTATACTATCATTTTTTTTTTAAATTATAACAAATTTTCCCACAAAATATTAACATTTATACTATCTATATCAAAATACTTTTAATTCAAATTACGTAAAAGAAAATTATGCGAAGATTTGGAATCACCCTATATCTTTAATTCATACTCTCTACTCCAATCAACAACTAAATATACTCTTCCTTCCTGATCTTCACAAATTAATATTTAATTAATCCATATTTGGTACACATAAATTTAATTAACTTGGATTAAGACTTAAAAGAAATACAAGTTTTCCTTTACCAGTGATGTGGCTCGTGGTATTTGATACCCATTGGAACCCCATTTTAAGCGGTTTAATATTGTTAAAATGCACGTGACCTTTAAGTTGTTCTAACCATGCCTTTCACACGGAACTCCTTGTTTCTGACATGTGCGATTTGCATTGGTGGCAGATCTCTCTGCCCCGCTTTACAAGGCTACATTTCCGTCACGTGCGTTTTAGGTTTCAAATCAACAGTCGGGTCACACATTTTTTCTAACTGTTTTTATTCAATGAAAAGAACACCGTCATTAACCTCGTGCTAAATTGCTGGTCCCTTAAATACCATTCGGACGCCCCTGCATTTTGCCTCACCGAATCAGCCGATCAATCGAAATTCATCGAGCTTTGAGGAATTATTTACAGAGAATTTATTTTGTCTGGTAAGGGATGGCTCAACCTCGGTTGCCTACAATAGACTTTTTAGGGATTGGAAGCGAGATTGCCGGAGCAGAGAATACCAGTCCTGCCATGGATTGTTACAACCAACATATGAAGAGGCAATGTAAGTTATTTTGTTTCAATTTCAAAAGAATTCCTGAATTTAGGAACGGATTGAAAGGATTAGTTTTGACGTCTTTAGGGTTTCAATTTTGCAGCAAACCAGTCAAGCCTGGGGAAAATAAAGCCCCATATCCTGCAACAAGTTCTCTGCCAGAAATATTTGAGCAATCCGGAGATTTCTCAAATGGAGGTTCATTCTACGGTTTTTGAAGGTATTAAGACCATGGAATTGTTTCCTCAACACGCTTTAGGGTTTCAGTTGGAAAATTCCAAACCTCCTGTCAAACAACTAATGATTTTCTACAACGGCGAAATTAAAGTCTACCCCGATGTTTCTCCTGAAAGAGTATGTATTTCTTCATGTTTGATCCAATATTTTCCTAAACCGTGTATTTAAAATCATTAAAAGATGTTGACATCTCAAATTTCTAATTAATAGTTTGTCATCAACAGGCAGAAGCTATAATGTTGCTGGCTGCGGGTAGTGGAAATGTTCTGTATTCCGATGAAGAATCCTCCTCTTCCACCACTGCTCCAAATTCCCTACCTTTACCGACAGGATTTAGAAAAAATGTTACAAATCCAGAAGAATTCTCAGCCGGAGCAAATCAAACCCTCTTTCATGCCAGTAAGTCCTCAACTCAGATTTGTAATATTTACACTAAGATTTCTTTTGTACAGATTTAACCGAATAACCTTGTTTTGCAGAACTTCCGATGGCGAAGAAATTATCCATCCAACGCTTTCTCGAGAAACGAAAGGAGAGGTAACTTCAACTTCTTGATTGATCTGTAGTGGACATAAAATTTACAGGAACAGTTTGATATTAAATTCGATGAATTTGTGCTGTGTATATACAGACTGAACAGATCAATTCCATACATGGCTTCGTCAAAATAAAGGTGCGCAATTGTTTATTTCCAAATCGGATACGGACGGAAGTGGTTCTTCAATACCCTTAATGGATGACAACGTGGCGCACTCTACTTTTTAATTTTTGAAGGAACATGTGAGTTTCTTCTGATGTGGACTCCACCTTCATTCTCACATGTTTTCTGTGTCGGAAATGGTTACCCAGCATACAATCTGGAATTAAAATCAGATTTATTAATTGATTAAAAATAAAAAAAATACTGTATTTTTATTTTTAATTAATTAAAAAATTTGGTTAAATAATCAGATTGTATGTGGATAGCTTTTTCCTTCTCTGCCAACCTCCCCTGATTTTTGAAATATAATAATGTAATTGTGTGGGGCCAAGGAATTCCTGGAACTACCACGAAAAAATGTGTTACTATTCACATGGCAATATGATAAATATGTTATTGGCGGAGGAATGGTTTTTGTATTTATGAATATTACTGACGTGATTCCGAATATTTTATATTTCTTTGATAAAGTCTTTCGGGCTTATAATATTATAATAATGTCATAATACCTAGAGAACGTGCGGAAAATTAAAACCTTGTTGGGTGGAGCGACTACTTGAAGATGACTTTTCAACTAATAAATTGTCAAAATAGGCGAAGACATTTGAACGTTTTATATAGTTCATCATAAAATTATAATGGAGTCAAACATGGTAATTTTAAAAAAAAACATGGTAATTAGGGGAGGTTCATACGAATTTTTTTTTTTTTGTTTTTTTTAAGAGGTGAAGCCTAGAGACTTTTTTTGTGAACAAACTATATTAGACTATTTAGGATAATTTTGTAATATATATATATGAAAATATCATTTTATATACTCTATAACAACCTATTTTTTAAAATCCTTCAAATTAATGTATTATATTAACGATCTATATAAGTGATACATCTGAATGTAATTATTATAAAGCATTAAGCTTTATTAAAAGATGGGTAATGAAGTTGGATTTATATCAATATATAGTTTGGTTCAAATTAATGACATAAAAATAATACATTGTAGATAAGTTCTTAAGGCTTGTTGCAAGTGAATTTTCTATTGGAGTGATTTTCTTGATTCGCCTAATAAGTAGTGATGTGAACTTATACATTTAGCCAAGAAGTACAAAATTGAATTAAAAAAGGAAAAAGAAGATAAAAATAAAAATAAAAAACCTTAGGTGAACCAAAATTAGAGGATCATCAAGGTTGCTTAAAAATATAGTGAAGGAAAAAGGTATTTAGAAAAATTTAAAAATGGCATCTTAATTAGAGCGCATACATCATGTGAATATGGAGCCTAACATTTTGCATTTACATGGATATAAAGAAAAGTTGAAGAAAAACTCTTCCATTAACCATCATAGATCACAAAAAATGTAAAATACATGTTCCTAATGCAAACAAATGATTTCCTAGCAATTCACAGCTGAATGTCATGAGCACTTATTTCAAGATAGTTTCCATCAATGGCAACTCTTTCCATAGTTTGAAGTATTGGATTCCTTTGCAATTTTTTAATCAAAAATTATATTGTCTTATGATATTTTAGTTGCAACATTGAGCATAAAAAATTTCCACATTGTGTTACTTTTAAAATTTAATGCCTTCTAACAATAAGTAGATTGTTTTACACTATTGTGACAAAAACATTATAATTCCTAGTTATGTATCTATTTTTCCTTAAGTTACCATCTTCATAGACCTTTGAATTTCCCATTTCTTGTTCTCTAAGTCTGGTTTATTTTTACATGCACATTTTTATCTCTTAACGTGCAAACTTGAAGAAGAAGTTCATAAATAAGAAATGCATATTACTTGTAAAAAAATAATGTTATGATAAAGGTGTTGCAAAAAATACCACTCTCTAGGATCATATTGATTAATTCACATGCTATTTTATTTCATGTAATTAACTTTAAATCTTGAAAGAACATCTTACTTTATTGCCATGAGTGTAAATATCCCAAAAACAACTAAGGTGGTAATCTTGGTAAAAGAGGAGGCCAATCTATCACCATGTAGTTGTTCATTATCCTTCCTCCATAGATTAACTTAGTTGGTACAAGTATCAACCTCGAATAGAATCTATATTATGTGTGGACCATTAATAGATCATATCTGGGCACTTCCATCAATCACACAATAATGACCTTCTCAGATCATGAAAAGAAGAAAATCCTTTAGATTTATTCACATATTTCAAATGAGAAATTAGATTCTCCTAATTTATATAGTTGCTAGTTTTTTCTATATTTTACTATTATAGATATGTGACAATATACACCTATATGGATTTGTTGTAAGCCTATATGTCTTTCTTGTACATACATTGTACTTTTTTCGGCATATCATTGTATGCCTATATGGTTTTTTAGTTAATACAAATTTGTGTTACCAATGTTGTCCATATTTTTTATAAATTATTAACTAAATAAATGAATAGTTACACAAGTAAAATTGAGATATTTTAATTTGAGTAATTGAATAAATTCCTAATTCTTTTAGTCTTCCATCTTGTCCAATGAGTTCGATCCTAGTCTAGGTCTTGGGTAGTCACTTCGTCTTGGTCATATAGAAGCTTGATTGGATGGCATGGTTTAGATGAATTGTTTGTCCTAATATATATTATGGAGTGAATTTGGTTGATTGATTGAATTGTCTCTATTTTTTTATGGCTTTGAATATATGAGAAGGGGATTGATTCTTGGTGTATCTTGAAGAAGAGTTTATGTGATCACCTTATCAAGAGCATTGACTTCCTTCATGATGAGCTTAGAATCAATTTATTTTTAGCATCATATTTCTCATTGCATTATTGTGGTATTTTATCTCAAGTAGGGTGGATCCTAAAGAAGTATAAATTTTATTTCATCTTATTCTTTCTTTGGATAGATATTCCATATTATTTGATATACCATGGCATGATAAATTAAATGACATCCCTTGTATTATACATTAATGAGTTAAATATGTTCATGAGGGTAGAATTGAAAAAATTACATTGATCCATGTGAGCTTCTTATTGTGGCAAGTCATTTTACCATGGATACTTATTTATACAATCATAGAGAAACTCCTTATGAGAGAGAAAGAAATTATAAGGTGTATCAACATAGATTATAAGAACAAAGGAAAGAAAAAGTACAACTAAAATGACACACAATCATATTATTTTTTAATCCCCTATTCTAGCTTAGAAGTGTAAGGGTCATATATTATAAAATTTTGTATTTCAAGCTAAATATACTACTCTATTAATTTCAAATAAAATTATTATGGTTGAACAAGAGAAAAATATTTCTATGAGACTGCCTCTAAAGAAGCAATAGATATAGGTACTTGGAAAGAAGCTCCTATAGTTGTATCTAATGAAAATGTGTAGAATCCAAGTTGAACATAATGTATTTAAAGTTTAAGGGGATTCATTTGGAGTATTAAATTGATTAAAAAATCTAGATGGACATGTAACCTATTATCATATGCTTAATATGGGTCTTAAAGGTCTTTGAATAGCAACCGGTATTCTTGAATAATTAGTGATACATAATTAGGGTATTATTATACATAAGGTATGGGTTGCTAGAGATCTAGTTATATTTAACTTTTCTCTTCATTTTCACATATATCTACCTCCTGGATAACCTTTCATGGTTTTATAAATTCAAAATTGTAAGAGTTTCCCACTCTTATCAATGGGCCCATTACTAGTTGTAGCCTAGTCATGATTTCCATCCATTATATTGACATCTTAATAAACTTCCTATAGTATAGGCCTTGTATGCATTCTCTAGGGTCTTAGGAGGATATTTTTGAGTGATAGTAAATGGCATCATTGATGGGGATCTAACAATGTTTATAGTGTTTGATTTTATTGTTATAATATTTAATGTCAGTTTTTTGTAACGGTGTTACTTTTTTTTTTGTGACTGGAATCCCACTATCTTGTGCAGCAAATGTCGTCAAATTGCTAAAGAGAGATATTACCAAAGTATTAGGATTACGAAGTTCATTTGTTGGGTGAATTGTTGGCATTCAATCAATTGGTGCCAACAAATAATATTGGTATTGGAGACTTAATTACTACTCCATTTTATATGATTTGATTGGTAATACTTTTCTCATAGATAAATATCAACCCTATCTCCTCCCTCAAAGATAAATTAAACTTCAAGGTTGTATCCTTAATCTTTGAGTTGGTGATTAAATTATTTTTATTTGAATAATTTTATCTCTTTAAGGTGTTCTCATATGAAAAATATTTGGTCTACAACATGTCATCTTGTAAGAAGATGTATGTCATTGAATTTTAGTGGCATTCCTATTTTTCTTAATCTTATATCCAATGAAATTAAGAAGCAATTGATAAATTTATATTGAAAGCATATTGAATTTGGTGGTATGCATTCATCATAGTGATAGATGACTATGAGGGGAGAATAAATATATCAATGTAAAGTTTCTTGTACATTTATATTCTCATTTCACCTCCTATATTATTTATTCCATGATTATTGTGTTTTTCTATTCTCATTTCACCTTATATAACTTGATTTTACATCATGTAGGAATATTAGTACAATCATAAAGATGATTATCATAAAATAATTAAGGTTAATCAAACGTAAACATTGCCTTTGGTAGCACTAACCCACCTACCTCGACATGTCAATGTAGTCATTTTGAGCCCCATGACACATAAAATTCAAAAAGTGTATATTTTAACATTTGCATTGCTCTCAATTAACACTTTTCTCAAGAATGCATTCATTGTTGGGATGATCAAAATATGTCAATTTGACCAAAATAAAGATAGGGTACTATAAAAGAACCCTATATCTACATTTAGGTTCATATAAAACATTCTTAGGTGTCACAAATTTCAAGAACTAGTCTATCATAGTTTGACATTTTTTGCACTTAAGTCTCTAAGAGACTTTGTCAAAAGTTTATAGTCCAAAATGGTCGAGATAGCTAGGGTATGAAACAAGGTATCCTATAGAATTGAACCAACCACCTCAATGTTCTGGCATAGTTGGTTGGGCCCCATGACACATAGAATGCAAAAAAATCATACTTCTATGTTTATACTACTCTCAACTAACACTTTTTACAAGAATGCATTCATTATTGGAATGGTCTTGAACAATGTTGATTTGACTAAAATTGAGATATGGTAAATTATACGGATCCCATATACACCTATAGATTTAGATAGAACATTCCTAGGTTCCACAAGCTCCACGAACAACTACATCAAAGTTTGAAAATTATTTTCTCTTAGGGCTCTAAAGACACTACATTGAATAGTGTAGCTTAAAACAACCAGGACTAATGAGGTAAAAAATAAGGCATCTAGTATGATTGAACCACCCATATCGATGTTTTGGCATAGTCAGTTGCCCCCCACAACACATAGAATGCAAAAAAAACATATTTTCACATTTACACTACTCTCAACTAACACTTTTTATAAGAATAAATTCATTATTGGAATGGTAAAAAATAATTTCAAATTAACTAGATTCAAGATAGGTTATTGTACAAATATCCCATATCCACCTATAGGTTTAGACAAAACATTCCTAGGTGTCATGTGATCCATGAACCAATCTACCATAGTTTGGCAATTTTTTACACTTAGGTCTCTTAAAAGACTTTGTCAGAATACTGTAGCCTAGAAGGATCAACATAATTGGTTGTGAAATGAAGGATATACCCTAGCATTCACCCACCCACCTTGATGTTTTCACATAGTTGGTTGGCCCCCATGAGATAAAGAGCATAAAGTATGGCTCCTGGCAAGTTTGTGTTGAATGAAAATGATGCTTTTTGCAACACTGCAACCATCATCGTCATGGTCAAATGGTTTGGAGATAAGAAAAAATGAGTTTTTTATGGATGGAACCTACATGTAATTAAAAGTTTAAAAAAAATCATAGGTTTCATAGATTTTGAGAACCAATCCGTTATAGTTTGCTAGTTTTGTTTACACTTATGTCTCTTAAGCTCAACTTTTTTGAAATAGCCCTAAATGTTAGGTGACCTAGAGAATAAACAAAATCCTTCCTTAGCATTCATCCACCCATCCCTATGTTTATTTGTAGTTGGTTTTTCCCTAAGAGACAAAGAACAAAAAATATAGCTCCTGGAAAGTTTGTGTTGAATGTAAATGACCCTTTTTGCAACATTGCATCCATCATTGTCGTAGTCAAATGGTTTGGAGATAAAAAAATTGATAGAGGTTATTGTGGGGGGGACCTTTGTGTAGTTGTAGGTTTAGAAATAATATTTTTATGTGCCACAAATTTTGAGAACCAATCTGTCATAGTTTGACATTTTTTTGCACTTAGGTCTCTTAAGAGACTTTATTGGAAGCCTATAGTCTAGGATCATTGGATGACCTTGGGTGTAAATAGAGGTCTTCCGTATAATTCACCACTTACCCAGACATGTTTGCATATTCAATTTTTCCCTATGATGCATGAAACGCAAAATATGCTTCTTTTCACATTTGTATTGCTCAAAATTGATACTTTTGCAAGAATGCATTCGTTGTTGGCATGGCCAAACAATATTGAGTTAACCAAAAAAATGAGATTTTAATGTGGAGGGACCAGGGAAAAATTTAGTGGCAAATTTTTGTCAATTGGCAAATAATAGAAATCAGGACCTCCAAAAATGGCTAATAGTGCAAGCTAAAAAGGAGATTGAATCACCGGGCTTTTACAAAAAAAATATTTTTTTCTCGATTAATTCACCATGAAAATGATACGTCATTGGAAATTATTCGCCAATATTTTATACCATAATTAAAAATATTAATTATATTCGCCAGTAATATTATATTCCTCCAATCAATTTTGGGGTAATATCGCCATTAATAATAAAATACTATTTAATTTTAGTTTTACTTTAGCGGCTTAGCCTTGAATATGTATTTTTTCTATTGCCATTGATTAGATTTTTAATCGGATGGTTGTGATTTGATTCCGCGACCTAATATGCATGTGCCTTTTCAAAGGCTTGTTGAGGCCCGAAATTTGTTTTGGGCCACACAATTAAATCTAATCATGTGGTCCAAAACAAATTTCGGGCCTCAGCAAGCCTTTTAAAAGGCACATGTGTATTAGGTCACAGAATCAACTCACAACCATCCGATTAAAAAGCTAATCAATGGTAACTTTTTTAGTTTTCATTCAGTGTTACTTTTAAAGTGATATTTTTAAAAAACTTTTACTCTGTGTGTGCTCCAATGCATTTTTAGAGGTGAATTTATGCTTGGTGGTGAGGGGCTCTGCCCCTCGACCCTGCATGTATCGCGACAAGAGCATGTCAGGGCCATTGTCCTCGGACCCCGCAAGGGGGCGTTGCCCCCTCGACCCCCACAAGGGGGCTCTGCCCCCTTGACCCCCACAATGGGCACTACCCCTTGACCCCGTCGGTGGCTGTCGCCCTCGGGCCCCTACTTCAATATTACAAAAAACAAAAATATATGGGGGAATTGCGTCGATCAACTATGCAAAATTTTAAAAGAGAGATTCGCCAATGTCATTATTTTTTTTACCAATTATTCATTAAGATTCGCCAGGATTTTACAAAAAAGTTTAATAATGTGTATAGATTCGCCAAGGAAATTAATATTTTTTTCAAAAAAAGAGGAAGGATTCGCCAAGATTTTACACCTTTGCTGAGGGGGGGGTTTCTTAAAGTTATCCCTGAGAGGGACCCCATATCCACTTGTAGGTCCATAAAAAACAATATTAGGTTACATGAGCTCCAAGAAATACTCTATCATAATTTTTCAATATTTTTCTCTCAGGGCTCTTAAGAGAGTGCATCTATAATAGTGTAGTCTAAATGGATCAATTGATATGGGGAATGGGTGGAAAATTCCCCTAGAGTTCACCTACCCATACAAACATGTTGGAATAGTTGGTTTGGCCCCATAATGCACAAAAATTGAAGAATTTGGTGTTTCTTGCTATTTTCTTTCAAGTCTAGAAGGTTGGAAAATTACATTATAGCCCTCCTTTTCATTGAGTTTCCTTATTTTTTATTTTTTTGAGTATTTTAATTTTTACATTGGATGAATTTATGTAAATAAATTAGTGCAATAGGGGGAATGAGAGAAGGATATGAAGCTTTTAGAATTTAAATTGCTAGACCAAGTATTTGATCCCAACCTACAAGAAATACACATGACATAAAAATGAAACTAGTAATATTATGCCCCCTTAAATTTTTGTACTATAAAGGAGTGCACACAACTTGAGGAGTGAAAAATGAAAATAAAATTATGACTAAAAAAGATTATACAAATATAGTATGATATGTAAATATAAAGCTAAGTGAAGAATGTGTACCTACTTACATATGTGTTCTAAGATATGAGTGTAGCCTCGTGCGCAACCTTAGTCTCATAAATGTGCACAATCTATATTCCATTCATCAAGATCACCTTTGTTATTCACTCCACACAATGTGTACCACATAATACCAATGCAACTCCATAATACTAGTATGACATAAACATCTATCAACATATTATTGTGGCATCTATGTATATGAAATAGATTAACATATGTATATAAGGTACAAGTAGAGACGAATCAACTATAAAATCTATTGATATGTGGAATTGTACATATACTCTCATATACAATACCTTTACATAGAAAAAATTTCCATGCCTAACAAAAGTGAATTTACTTTTCAACTTAGGGTCGCATTTGCATATCTATAAATCCTGTAGATTACAATTTAATTTATTGATGTTTCCTCCAATCCACTTAGACATCAATTTATTGGCATTAGAGCTTGAAATTTCCCACTTTTATGCTTATTCAAACACACCCATAACACCTAAATAATGATTAAACTCATGGTTCAACATCTAAGTATTCATACAAACACAAAGAAAATTAAATGATCATAGATGAATGTGAGCACTATCACTAAACACTAAGTCTCCCAAAACACCCATGCTAGATAGGGATAAAGGGAAGTGACCATAAAGTGACTGATGGTGCAACCTTCATTTCTCCAAATCTCATAGCAACCATTATTGTCATACAAATAAAAATTCATGATGATAATGAGGAGATCAATTATGATACATGATGTCTCAACACAAATACCCCTAAAAAAACTTTAAGATAATACAAATTTCTCTTCCATGTGAAGTGTTGGGATGATTACAAAAATATACATATCATCATAGACAATTGTATCTTGAATAATATTTACATAAAATATGTTGTAAACCTTGGAATCTCCACCAATACACATATAACTCCACCATGGATAATTATTAGGCCTAAATAAAATAAAACATCTAGGTGAAGGCAATCAAGAGTCAAACATATGGTAGATAGGGATTTTACATTAGAGATAATTACAACACTTAATATAGAAGCATTCTAGTATTTTGCATTAGAGATAATTACACCACCAAGAGATAAGTAAAATATGAGAAGGTTTCAAAAAATAATCATATAATTATAGCTCAAGTATTTTATTTACAAGTATACAAAGCAACTTGACAAAAATTATGTTAGTTCTACATATATACAAATTGACTTGACATCAACAATAATTTCTATGTACATATATAAAAACAAGCTTATTATAAAATTTAAAAAATTATAGTCAATCCAAAAAACCATGTGGATTTGATCTACTCTTTATTTTGTCAAGTGTTGCATCATGGTCAAACCCATGAACCTTCCACATATTCTTATTCAATGGTCTACACACATATTTGATCAATTGAACATTTGGTGCCACAATAATGTTAGAATAATGAATAATCTTCCTATGTGTCTTAAAGTCATCAAACAACCACACATCAAACTTCTTGATTAGGTACCTTCTAAGCCATGTTCTAGTAGCAACCATTGATCTTGTAGGATACTCGATACCTTTTTTGTCTATGATAGGGGCCTCTGATTTCTTTTTTTCCTCAACACAATGACACAAATAATAATGCATTCCTTCTTAATTGTCTTCATCCATAATAAATGCATAAATATGACCTGCATTGATTTGTGTACTTATTAGATGAATTTAGTCAATAATAAAAAAAACTATAAAATAAAATAAAATATTAAATTTTATTAAATATGTGCATCTAGCTAATACCCGATTGAACTAGATTTGATATGTGGTCAAATTCAATAGACGATTCCATTTCCATGAGTTATAGTTCTCCTGAGATTCATTATGTCTCAAGTAGGCTTAGAGTTCTTATACACCATTCATCTACCCACTCTTTTGACTCACACTCATTCCAAGCTTGATTTTTACATGGATAACAAAAGCACGCCATCTACCTTGTATGAGTAGTCCATGAACCTAAATTTGAGCTTCTAAAAGAGTGGAACTCACTTGATCTTATCAATGTACAATAATTCTCATATTTTTCAATGTTATTTTCATCTACCAACCAAAAAAATCTACAAACTATAAACTTACCTTCATTTCTCTAACCCATTGTAGCATTACACCCTTTGATGATAGATGTTGCATCTGTCAACTCGACACTATTTTTGTACTTCAAATCTTCTTGTCCTAAGGATATTTTAACTTTTTTTTGCACCATCATGCTCCCCCTTTTCATGTCCAACCTCAAATAAATTTCATTTATGTTGAACACCAACCATCTTATACATTCTAAGAAACCAATAGAACATTCGCAAATTCTTGAATTGTGATGCACAATTATCTAACCATATGATATGTTGACCAAATATGATGTACCTTCTAGATAAATCATGGTAGAACATTTGAAAGAAACCTTGCACAAACTCTATAGAATATGTGTGATCATCATTGATTTAAAATTCATTCTCTCTGAAGATCTCATCTTCCTCTGTATTGTCAAGTGCATGAATGAACACTATATGGAAAAATATAGCAACTCAAGTAGAGTTGCAATACTGTGATTGAACCTCATTTTTGTGGTTGTAGTGTATATTTCTCTACAAATTCTACAACTAAAATGATGGTACCCAAGTGAAAATGTGTCCTTGCATAACTTGAATTGTAAGTCTGACCATTGAAATCTATGGGTATGCCTTGCATACTCATACACTATATTCTCTCAAAAAATAGACATAAACTAATACATAGCTATAATTTCACACATTTTTTCTTCTTTACCATACTTTATGATATATGCCACTAACTTATATTTTCCAAAGATTACTTTCTTTTTTCTAATCGCGCGTACATTCTTCATATGTACATAAATTTCCAAACATTACAAGTCACCACAACTATCACATGTTCCATCCAAGCATGATTTGTAGAATAACTATCCATCTACTCTTTCACATAAAAAATTTTAAATGAAATATCTTGAAGATTTAGGTGGAGCCTTTATCATACGCTCCTACAAAATCTCATTAGTACACAAACCTACACATACATACTTTTAAATATCATATAATGATTAGATAATTTAATATGCTCTACAACAAGAATTTTTGTGTATGTGAATGTTTTTACATAAAACTATTTTTCCATTTCAAAATAACTTTGACTAATTTTGATTTGAAGATACATCTCTATAAATTTGGAAAAAAATTGTGTTTGTTAATTCCAAAAACTATTTTGGATGTGGCTTATAGTTTGAACAACCAATTCTCCTTTTAACAACATCTTTTTTATTAGGTGATACTCTTGTGTTATTTTCCCCAAATTCTTTAATTAAGGATTTCAAGGCTTGAACTATAATTTTATCTTTCCATAGGAGTCTATTGAATAATTCCTATAATTTATTGCTATTTGGGTCCTCAACTCTTTCATGCCTCTCAAAGGATCTCATTAGTGATTATCTAATTATTTTTAGTGTTGACTTATTTTTCTTATTAGGTGATTTTTTTCGTTTGATTACATACTATAGTTTATGTAATTACACACCAAGTTACATTACTATCTTTGGTGAATGAGGTGGATCCCACGCCTTTCATATGCATTCAATAGATTTTTCACTTGAATTATCTGATGTTATTAAGCCAAGAATGTTTATTATGAGTCTAAATTTAATATTTCAAATAATCTTAACAAACAGCTAACATATTCCAGTTCCATTTATCTTTTCAAAAAATAATTTCCATATTTTGTTCACATTTCTTCGAGAAGTATCTTTGGGAATCTTATCAACCATTGGTTTTATAAATTCTCGTCAATATAAATTAAAAACTGCTGATCTTTATATGTAAATTCTAGGAAGTGTTATCAATGGTAAACTTGCCTTGATATTTCAAATTTCTTTAATATTGAATTGAGATGGGAAAGATGTCATACCTTAAGCTTGAGATGGGAAAGATGGTACACCTCCAACTTGCAACATGAAAGATGGTTTGCCTCCAACTTGAGATGTTAAATATGATGTACCTTCAACTTGAGATGGGAAAGATAACATACCTTCAACTTCAAGATTCAATTTCCTCATTACATGAAGATCTTACATTTGTTCAATTTGTTTCTCTAAATTCTTCCCTCTCATTCCTTGAGTGGATGCTTCATGTTCATCTTCAATGGAAATGATAATATTTCTTCTTCTATGGTGTTCAATTTCTTACTTTCATGAAGTAGCCCCATTTGTTCCCTTTCTTTGCATTCTCAACTTCACACTCCTTGGAACGATGATGAATTGTATTTGTATATCATGATATAGAAATAGATATTAAAGTTGAGTCATGGTTCAATAGAGAAAAGGAATCTCTTACAAAAATATCAAGTGTTATCCTTAGACTATCACATGCTAAAACACTTATAACAGACACGAGACAATCTTAATAACCCATGATTAAAGTACATTAATGATTATAAAACTAAATATTTTTAGTTTCCTAATGATTAATGATTATAAAAGTAAATTATTTTAGTCCAAATTGAAAAATCGCTAGGTGGTGTCATTAAGCCACAATAAAAGAGAAAAATAAATCAATAGGACTGTTGTATAGTGAGAAAGAGGGTTGTCATGATAATCATAAATTAAGACTGTGTTGACATTAGATTTTAGATTGGCATCTATATTTTGTTTATAACCTTTAATATACAATGGAAAGTTGGTATGAGCCTTCTCTACATCTTGGCAAGAATATAGACACTCAACTCATGGTGTGTAGAGACATTTTCTTGAGACTATTCAAGTGTATTTTGCAACTCTATTTATAACAAGAAAGTTGAGAGTGAGCAATTCAAATCTCTTATGGTGTGTTGAGCTTGTTAAGGCTGGTTTGAATCTTTTATACTCATTGAACTCTCTTATTATATAGTCCAAAACACAAATAAATTATTTCTTATACTATATGTGTTGTTTAGGGTAAAATCAATGTGAAGATGGAATTAAAAATTTGATTTATTGCATATTTATATAGCTCTAAAAAATGGTGTAGTTTCAAAAAATAACCTCTTTTTTAGATTGTGTGCAAGAGTTATGGCCTCCAAAAGAACCAAGTCAAATAGCACTAGAAAAGTGGTGAACTCAAGTTCTCTACATGGTGGACTTGAGTTCTCTACATGGTGAACTTATATTCTCCCAAGTGAATTCTTACTGGGAAAGTGGTGAAAGCTTAATAGAGTGGAAAATTTGTCATTTGCGATGTAGTGAACACTTTTGTGTGTGAATAGAGAGTGGGTTTTTGGAATACCAATTTTTTTCTCTTTCAAATTAGTATTGATCCTTTATTTATGACCTTTGATAAGTACGAGGAATTTGTGATAAACTTTCTCCACATATTGGGAAGAGGTTACACACTTAGTTCATGGTTTGTAGAGCCATTTTGTTAAGACTATGGAAAGTTATGTTTCAAGTTATTTAACACGCCAAAATACTAAGAGGGGGGTGAATTAGTATACTTCAAATTTCAATGCCAATTAACAACTACTAAAGGAAAGTTATACTTAATCGAAACAGGAAAGAAGATCAACACACACAAAAGAACATAGATAACACTAGATTTACATGGAAAAACCCACTAGGGAAAAAGCACAATGAGAAATGCTACTAGGAACTACTCTCCTAATCCAATCTCACGAGTAAATAATAGTTACAATTTTTATTTTGGGCTATAGCCCAAGGAAGCAACTACTCCTTGACTTTGTTTTAGAGGCTAAAACCTAAGGAAAATACTACTTGTATGGCCTCGCTATTGTCCAATCAACTTGGTGTTAGACACATAATTCAGAGGAAGATTTCCTAATTGAATAATCCAATGAACCCTTGAAAAGAATCCATTAAATTATCAAATAGGGCTTTATAATATTTTGATGATGTTGGCATTGTATGCGCATTTTCAAACTCTACACGGCCTATATCAGCAAGTATAGGTGGTTTACATAGAAAATAGTAAAGGCTAGAAAAGGAAACTAAAGCATAAATTGAAAAATAGGGGAAATAACTTGATATTTTAATGATGTTGTGGGTACCTTAAGCTTAATACTGTAACTATTAACTGCTAGACCTAAACTCTACAAATTCACTAGCAATTTTGATTCTTACTTCTAACTACTTGACTCACTCTGAAGGATGACTCAATGATACATTATAGAAATTAAATCATGAGACTAAACATCATTCATGTGCATGTAATGAAGAATCTATTAAAATGAATGCAATAAAGTACGTGAATAGTACCTTGAGTGACCCTTTCTCAAGCTATTGTTCCCACAAGAGTCTCCAAATATGTGCTACTTGATTCAACTAATCATAATAGTAAACTAGAAAATATTTATTGCATATAATTGAACTCTGCAATCTAACAAGAATCTTCACGGATTTCTCATTCATGAATGCATAATAGGAAACTAACAAATATATTATCTGTGCAACAAAACTATATCTAAAAAAACATTTCACATCCAACTAGAACTGCTCCTCAACTACCCATCCAACTATATAGGTTTCAAAGGAGGTTTATTTGCATAAGAATTAAAAATAAAAATGAAATGAAGATGTCCACTCTCCTTCAAAATAGAGAGAAACAAATTCTTTGCAACTAAAATTATAACTAAAAAATATAGAAGAAGACAAATAGGTTTGGAACGTTGCTTTAATAGTATGATAGAGATGTTCTCTGTGAAAACAATCACATCAGTTTCCTAATTAATGCAAACTTATTCTTTCCTCCATCATCTTATTGAATGCTCTGATGAATCACAACTGACCACTCCAATGATCGCTTCCATCATTTTTGCAACTGTCATGTTTCCAGCGTCCTTGCAATCTCCCCTGGAATCAGCCTGGAATCATTTGGCTACAAATTGAGTTCTCTAATTGTTGTGGGTTACTATTGGTTGTAAGGAGTTACTTTCATCTAAAGAATACATACCATTAAAAATCATAAATTAAACATAGATTTCTATTGAATGTCATATACATTCACACATTCACACATTCATCCATGCAAATATTATCATAGGTCATTATCATATTTTCATTCATCAAAGTTTGGTTTGGATGGTATAAAATCTAAAAAAAGGTATATAAGTTCAAGAATGTATGTGAAATAAGTATCTTAAAGTGTTTAAAAGATATGAAGTAAACAATAGAAAACTAGCTATTAATCAAGCTCATCATTCACCTCAACTGAGCAATTGCTTATCCTTAAGCAATATTTGGGTCATAGAGGTTGTACTACAAAGTGATCTCCCTGAATTTTGCAACAACATCAACTCCCTACACCTGTCTCAAATAGTATCCTTTTCGACATAAAATATTTCCCAGCCTCAAATCCTTTGTTTCTTATATTTCATCTTGGTTCCTCCCTGTCTAATGTGGTACTAGGTAGAGAAGAAGAGGGGGATGAAATTTCAATGGAAACAATTTAAGTCCATTTTCCCTAGCAATATTTATATACCTGTGAGATCTGTTGATAATTGCTATAAAATTATAGAGGGAGTGAGGTTCCTTTTTCTTTAATTTAGGGGTTAATTCCTCCCATCTCTTCTTCATAAATTGGAAGGTGTGATCAATAGATCCTATAAGTAGTTTCTTCATTTTGGTGTATTCATGTTCCTTGACACTCATTATTACCCTCCCTACACCTTTATAGCTCAGGAGCTCTAACCATTCATCAATAACTGCATTGGGTGTTGCAAAGACGGTTGTCGTTTCACCAAAAGATCAACCTATTAATGCCCGTTACAACCACTAGATTTATTAAAGATCCAAGATCCACAGGAGGCAGCTAAACCATGTCACAAAGCACGAGCATTGCACTGGCCCACGTTGAGTAAACCAAGGGTGACACCTTGCAACAATCCCCCTAGCGTAAGCGATGGGTACAAACATGTGACCTCAGCTCTGATACCAATTGTTGCAAAGATGGTTGTCGTTGCACCAAAAGATCTTGTTAATGCTTGATACAACCGCTAGATTTATACAAGATCCAAGATCCATAGGAGGTGGTTAAACCATCTCACGAAGCCCAAGCACCACACTGACCCACACCAAGGAGACCAAGGGTGACACCTTGCAACATTGGGATCTTTAGATTCTTTCCTTAGTTCCAAAGCAAAAGATTTCGCCTTTTCAAAATCAACCATCTAGAACAATGTAATCAAATACAAACCATTGTTGATAAAAATATCTAAAAGGAAGGTGGGTTATGTTCGTGTAATTAATTATTTAATTACATTGGCATAAGTTTAACCTACGTATTTATTTATTTATTTATTTTTCCTAGGTTGCATTATTAGGAAAATCATTAATAATGGGGCCATCCCCCTTTCCAAGTATTTAGGAGATAAGATTCCTTCTAGAATATCATTTAGAACTTATCTCAATCACTTCATCATTCCCTAGGTAGTTAGTTAGGGTTTACATGTTATCACATGTTGTTAGATCAAGACACATGCCAACATTATAATGCATCTTGTGTCTCACTAAGGGCATTTGTACATTGTATCATATCAAATTCTCATAATAGAATCTCATTGCAAGCCTGAGTTGCAACACTTTCTTATTTGTGTGGGTGGAGCTCTTCTTGGTTAAGATCTTGTGAATTTTGGCCAACTTCATAAGAATTATTGTGCATTAATATTCTCAACATGGTATCAGAGCACAGGCCATAGGAGAATCCATCTCTCTTCAGAAAGTTGGGTTGTGGAGATCATCATCGAAGCAGGACAAGTTTACATTACAGGCTAGTTATCTACTTCTAGGGAGCAACTGATTTCTCGAGCATATTGAGTCCAATCTAAGCTCGCCATTGTCTTCAAAAGGCCTAAAAACCTAAGGATCAACTGCCAAATTTTTAAAATCGAAGTCATTCACCTGAAGGCCATCAAAGAAATTCGGAAGACGTTTTATGATACGTACGGACTACGTAGTATCTCTCTTCAGTCATCATCCGAGGCAACAAAAAAAATTAATCGCAAGCTCTTTCAAAAAATCTAGGGCTTATATTATTGGCAAAAAAAATTATAAAGTTTTTCTATAGTTTGGAAAATAAATTTTTTATTGTGGGGCAAATAATATTTTTTCAGCGTTTAGAAATTCTATATAATCGGCATATTGAATTTTTGCGATCAAATCAAAATATTATGGGGAAATATTATTTTTTTCGGGTGAACACATATAGGATTTGATTAAAATATTTCGCTGGCATATTTATTCACAGTCGGCTTTGAAATTACCTGGTCAGCATATTTATTTGGGTTAATATTCTGCAGGATTTTTTTGACATACATATCAAAAGTTTTTTTTATTTTTAATTGTCGTAAGGCAACATTAAAAATCTTTCAAAAAAATCACAAACGGTAGCTTTTTTGCAGAGTATTTATTTTCTCTACAGGGAAAGTACTTTTCGGTCCACCTGTAGAGTTTTTATTGACCGGTGTCAGCTCCATCAATCATTGTCGGTCCACTTTCTGAGTCTGATGATTGTTCCCCTCGATCTTATTTGGAACCAAGGGCTTCACCCCTTGCAAGTGACGCCAACCCACCACTCTGTCGCCACTTATCCAGTGGCGCAATTTTTTTAATCAGCTACCCACCCCTTGGTCATATCAACGACCAGGGGTTTTTTTTTTTAAGCTTAGGGTGCTTAATTTTTGCACCTGTTTAGCCTGCAACCCAAATTGGGCAATTTTTTTTTAGGGGCATAATTTCTTGCCAAGATATCGAATCATAAAATGAGTTACCATCGAAAAGGTAATTTAGTGCACTATCCAGTGGTGCCATTCATTTTTTAGGATTTTACTGCTATAAAAATCTACGCTCAACTGAAGTCATTCCTCCATTTTGGACTCAAAAGCCAATATCTTCTCAATAGCTTGTCGAAATTATCTGATTCCAATGACATCTGGAAGATATTTCAAAGCCTTTTTCATCAGTCCATTCACTTCTTTCAGTTTCAGCTCCAGGTATCTTTTATTGGATTTTTGCAATTTGGTGCATTTTCTTGATTCCTTGGACATCATGAAGATTGAAGAATAATTTTTTGATTTGGGAGGCATATTTTCAGTTGCATATCATCTTTGAAAGTTTTTATTTGTTGTTGAAGGTCATATCTTTGTATTATTGAATATTTTTCATAGTTTTTTATGGAGTTTTCAAGTCATCCTTCACTGCTAATGTTGTGAAAGGGAGACTATCAGCAATGGAGAGATTGCATCATCAAGCATCTTCAATCCCTTCAATTGTTTTTGCATTTGTATAGTTTGGGTTCTCCTCCTAATAATTGTATCCAAAATTTTGATTGGAATTGTCGAAGGTATGATGTTCTAATGGTTATTGCAATGCATGTTACTGGTGATGTTTTGAAAGCTATTGATCATTGTAACTATCCTCGCATTCTTTGGATTAAGATTTGGGAGTTATATGGAGATCTTGATATTCCACCATTCCCCGATGATCTTGTTTCATAATGTCATTTTCCTCTTCATTCTTCAGATCTGGTGCCCCATGATGATATTGTTGTGCAGGAGGTTGTTTGTTTGGAATGCCTTGAATCTTTCGAAGAGGTTGACAAGGTTTTTTCAGATGTCCCTTCTTCTCCATCAAAGATAATTGATATACCTTCACATTCAGTGATTCCTTGTCCAGAGTCATTTATTGAGGCTTTCATCATTCCTATTCATCAAGACACATTCAGTTTTCTAGACTTGACATCACAAGATGGCTTTGTTTTAGCTATTGCAGACTTGGATACTTCTACAAGTTTGGAGGACATTCTTGATGGGATATCTCTCCTCTATTCAGATCATACTTTGGAGGGTTCTCTTGAGTTTCCACATTCCTTTGACTCGACCTTGATTGGGGTGCCAAAGACTATCTTGGAGGCACTTGATTCCTCTTCAAAGATTTCCTATATGAGACTTCTTCCCTCTCATTTCATTGTGGAGTTGGATTTTCTTCAGTATCTACCATTGGATCTTCTTCTTCCTAGCGAGAGACATGTGGTTTGGACACCTTTGTTGCTTCAGACTTCTTTCAGTGTTTTTCAGGAAACTTCATTCTGGGGGGAAATCTAGTCTCCATATATTCCTTCAATGGAAGGATCATTATATTTCAATCTTTGGATCTTGTTCAGCTTCAGTTTCTACATTATCCTGGTTTGTCACCTTCTTCATTGATTGGGCGTGTACCTAATTTGAGTGTGACATCTTCATCTTCAGTGGAAAAGGAGACATGAGCAATTTTCAGAGATATCTTCATCATTCATATTCATCCTACCTTCCTTCAATTCTTGTCTGAAATGGGAAGCATCCTTGTATTTCTACTTGGTTTTGTTTCTTTTGAAAGGGAGACAAGTTATTTGTTGACATTGGATCATGTTTTTTCTACAGGCACTTACCATTTTTGCAGGTGACCACATATTCTAGGGGGCTATATAGTCTCTCTATTTCCCTCCTATGGGGGGTCTATTGATTGTATTGTATCCATGTGATGGATGGTGTACTTGGGGGTATCATGGAGTCCTCCATCCTTCCTCACTTATCTGCATTTCATCTCCTTTTTGGAGAGGGGTTTTCTTCCCAATGGGTTTTCCCCTTTGCTACATTTGTGGGATATTAGTTGCATTTCATTCTCATTTGTAAATGGGTGCCTAAAATGGCCATCATGTAGTTGGGACCCATCATCATTGCATAATCATTGCATTTTAATTTCCTCCCTAAGTTGCACTTATGGGGGGTGTTGGTGTAATTAATTATTTAATTACATTAGCATAAGTTTAACTTAGGTCTTTTATTTATTTAATTCTTAGGTTGCATTATTAGGAAAGTCATTAATAATGGGGTCATCCCCCTTTCCATGTATTTAGGAGATAAGATTCCTTCTAGAATATCATCTAGAACTTATCTCAATCACTTCATCATTCCCTAGGTAGTTAGTTAGGGTTAACGTGTTGTCACATGTTGTTAGATCAAGACACATGGCAACATTATAATGCATATTGTATCTCACTCATGTCTATATATTCAGGGCATTTGTACATTGTATCATATCAATTTCTCATAATAGAATCTCATTGCAAGCCTGAGTTGCAACACTTCCTTGTTTGTGTGGGTGGAGCTCTTCTTGGTTAAGATCTTGTGAAGTTTGGCCAACTTCATCAAAATTCTTGTGCATTCATATTCTCAGCCAGTTATGAGTCTAATGATTATTTTTGGGATGATGTATGGATTAGAAAAGACCCTTTGTGCTCCTTGGCCCTCTGGTCTTCCTTATACTCAACCTTCAAGGATCCCTTGGGTTTAATGGTGGATAACTATATTAAATTCAAGAACTCTAAGAGGTCTTTGAAACCTTTCCTTAGCTCCTCTTTTCACTCCGTTGTCCTAGTGATTTTCCATTACCTTTTAAACCTCCTAATTGGTTTGGACATATTAGCTAATTTGAGCATCTCAATGAAATTGTGATTGGACTATACTTGTGGGTCTTAAATTGTTCAATGGGGCCATTATCTTAATGTTTTTCCTTGGTCCAAACTTCTATCTAAATACCATATCCTTGAGATCATTTTTAATTGTTTGTTAGGATTAAATTCTTACTTTGGATAATCTAGCTAGAAGAGTCTTCATGATCCCTAATAAGTGCCCCCTATGTTAATCAAATTCAATCAATATTTCACCCTCTATTGGATTTTCCAATCTACGTTGCAATTTTTTTATTTTCTTTTGTTCAATTTAATCTTTTGAGTCATTATGAGACCCCTTTTGGTCTTATTTCTCTATTGGCATTCTCGATTCTCCCACCCCTTCCTTATAGAGCTATGGAACCTTGTCCTTCCTCATGCATGTTGGGGCTTATGGTTGGAGCACAATGGTAAGATCTTTAAAGGTACAACATTGTGTCAAGACATTGTGGGTTTTAAAAATTTTAAACCTATGTAGAAAACTTCTCGATTGTGAAGGTCAATTACATTCTCTTTCCCCCTTGAAAATAGAATTAAGGATTGTTGCTAACTAGGGTTCATCCATAAAGTTTAACGTTTCTATGCATCCCAAGCTTGCTCTCAAAAAAGCTACTATTTGGACATGATGATAACCTGATTGGTTTAAGTTGAATTTTGATAGGGCTACAAAGAGGGACTCACCTAAGGTTAGAGACTCGAGCGTCATCAAATATACAAGGGGTATTTGTGGTAGCCTACATAGAAATCATGGGAGTTCGAACTAATCATATTGTTAAAGTTGGATTTTCTTTTTGGGGAATTCATTTAGCCAAATATCTCAATGTCTCTCATCTTGTCATTGAAAGTGGCTCTTTGAACATTATTAATTATCGTGCAAAAGATACATCTTTGTCATGGACTATAAAGAACAATATGGAGGATGCCTTAGAAATCTTAAAGACCTTCTCAGAAGTTAAACTAAATCATATATATATGGAAGGAAATAAACTTGTTGACAAATTGGCAAGCATTGGTGTTGAGGAAGTTGGTCTTCTAAGATGGGGGAACTTGGTTTTCATACCCAATGAAAAATTTCAAGGAATAAGTGATGAGGCCCCTTAATTCAACTCTTTTATGCTTAGTTGATGTAATTTTCTCCCATCATTTCTACAATTTCTCTCCCATGTCATTTTAATTGAAATGTTCTATAGGTTTTCATTTATTTCATTGTAAGTTGACATCCTATCTTTTCATAATTTTCTTCCTATGCCCTCACTTTGACCTAGTTTCTATCAAGTGTAGTTTGAATTGAGGATATTTTTGTCTCAATAGATTACTTCATAGTTGTCATCTATCTAGAAGGATACTCTCCATATTTTAGGGAACCTAGAGTGCATTTGATGTCATGAGAGGATATAGGTTTATAATTAAGTCATGTCTTATGGGGTCAAGAATAAGGTCACCATATGGCACACCTTGTGGATGAGCATTCTTACCACCTTCATGGAAAAAATTAATGGGTATGATCATGTTCTCTCTGAGGAATTCACAAATTCATAGAAAACCATGAAGGGGATTGTTTGAGGACTAAAATTTTTTATCTCTAAGGAGAGTATTGTAGAGGTGGCTAGCTTATTACTCAAGGGACTAAAGGCTTACAAAGCTAGGAAAACTAAGAAAAAAAAAATGAAAACTTTTCTCAAATGAAAAGAAAAACTTATAAAATTTCAAGTTTGATGCCTTTGAAATTCCTACCTATGTCGTGGAATGATGTAAGCATTCATATGATCCAGTACATATCTCTAAAAGGAAAACATAAATATGTATTAGTGCATTTCACTCTCAAACATTGCAAACTAGTAAGCTTCCCCTTCTACCTACTGATGTCTCACATTTTCTATTATTATTTTTTTAGGTAAAGGTATTTAGCCTATATATTATATTATATAATAAAAAGATTGCATAAGTTTCAAATTGAGAACGTTGTCACCTGTTTCATTACAAAAATTGTTGGGACCAAAAAACATTGGCTCAAAAGAGAAGCTAGCATAATAACTAGTATAGAGTGTAATATCTTAGAAAGGAAACATCTAGAGGTATTACATATGTCAGAATCAAACAAGCTTTGATACCATGTTAGAATTGGCTATGGCTGCCAAGATCCTGAGGCCAAATGGAAAGCACAAAGAAGAGAGAATAATGTGACAAGAATAAACTGTATTCTCATCAATATGATTGTGATTGATTACAAATGGTAGAGACCCCTTGGTTATATAGCCAAGGTGAGTACATAGGAGGGCATAATATTATGACAAGTGACATAATCTTATGACATGAGACAACTATGAAAAGCTATCACTCCACCTAAAGTGGAAAAGTGATAATGTGATAACCACCACAAATTGTGGATCACCCACAAAAGGTGGAGAGGTAATCACATCATATATCCACGAAAGGTGGAAGTGATAAAGTAATAACATGATAAGTCAACCAAAGGTGGAAAGGCTCCAACTACCTCCTATGTGGTCCCTAAGTAAACTTAACTAAGGTGTAATTATGACCTAGGACAAGGTACAAGACATTTAATTACACCAACACCCCCCCTTAAATGCAACTTAGGGAGAATGTACACAAAAGAAAACAATGCAAGATGGGTCCCAACAACTAGGCCATGTTAGGTACCCATGTACAAATGCAATGCAATCTCTCACAAACTGAGAAAAGGAGAAAACCTAGTGGGACAAAACTCCTCCCCAAAAGAGAGATGAAATACAAAAAGAAATGCTCTCAATGATGAATGAGAAGGTAAAAACCCCATGTGAAGAAAAAGACCCCCCATAAGAGAGAAGTAGAAGAGAGACAAAGCAGCCCCCCCTCAATGTTGAGTCTCTTGCAATGATGGTAGAAGCTTGACATTGAATGCTGCAGATGATCCAATCTCGTTGAACAACATTCCTCCCCTTAAGAAGAAACAAAACCAAGGATGTATGCAAATGTCAAGATGATGGGTGATTTATGATGTCCCTGAAGCATGCTCAAGTGTCTCCATGTCGATGTCGAAATCTGACACACTTCAAATAGGCATTCTAGGCCACATTGCTAAAGAGGAAAATCCAACATCTAGTAGAGATGAATGTAGAACATGATCCAAAGAGAAATATATCCCCTCTGAAGACAAAAAAAGCCTCCTCCAAATGTTGTCCAAAATTATCCACACTCACGCCAAATTGCAAAGAATTATCATGTAGAGAATGAACAAGAGGGTCAGAGTGTTCCCTCACAACAACTGAAGAAGGAGCATCATCATCAAAGAGAAGATCAATGTCATCAATGATGTCCCCTAAATCTGCAATAAGGGACTCCACAAACAAGTCTAAAATACCTATCAAGAAGCCATCCAAAGTAGCCATATCTGAAAGACAATGTATGTCTTGTTGCACTGAATCATAAGGAACCCAAACTGTGGAATCACAAGCATCCTCAAGTACAACAATAGATGATTTTTCCAATGCTAGATCACAAGAGTCCTCAACCTCAAGATGTTGACTCATAGATGAAGAAGATGAACCCTCTAAATCTGGATTAGAAGCCATAGAAACTGAAGTCTCAATAGATGTCTCTTTAGGAGGAGAAGGAGAAGGTTTTGTGTCATCAAAACTACCATACCTTTCCCAATGAGCAAGTGTTTCAGTTGTTTTATCATCAATAGGTCGAAACTTTGCTAGTGGTACAAGACAATCCGCAACAGGATCCTTTGGGAATGGAGGTTCATTCGAGTCTCCATACATCTCCCAAAGTTTGGTTATAAGGTCACAAGGGATCTCAATACCATCAATGGCCATTTGTGTATCAATATCACAACTAAAACCAATTAATCCCAAGATATGTTTTGTTTTTATGTCCCACACAACTCTCTTCCATTTTGATGAAGGTTTAGGAACTAGTCCATAGAGATATGGCAAAATATTAAGCCACCTACAATGTGTTAGGATTCCATATCGCCAAGACTTAAAGTTCCATCGATTTAATCTTATTACAGTAGGATGCTTTTTGATACCCATATTAAACTCCTCAATTTAGTCACACGATAGACCAATCAAGAGACATAAACCAACAAAGGCAAAAGATACCCCCCCAAATTACTCAATCAAGAATTCCCCCAAGCAATATCTGATTTGGCACTTTATACTTAGTGCGTTTACAATTGCCACTTTCCAAAAAAGTGAAGTGGGATTTTGATCTTGGTACATGCAAATTGCCAAAATAGGCCTCAAGCTCAAAGTGAAAAAATGACAACAAATGAGATAAATCTGATTACACCACTGGAAAGTACACAAAAAATCATGCACTTTCAAAAAACAATTCACCCAAAAATGTTACCGTTGGAGCAAGATATGAGCTCTTCAAGTTCCCAAAATGAGGACAAAGCAACAACACCTGTGAGAATCTACAATTTATGGAAAAACCAGAAGCTAAAACCAAAAATTGATTGCACCACTATGTAGAGGACAAAAAATTAGACTAAATCAAAAAAAAATTGCTCGAAAAAAGAAGCCAAAATGACCGAGTTATGATGCTTTGAAGTTGAACTGCAAAAACCAAAATGCAACCCGTGAGGGGGCAAAATATTTTTGAAAATGATGATGTCAACGATGACGTGTTGCTGACGTGGGCAATTCACTGTGTTAAATTTGACGGTTTCCCGCCCGTCAAAAGAAAACGCGCCCAGAATATTTAAATTGCGGAATATTCTTCTGGAATATTTTGTTGTCGGCGGTGGAATCTTTTCATACCTTAACAGATTTTTCTTCAAAATTTGTTGGGCTTTTTTTTCTGACAGGCTTTCTTGATAGTGTCAGCCAGTATTTAATTGTTGGTTGGCGGTGATGTGAACGCCAGCCAAGGATGGAGACCGTCGGTTGGCGGTCGATGTGAGAGAGGGGCCTGCGGGGGCAAGTATGATGCCACCAAGTGGCTATGGCGGGGTCACCAATACCCTGCCCTAGTACGCGTCCACATATAGGTCTGTAGACGTATCGTCTGCAGACTGTACCAAATCCGCTTTTTTATTTTTTTTTAATGATTTTTAATATAAATTTTTCAAAAAAGAATAAATTGATTGAAAATACATTTTTTATAAAAAAAAATTCAAAAAATTTCAATCGATAATTTTTTTTTTGAAAAATCGTACCACTATATTTATGACGACTTGGGGTCATACGGCTCTCCAAGCAAAAAAAATTTGCCTCACCGGATAACTTGCTCCAAAAATGGATGAATTGGTAATCGATCTTAGAGTTTTTGGCCTTTCTGGACACGATGGTAACGTCGGATTTGACCCAAAATGTTCCAAAAAAGCAGCTACCTTTTGGATTTGGCAACCACAATTCAGCTTCAAACCCTCATGGATTTGGCCTCGTATGTCCGATTTGGATGAAACAAAAGGCAAAATCGACTTTCTCGAACCTTCCGGACGTAATGGTGAGCTTAGATTTGCACCAGCAAGCTCCGATATAAACCTACAATAAATAGCCAAAAATGGAACCTTCCCAAATCCGGTATCTCTCCTCAAACAAAGACTCTCCAATGGCACCCAACCCGCTCTAATACCATGCTAGAATCAAACAAGCTCCGATACCATGTTAGAATTGGCTATGGCTGCCAAGATCTTGAGGCCAAATGGAAAGCACAAAGAAGAGAGAATAATGTGACAAGAATAAACTTTATTCTCATCAATATGATTGTGATTGATTACAAATGAGAGAGACCCCTTGGTTATATAGCCAAGGTGAGTACATAGGAGTGTCGTAATCTTATGACATGAGACAACTATGAAAAGCTATCACTCCACCTAAAGTGGAAAAGTGATAATGTGATAACCACCACAAATGTTGGATCAACCACAAAAGGTGGAGAGGTAATTACATGATATATCCACGAAAGGTGGAAGTGATAAAGTAATTATGTGGTCCCTAAGTAAACTTAAATAAGGTGTAATTATGACCTAGGACAAGATACAACACATTTAATTACACCAACAACATAGTTATATGTATCTGCTATTAGCTTCAAAAAAATGCTACCATATTATCATTATTTTTCAAACCATATCACAATTTGCCACACATTTTTTATTATTAATTTATGGCTTAATAAAGCAATACTTCAACTACATCAAGGGCACTTTTTCTATTATATCAAACAATCAAAAGCAAATCCTTTCCCATGTGAGTTCCTCGAGTGGTGGTGATTGATTCTAGTTATCCTAATGTGCCTCTTCTTGAACCCTTAACATGGTTAGTTAACCCTAGCACTGAGTATTTAACCATTAATATTCATGTGGAGAAAAGCCATGTTTAAAAGCCCATCACTAGGGCCAATAAGAGAAATATGGCCCCTAATCCTCGAAAAATAAGAATTCCAATGAGGTCCCTAACATGATTGGTAGGGTTGCTTCAAGGACAAAGGCAAAGGGATTTTAGAAGTCTGTCCTCCTCAAAACATACCACCTCATAAGGCTCTTGAGTCAAGTAGTGACAATTGATGACCCCTAAGGCTCTTGAGTCAAGTAGTGAGTCAAGTAGTGACAATGGTAGGGTTGCTTCAAGGACGAAGGCAAAGGGATTTTAGAAGTTTATCCTCCTCAAAACATACCACCTCATAAGGCTCTTGAGTCAAGTAGTGACAATTGATGACCCCTACAGAGAAGGTGAGCTAACGAGTATCAATATTGGTTTTGAAAAGGGGGAACCATTCTACTCTAAGTTGGCTATGAAGATGGAGCCCCTAGAGAACTATTATAACCTCAAACATAGCATCATGAAGTTGTTCATGCTTGATAATTAAAGAATGAACAATTCCCACATGCAAGTCAATGGAGACCTTTATAAATCTTAAATAATGGTTAAATTCAATGATAATTGGAATTGAATTAAGGAATCTAATCATATTAGAAGGTAGGTGATTTAAAGGATAAACTAGATAAAACCAAATGTAATCAAAAAAATTAAATGCTTCTTTAAATAAGGTCATATAATTGAGGAAAACAACCATCAAAATTTTTACAACAACATTACAATGCTCCATGACAACCTATTGAAAAGAAAAAACATCCCTCAAGAGGTAAGTCCAAGTAAAAGGACAAAGTTTCAACTAAACCAAAGGGAAATCATGGCAATTGACATGAGACTGAGACTCTAGAGGATCATCTTAAGTTCTTTCATGAAGGGTAGAAATTTGTTGACTTATTGAAGAATCTCTCTTTTGCCAAGTTATAAGCTAGTTAGCTTTGTTTCTTGTGTGTTGTTTGTTTATTCATCTATTTGTTACTAGCCTACAATGTCATGTCTTCGCTTTTTTTGTGAGTTGTTTCTCTTCTTATGTTAGCTTTAACTATATCTCTTGTTTCTTGTAAGAGGATTTGGGCCCTTTCAAATCCAATTTTTACCTGTAATAAAATTTTTAATTTTATTTTTAAAAAATATTAAGTATTCTATGTTTTTATGATAGCTAAATAAGCAAGAGAATATTGAGAAAGTAGGTATCAAGTAAAGGGGTTGACCATGTCTAATTCCATGCATAACACTCCCAACATGGCAAGCTTATTTAGTTGTGTCCAAAAATGGTAATAACAATTTAAAGTGTTTTTTATTGGAGGAAACTCTTCATCTTGTTGACCTCTAGTATCGCATGAATAAAGAAAAGTCTCAAAACCCAATTCCAAGCAGCAACTAGGGGAGAGGGGCCAACAATTAGGTGTTATTGTTGGCATTGAACCTATGGTTATAGGATTAGGTATTGTTAAATATTTATACTATATTCTCAATAATTAGTCCACATGTAAATCAACAAATGACCAAATGTTTATTAAGATGGACCTTTACATTAACACATGAGAACTTTAAAAAAATCATAATACGTGAAATAAATACTTTTTTATTTCATCTAAAATATCATGTGTACAACTATTGGGGTGACAATGTATATGCATTGGAGTACTTCATATTTTAAATAATAATATAATGTTGTTTTAACAACAAATTATATCTTTTTTGTTCAACTCCTAGGGATTCCGTGATTAAGTTTTGATTGAATCTTCAAAAACTTATTTGAATAATACTTCTAATTAGACACATTAATGTGACAAATTATGTGATGAATTGCAACTTCAAACCTTAGAAATAGATAGATAAAAGACCATTTCACATTTCTTAAAAAATAAAAATCCCATTAACCGCCACACTTGCAAAGTTCAATTGCTACAAATTGAACATAAAGAAGTAGCCCTTTATAAGATTAGGCCGCCACATTGGAGAAAAATTATTACCTACCTTATTTACCCAGCATCCAGCAAATCTAGAATCATTCCTTTCTGAACTGCACCTCTAAATCTTCCAATTAAATATTATTACGTTTTAATAATTAACGAGCTTGATACTTAAGATGCCATCATTTAAACTGCTACTTGTTTTTGGCAATTTGGTGATAATTATATATGTATAAAGTTCTGATCCTTTTCATCTTAATTTAATCTTTTTAAGTCAAAATCTAATTTTTCCTTTAATCCAATAAGTGGGATATTGGGATATACACAATTAAGAAAAAAATTGAAATCACGTGCATATATATCCCCTCCCTGCACTAGATTTATATATGTTGTCCCTAGTCTCGTCCGTCACAATCTTTTGAATATTTATAATTCATGGAATTTAAATTCGGTGAAACTATTTTTAACAAAGAATCAAGAAAACATTCACCAACTACTTCAAATATTGAAGTTCAAATTGCCGGCACTAGCAAATCATCAATCAGACATAACTGCTATGGCACCTCTGACATAAGGTGATTTCAAAAAATCCAACCCACTTGGATTTCTTTATTTGTTCACCAGTAAACGTACCAAAAAAATGATCTGACAATATGCATCTTGCTAAACATGTATTTTATTTGCATGAGCCGTATTACTGCCTTAACTAACGTCTCGTTGCTTATGAGCCCAGTCTGCACCAAATTTTCAATTATATAGAGCTGTATCTCAAGGTAGTCAAAAAGATGGAAAGTTGACATACCATTTTCAGATTTACATAGGTCAGATTTTGCTGAGGCAAAAATTCCCAACCTGAACTTAGGACTCTAATGAAATAAAATCTCAACAGAACACAAAATAGGTCAGAATCTGCGCAAAGTTGTAAAACACCATAATAAATCTGTGCTCCCATTGTGGGGTCCAAAATCACCTCTTCTTGCCATGCCTTTTTATCTTTGCTCTTCTCTCTAATGCTTTCATCCGCTGAACAACAAGAGAAGAGGAAGGTGACCCTTTCTGAATAGGGTTGGTAGCCATAACCGAAGTTTCAGCAGGTTCTGGTGGCACAGTTATAATAGGAATGCCAAACTTCTTCTTAATGCCTGGCTGCCTTATAACTGAAGCGTCAAACATGAACACCATAAATTAGTTTATAAAATTTTCTTATGTATATATCCCAAAGCTATAAATAAACTGACCACCCCGAATATCATGATTAAATAATGAGAAAACTAAATATTCTGTCTTGAGCATCCATCACGGAGGACCCTTAACCAAATACTCTCTTTAGTTTAAAGAAATCACCACAAATGTCCTATAAATTCCTGCAACTGTTGTATGTCAAATTTTAATTACTGAAATATGTGTTAGAAAGTCAAATTAATGAAAATTATAAGCAGAATTCAAAATCTACACGGTTAAATACATCACCAATGTCTACAATCTCTAAAAACATATTTTTAAGAAATGAAAACGTTAGTTATGCAATATTCAGCTCTAACAGATTTTTACGCTGTTATGAATTCTAAAATATTCTGAACAGGTTCATTAATGTAGCATTTAATAAAGGAAATTTCCTTCACTCCAATTTATATATAAATAGATGAATGGTACCTATAAAACCTTTTCATTTCTGTTGAGTATGAAAATATGTTAGTGTGTGCATTCAAATTACAAGAAATGTATAAACCAATGTCAAGGCATATGGAACTCCTGCAATGATTATTTTGAAGAAAATATGGCTTTTCTAATTTCAGTACAACCAGGTTCTCGGATTCATGCTGCATTCAACATATTGCAGACATATCTTCAGATGATATCATTGTATCTATAATGAAACACTAATTTTCAATGTTAAAAAGCACTTTTTGAGTTTTTTTCATGGTTCATTGGAAAGAAAAATTATACAAACGCTTGTGCTTTTTGCCATTCCAAATTAAGCTGCAGAATCCATCATCTCAAAAAGTGATAGCAAGGAACTTCTGGCCAAGTTAATAGTAGAGGATATGCTTCAAAAACTATGTAATTGTATTCCCATCAACCATTAACAATTCTAATAAATTAAAAATATCACCATCAAAATTTATCAAGCTTGTGTTCTTTACAAAGACATTAGATCTTATGGTAAGGCCACAAGTTCAAGGTGTAGGGCAATGATTGGGTCATTGGTCCAAGGAGCAACAAAGGGGGCATGGCAGGATGCCGTGGTGGAAAAGGCGCATAGGTGGACCATGGAGCCAAGCCATGTGGTATGAAAATAGAGCAGGAGATCATGGCTAGGTCATGAGAGGCAAGTGTGGCTGGTGGGCCAAAAAGCATGGAACGATATGACTAAGTGATGGAAGTGTGTGTAAGTCGAGGGAGAGAAGAGAACCTTGCCCGTATGGATGCAGTCTACACAAAGAGAGTGTCTCGGAGACCAATGAGTAAAGTGACAGGGTGACATGTTGGTCTAGAAGTTCAAGGGATAGGATAGGGGGCTGTGTCACAAGGTCAGAATTGGAGAATGGCTGAGTCAAGGACTTGGATAGTGGAAGCATGCCAAAAGGGAATGGCATTGACAGACTCGGGGAGTTTGGAGGATGAGCCGAATTGGCAAGTTGGTGAAGTATTGAAAGGTACGTCGGACAAAAGAGGCAGGTTAACTGAGATAAGTTGGTGGCACTCTAGGTTGGGATGTTGCACGTTGGACTAGGTTCAAGGAGTGCTTGTTGATAGGGTGGCATACAATCAGAGTTTCACAATAAAAAGGAGGTTGATAAGCTGAAAGTGAAGGAAGTGAATTAGAGGGATGCCTTCAAGGAAGTGAATTGGCAAACTCAAAGAGGAATTTGGAGGTCAAACCAGGATGGTAAAGTTGACAAGAGTACCAAGGGAGATATTTGACACGGGAAATGAATTGATGCAGAAAAGTTGACACTCGGGTTAGGATGTCACACGTTGTTATGATCCCAATATTTGTTATTCCTACGTACATTAAGGATAAGCACTTGTGGTATGCTTAACCTTAATAGTTTCATTTATAAGTTCTAGTTATTTTTTAAGATGACTTAGTTGGGATGAAGGGGTATGTCCATACATAGTTGTGCATATAAATAAGGAAGATAAAGACTCCCAAACCATTATAACTTCTAATACTAAATTCATATATTATTTTCTGATTATTGGAGGTCATCCCTTCCAAGTGGTCTGCTATTTTGCTGTATTTTGCATTTATTTCCAAAAAAATATCATAACAAATGGTATCAGAGCTACAGTTTGGGTCAAGATTTTTCTTTCCACCATTACTTACAAATCATTGCAAATTTGGACCTGATTTTTAATGGTTTTTTAGGTATACAAAAAATACAAATTCAAATAAAAAAATTAACTTTATGTGATAACTTTTGTACAAGTTATTTTAATGTTACATCTTTTCATTAATTGGCTCTATAGGCCGCAAATTTCAGATATTTTTAAAGATTTTGGTAATGACTTAACAAATGTAAGGGAAGTGATGTTACCCAACTAACAGATTTAAAACAATTAAGATTTGTAGCCGAATATAATACTTGGCATATGAGATTGGCAATTCTGGCTCACCAAGTGATACCTTATCAAAGGTTACAACTCTACTTGAATAGACTTAATGACTAAATTAAACATGATGTTCATTTGTTGGAACCTTGTACAGTTAGAAAAGCTATAGAACAAATATTGCACATTGAGCAACAAAACTTCAGCACAAGAAGATCCACACAAGGTCAAACCATAGGATGTAAAGATAGAAATGTGACTAATCCTATCAACAAAAATAGGACCACTTTCCTTGACTGCAAACAAATAACTAAGCACCCTCCTCAATAAGAAGTAGAGAAAAGAGGAAAAGGTATATGTTGGCATTGTGATAGCAAATGGTCTAGGGGTCATAAGTGTGGTGATAATGACAAGAGACTAATGATTATTGATAATAAGGTCGAAGAAGAGGGAAAACTAGATATTAAAAAAACAAACGTGGAATTGGCGCATGCAAATTTAGAAGAACAAGGCACTACTATCTCCCTACATACATTGGATGGAACAAGTATTTGGTTATATAGAAAAAGAGAAAGCTGACAGCGTTGGTTGATACAGGTAGTACACAACTTATTTAATAGAAGATTGGCTAATGAGCTCAATTGTTTTCTGTATCCAATTTCTAACTTCCAAGTTATGATAGTTGATAGGAAACAACTCACTTGTGGTGGTAAATGCCATCATATAAAACTCTCAATGGAAGATTATTTCCTAGATTCAAAAATATTTGCTATCCCAATCGGAGGAGTAGATGTAGTTCTAGGAGTACAATGGCTTCAACAGTTGGGAACAGTGCACTTCAATTTTCATAAATTATTCATGGATTTTAGTATACATGGGAAAAAGTATAAACTTGTAGGAATACAATCACCACCAAGTCAAATTATTAGCTCCCATAAGATGGAGAAATTACTTTAAAATGATTCTTATAGCATGGGTGCATCTACAGCAGCAAGGTGTTGGAAGAGGAAAAGACAAGTTGGATGCCTCACTTTGGGCTTTTCATGTGTGCAAATATCATAAAAAGGATGCCACTCCTTGTGCAGAAAAATTAGTGGGAAAAGATGAAAGTTACAGGTTTTCAAAGCAGCCATACAAGCTGGTAAATAAAAGGTAAAATCAGTTTGTAGGAGGAGAAACATTAAAAAAATTGCAAGAATCAACTAGCCAGAGAAAGTAGATATGGAAGCTTGAAATTGCCAAGCCAATTTCCTGGTTATTTGTATGAGGAGAAATTTTTGAATTTGCTCATGTTGTGGTTGTGTAAATTTGGTTTATATTGAATTCATGAAGTTGCTGTAGAGAGAAAGACTTTGTTTATGTTGAATAGATTGCATATCTGTAATTGTTCCAAATAAATTTTACACGAGGGTTTGTAAACAAAACTGCATTTCCAGATTTGTTTTGCCCACATTGAAGGTTTTAAAATAAAATAAAATTTTCAGATTTGATACACTCGAGAGTTTGAGATAACAAATATATTCTTTTCAATTTTTTCCTCCTTTAATGTTATTTATTTGATAAGAGAAGCGATTTTGAATTTTAGAGCTGCTAGATTGGGCAGTTTGATAAAACCCCCTATTCTAGATCTGTATCAAACTATTCAGTATCACATTAATAAAAGGAGGAGAGCCTCTCATAATCTTGTATACTTTATGCAATCCAGAGCACCTGACTCCCTCCTTCCATGCATTGCTAAAAAATAGAGCTTATAGGAAAGCATTGCAAAGCACTAGAAACTTTCTCACCATCACTCCCAATCTCTTTTCCATTCATTCTCCCAGCTTTAGTAAGGATAGGCAAGTCAAGACTGAATAGTGAATACTGATTCCATGAAAATAGCTGAACTGAAATAAATCAGATTCTTCCGCTCCCTGAATTCTCTCCGTACACAAAAGAGGAAAAATAAGCATTTCATTTACCATATATATCAAAGATTGATTGATTGATATATATATATATAATATTTAATTATTGCTTATGCAGTATGAGTGTAAGGCAAAGACTCATCCCATGTATTTGGACACCTGATGTTATAGCCTCTAATGAAACGTACCAAAGTCCTGTTCACCACCTCCATTTGCCGATCAGATTATGGATGGAAAGTTCTAATCTTTCGGAGCCTTGCATCTATTTTGTCCCACAATGCAGACTGCAATTTCCCAGCAAATCTGGAAGCTCCATCTGAAACAATGGATTTTCGTCATCCAAAGTGCACCCAAAATTTTGCTTAGAACAATTCTGCTGCCTCTTTGCCAGTGATGGACTTATTGCTTCGAGTTAGTATGCACATCTTGCTAAATCTATCCACAACTACAAAAATATAATCATTTCCACATCTACTTGATGGTAAACACCTACAAAATCTGTGGAATTGCTTTCGCACAGCCTTTTGGGCACAAGAAGAGCCATGTAAATCCCTTTTTTCCTTGTTTTAGATTTACTAGTGCAATGAAGTTTGCAACCTCTACTAATCTAGCTACTTATTGGTGTATTTTAGGAAATACACCTTTGCAAATGGGCCTATGTATTATCAACTCTAAAATGGCCCATGACTTTGAAGTTATGCACTTCCCTCATCAGAAGAATTTTTTGTTCTTTTGCTAAACATTGTTTCCCTGGTCCCACATAGATTACATTCTCTCTGATTACTCTCCGAGTAGCCGAGTAATCTCCAAAAAAATTGCATGCCAAGTAATCTCTGCTTTTACTCTCAGGCAGTATGCAAATGGATTTTCTCCCGTCAAAATATCGAGTAATCGTCAGTAGCTCACAAAAAACCCACAAACTTGGCAAGTTTGTGTGTGTATATGCATGCAAACTTGGCATCCTGTGTATGTTTATAGATATGTATGTGTGCACAATGCAGTCCTGAGTATACACATACATAAATATCCACATACATTTGCCGAGTATTTTCTGAGTATTTCCCAAGTTTTCCCCGAGTCAAAATTTTTGGGCTTGCCGAGTACTCTCCAATTCCGAGTATGTAAACTATGGTTTGCCAGACATGTAAAGCAGCCCATCCTCAAGGTAGAAATTTTCTTCTTAGCAACCTCCAGAGTTTGCAATTGCTTGAATTTTTCCCCAAAATCAGAATCATGAGCATATTCCTATTCATATGCCTCCTTGGCAAAAGGCTCTAATTGAGTAACCAAGGCCAAGGCTGACAGTGGCCTTGAGATAGGTGGCTTCGATAGCATATCCACCACTAGATTTGTACCTTGCTTTTTCGTATTTGATAACTAAAATGAATTGTTGCAAAAATCCCATCCACTTGTAGTGTCTTTCCTTCTACAACTTATTTTGCAAATATTGTGGAGGTTGATGGTCAGTATCATAGTTTTAGGACTCAGACTCGGACTGGACTTGGAAGCCCAAAATTTCGACTCAGACTCAGGACCCGGCAAAAAAAAACCTCATAATTACACAAAAAAAAAGAAATAAATCCATTTAGAGAACATAAAAGTCTAATTTGACTATAAGTTTGTAATAATTCAAACATTACACATGTCATATGATCCTCAAACTTTCAAAATTTGAAACTTCAGCCACACTGTCTGTTATTTTCAGGCACAAAAGAGTCTGAGCTCAGGACTCAGGAGTTTGAGCCTAAGACTCGAGAGTCTTGGAGCAGGACTCGGACAAGTACTCTCCAAGACTCAGCCAAACTCAACACGGGAGTCCGGTTGACTTGGCTCAGCCAGCTCAGAGACTCGGGAGTTTGGAGAGTCTTGCAGAGTACTTGGAGAGTCCTCAAACTATGATATATATATATAATATTTCAGTAATAAGTATACACAAAAGTTTCTTTACTCAACAAACAATGTCTCAATTTCTTAATTGTCTGAACTACTGCATAAAATCATTTATCATAAACCTGATATCCTCTACCAGCTGAAATAAAAACCTCTGAATGATAACAAATAGAAGTACCTCTTTGCAACATACCCATAGCATACTCACTAGCATTGGTCTCGACTTCAAAAGGTTGTTACAAGTTAAGAAGAGCAAGCGCTGAAGCAAAGCTGATTTTATATATAAGCTGCAACTACATGCAAAGAGGTGCACTACAGCTGAGAAACCCCGAATGAACTTTCTCGTGTATCGAACTGCCTGTACCTACAAAACTGCTTGTTTCTGTGGCACTCCTTGGTATAGAGCACTTAGTAAGTTTCCATCTTGGCTAGGTCTACTCTTAGCTCAGCTCCTCCAACCACATGCCCCAAGTAAACAACCAATTCCTTTGCAAATTAACATTTCTTCACACTGCACAAAAATTGATTCTCCTTCAAAACTTGTAAAATTTGCTTCAAATGAATTAGATGTTCTTCACATGTAGTATTAAAAACTAGAATATAAACTAGATACACTATGACATTCCAACACTCCTCCCAAAAATCAGCACTAGTCTATTTTAAATCTGCCATAAAAGGTGGTTGAGGATAATGAAGCAGCACTTCATCATGAAATTCCAAGTATGAGAACCTCTTAGGATTTGCTAGAGTGAGGATTTTTGCTTTGCACTTTATCGTCCAAATATTTCCTCTGCGGAGTTGACTCCATTTGGCTTGAGGATTTGCAAACATACCTCAAACGAACTTTGCTCCCAAAGCAAAATTGTGTTTTTCCAAACATCTAATACCTGCATGCCCCACCACCTTTGGAGAGCACGCCTTCTCCCAAGCTATGAGAGAGAAGCATTTTTGCTCACTTGATCCTTGCCACAAAAATTTCTTCATAATATTTTCGACTTTTGATGATCCCAAATGGAGATTTACTAGTCATGAGATGTACGGGAAATGCCAATAAGACAATTTGATGAGCAAAATTATCTTTGCTAAGGAGAGCCACCTTCCTTTCTATGAATTTAGTGTTCCTTGAAAGGAATCCACTAAACTTTTCCAACGAAAGGATTTACCCAACCCCATAAAGAAAGGGACACCCAAATAATTGCTAGGCAAAGAGACAATTTTGAAACCAAGAGAATTCACTATCCTACCCTTCATGAAAGGTAAAATGTTAGTGAAAAAAATTCAGATTTGTGATCATCGATAGCATTTTTCTCATCATCTCTACTTCACCAAGCCATGCTTCACTGAAAAAAAAGAGTCATTGGGAAACTACTGATATGTGAAGGCTCCTAAATCTTTAGATGTCTTGATTCCTTTCAGCACTCTCTTCTATGAACCTTCTGAAAGGAGCGCCCCAAAGTTCTGTCATAAGAATGAAAAGAAAAGAAAATAGAAAGGGTCTCCTTGACATAATCCCCTCGTAGCTCCAAATAAACCAGGGGACTTCCATTCACCAATATAGAGAATTTAGGACCTGAGATGTGGCTAAAGATCCACTCACTCCAAATCATACTAAAACCATTTTTTTCCAAGATTATTAGCTAAAAGCACTAATTCACCCTATCACTAGCTTTGCAAATGTCTAGCTTAAGAAACACTCTTTAGCTTTGCTTTGAGTAGCTGAATTAAGAATTTCATGAGGGATAATGATCCCTTCAGCTATGGCTCTATCCAGAACAAAACCACCCTAATCAAGAGAGTTCAGGTCAGGCAAAAAGGACTGCAGTGCCAAAACCATTGCCTTTGAGATCACCTTATAATTTGTGTTACAAAGGGAGATGGGTTTGTATTCTACAAAGGAGGATGGAGAGTCAATCTTGCATAAGCAATGAAAGTACAACTGAAACTCCCTAGGACCTTTTTTGATTCCCTAGGTTCTTAAACTGCAGCCCACACATCTCTCTCAATTATACACCAGAAATCTTGAAAGAAAGCGGTGGGAAAACCATCTAGACCAAGAACTTTGTTCTTAGCCATTTGAAAAAGTGCATTCCTTACTCATTCTGGTCTTCTAAATTAACACTTCTACTTTTTGGCTCAAGCCCCTAACATTCCATGATATGAGCTTTATCATTGCAGTGGAGGCACTTTCACCCTCTGGCTTATGAGAGATAAAATCAAATTATTCGTTTTGTTTGACTTTCAAAATAGTAGTGATCATCTTTTCTTTGCTTGAGTTTTAGCCTTGCTTACCTTTGGAGCTGCAATTTGGAGTGACCTTGGAACCCTCAGATTGTGAGATAGTGAGGATTTCTTTGGACAACCACTCCTATTCATCACCGAATTTTCCAGCATTCTCTTCTAATGCCTTTCGAAGGGAATCTTCAAACAACTCTAAATCAAAAAGATCTTTGGCAAGTTGCTCAAGCTCATTATTTTAATGTATGAAGCAATGTATTTTAACTCTCACAATGGCCTCAATCTACTTAAGGCATATATCTATGGGAATTGTCCATCAACCCAATTCCCCTTCCTCCAAGGTTATCCTTTCTCCATTCTCCTCAAAAGTGGCCAAAGGAGCCTTCTCTTCATTTTCCCATGCACCTTGAGGGATATCCAAACTTGGAGTCAACTCAAGAGACAATGAAAGAGGAAAGGCTACTTTCCTAAAAGTATTCTTCTCTCACCACAAATTTTCACATAGATTTTTTCCTTCCAAACATGAATACTAGAGATGACCCAATTTCTAGCATTTGAAGCAGCACAATTGGTGTTGTTCCAATTCATATTTTTGTTTCCATTGACCAACAAAGATGCAAAGAAAAACTGAATCTGGAATTAGAACAGCCATATATATCTATTTGCACACAAGGCTAGCATTAGACCCCAACCACTCTTCAGCATTTTGATCCAAGATTAGAAACTCCCCCAAGTTGTCAATAATCTTCCTCAAGGGAGAATCAAACCAATATTCAGACGGAAGGTTATACAAGCAAATCCAAACTGATGTCTTACCCAAACCGCTTCCTGTTGGATCAAAGTTGAGTTTCCAATCTTGAATGAAAAGGTTCGCCCCATCCAATACCCATGGCCCTCCTTCCATTACTAAGCACTTAGAAGATTATCAAAAACAATGCCACAAAAAACCTTTTGAGAGGAAGCGCAAACCAATGTTTTCCCCCAATTTTTCTGAACCCATTTTGTGACAACACTTATGCATGGCCAAAAGCCAACAAATTTTCCCCTGGTACCCAACTCTTGTAATTCTAGATTTTTAGCCTCTTTATCCAAATCTTTCAGATTCACAATGATGCGTTCCTCTCTCCTAGAATCATTCCTGCAATATGAAAGTCCCTTGCTCAGAAAAGCACCAAGTGGAATTGAGTTCGTACCTATTGCAATTGGAACCCTATTGTTTGAATTTGAAATATTTGCCCAATTTTCAGAACCCCCATGATGGATATCCTCATGCCATAAACTCTTAAGGCACAAATGCTCTCTTCCAACTCTAGGCTGCTCATTCCTCTCCTGTCCATTCCCAACCATTGGTGCCTACAAATAAATCTTCCCCTGTATCTCCTTCAATTTTGCACAGCCAAAACATCTTGCTGCTACTTATAAAAAAGTATGTTTTAATCGAAGTGTTTTTATATAATATTTTAATCTATATAAAAAATTAAAGTTTGTTTTGTTTTTAAACTAAAATGGAATGAAGTTGGATAGTGTAAAATGTAAATGTTATGGATTAAAACATTTATGAAAATAAAATGTTACAAGGGCCAATATTACATATATGTTGTCATTCTTTTGATTTATTTTCTTCTCTATTTTCACTTCACCTTTTCCAGCAAAATACTAATGAGCATTTCGAAGAATGATCCCTGGACAAAACAGTCAAACCCTTCACTTCTAGGTGCTGCATGTGATCGGGAATCACTACAATGAAATGGACAAAATGATATTACGCATTAATTGTGTATAAGAGGGACCAGATCAGGCATCCCCTTCCATCTCATGATCAACCAGAAATGGACATGAACGGCCAATAGAGATTCAAAAACAGAATAGAAATAGAGTAGTGAGTCACCACTCAAGCATCAAATCCTTCCCACATAAACATTAATCATAAGAAAATTTAGCCAACTTTATAAAAAAAAATCACAAACATTTCTTAGCCTTTTCAAACAATTTTTTTTTAAAAAGTTTATTCAACTTTTCAAACTCTTTTTATGTTTCATAGTCGGGTTTTTCTAGTTTCCTCCCTGGGTGCACCCTTGGTGTACTTAGGGTGTGTACTTAGGCTGAGATACATACCATGATTCATTCAGAATGGGTATGGCTCCATGTGGCATGTATAAACATACCCTGCATCATACAATAAAAGGAATTTTTCTCATTCCAACCATGCTTAAGACCTTACTGTCCTAGAATCCATGATGAAGACTTAAAAGTGTGACAAAAATATATGAGATAAATTAATATTATCCTAGATATCCAAAAATTAGGAAAGAATCTTTGTGAGAAGCTCAATCCCTTGTGCTACAATTACATCAAGAGAGAAATCCAAAACTTCTAGTGATTTTAAATTTTTAATAGTAAAAATAATTTCTTTTGGAAAATCATAGATGCAAAAAGATTCTCAAGACTGATCACATAAGTATTTTATGGCCTCATTACAGCATACTCTTTGAATAAGTTAGAGTCATTAAAATCATCTTTAGGAAAAACATTGGCACCTGACTATACTTAATGAGACGTTTACTATTTTGCATGGTCTCCACAAACTTTCATGATGAATATAGATAAGGCAATTATTTAATATTCCTGGGTTGACTTTTGTGCCCAATGCTGTGTTCACAATGTCCCACCATAGTTACCAACTTAAGATGAGCTAAATGAGGGAGAGCACATCAAAATTAGTTCATGGTAATCATGATCAGACTCGTGGATAACCAGTTTAGTTGAACACATCCAGACTCAACCAGACTCCCAAATCAAGCCAACTTGACTTGTATAGTCTGACCCACACTTGGACTTGCAGTTACTCACCAAAACAAGCAGAATCCAGACCAACAATGCTCTGATTTAGTTATAAAAAGTCACCACACCATTTAATTGAGTTTTATTAGGTCAAGCACGAATTTCATATGTTCTGCAATTCACTGTAACTTTTATCTTTCAATGGTAATCTAAGAAAGGAGTTAGTCATTCTTATTTTATGTTTGTGTTGAAGACAAATTTTGAATGAAAACCTATCAGCGTTTCACAAATAAGTCCGTATAGCCCAAGTGAAGAAATTTACATAGAGATGTTATATATGATAAAAAACTGATTAGGTAAAAGTTCATGAAGAAAAAGCAGAAACTTGCTCCACAGAGGTAGCATAAAGTAGAAATGATCTCAATGCAATCACTTACATGCACCATACACAAGTGAGAACAAGTTTGACGTAATCCAGTAACAGAAAACTGCCTGCAACAAAACACACAACTTTAGAATGCTTTTACAAAATCATGTGCATGCTGGAGAAAACCCCAAATGAAGAAGTATCTTATAAAGTTTTCTAATAGACATGTACAATAATATAGATGAAAACAGAAAATGTATTTTAAACTGAGCAGGATACCTAACTTCCTTTCTACAAATGTATTCCTTTTTTTGAATGCCCAAAAATAGTATATAAGCTTAGCTTAGAAGTCACAATGTTAGTTTTAAGAGAGAAAACTTCATGTTTCTGCAGTAGGTTGCAAAATACGTGTTTTGTCCAAATACGAAGTAGTATATTGTCATTTCTCATTTTTATGCAACACATAAACTTTCATGAAACAGGATTGGACTACTACATGCAAAGAAACTCCTACCTACAGATATCTGGGGAGTTTAGAAGGGAATACATTATTGCTTTCAGCATCCAAATTTAATATGAAATTGTTGTATTAATCACCTGAAAGTTTTTTAACATTGATCAACAGGCAGCACTACCCAAAATGTGAAATGTCAAGGATTGACACAAATAATATCTACTTATTGGGTTTGTTCGGTTATATGCATGTAACAAGCTAAGCTATTTTTTTCTCAATAACAGTTCCTTCCAAGAGAGAAGTCTGACTAGGCTTTGCTTAAAATATATATCAGTGTTACCCAGGGACGCATCTCCAGGCCTAAAACCCCCATCCTTGTCCTGGGGACACGAGGACGGCTAGGGGACATCCCCTAGGTGTCCCGAATTTGCAAAAAAAAAAAAACAGGAAACGTAGTGGAAACACAGGGACTTCCCTGCCTGCCGTCAGGGATGTCCGACCATCTGGGGACGACAGACGACGTCTGGGACGTCCCCAACCGTCCCAGAAATGGCCGGCCATTCCCTACACCACACAATAATTTTTTAAAAAAAACATTTTTTTATTATTGTTTCATGTGCCTCTACCTCCCAGCTCACCCTAAAGGGGAATAGGCTCACTATTTTGAGTCATTTCAACATTCGTGCAAGAGGAAAAAACAGGAGTGGTAGTAGGGTTTGAAGCAAGCCATTGAAAGAGGAGCAGCAGCAGGGGATAGAAGGAAAAGAAATTCAATCTAGGGCAAGTGGGGCTGCAAATCCTTCAAAGAGGTAAGTTTTTTCCTTTCATTTTTTTCAAAGTTTGAAGCATGAAATGTCTGCTTTTTTATATTTTTTTGCATTTTTTCAGTTTAAAATTGCCTTCAATCTCAAAAAAACATGAGTAGCAGTGAAAGTGAGTGGAAATGAGCATGAAGTGGAATTAGTTGGTAGAAATACGAGTGCAAGTGTTGAGGGTGGTAATCGACAGCAACCAAACCCATTTAAGTGCCCAACAAAAATCATGGAAACATATGCAAAGCACCCTTTAAACAAGAAAAAACCTCTAGTCCAATATGTTACACCCATGGATCAAAAGCAAAAAAATTCAGGGGGGGTAGGGTGTGGAATTGTCATGTATGTGAGAAAAAATTTAGAGGCAGCTACAAAAGGGTACAATCTCATTTTTTGGGTGTTGCAGACCAAGGAGTTAAAATGTGTCCACAACTAAAAGAACATGAGAGGATAGAGTTCCATAGATTGCATATGGAGGTGGAAATGAGAGCTCAAGGTGTGACAATGCCGGCACCTTCTTTTGCAAGTGCACAATCATCTATGCCTACACTATCCATGGTTGGTAGTAGTGCAGTTGCCACAAGAGGAAAGAAGAAGATGAGTGGTAGTGACAAGGGAGGTTCAATTGAAGCTATGTTTAATGTGCAAGCACAAGAAGCTATAGAGTCTTCCATTGCCAAATTCTTTTTTGCTCATCCCACCCATTTCATGTGGCTCGTTCCTCTTATTTCAAACAAATGATCAGAGATGTAGCCACTATTGGTCCCTCATTCATACACTTTGGAGATCATAAACTATGCACTACACTCCTAGACAAAGAGTATTCCAAGGTTAATGCACTAATGGAGGATATGAGGCAAACTTGGATGAGGACAGGTTGCTCTATTGTGATGGATGGGTAGACTAATCTTAGACATTGGCCACTCATCAATATCATAGTCGCATGCCTTATTGGTTCTTATTTTCTCTGAGTCGTGGATTGTTTAGGGAAGCATAATGTAATGTCCCTAATAGGAATTATGTTAATTTTAACCTAAATTACCAATTTCCCAAGCAATCAATGGATTTGGAAAGTACCTTGGCTTGATTTAATCCCTGCAAACAAGTTAGAGAAAAATTACGATAATAACTTAAGAGGTAGAGTATCATGATTAAGCATTAGTAAATCCATAATGAATTTGTTAACCCAATTATTTTTTATCCCAAGAATACTCAACCATGGGTGAACATGGAAGAGAGTGACTCGATGGAGTGTCTTAGCCTCTCTATGCCCAAAAGCAGTACCCTTTCAGCCTCATGTGCCCCATGCCATTCATATGAGGTGGCCTACCTAGCAAGGATTTTAATTTATCCTTTATCCCCTCATCTTGCCATCTTTCCCCATTTCCTCATGATTGGTCTCCTTAAATTGCTATACCATGATAGAGGAGTGAGGTTTCAAAAGGGTGTCTTGGTAGCCCAACTCTCCTAGGCCCAAAGGCAGTACCTTTGAACTAAAAGGCAGTACCCCTTTGGCTCATGTGGGCTCATCCTGTCCCCTCCCGGGTGGCATAGCTAGAAGAGGACCCCGTCACCGAACCCCTTTCGTAATTCTCCCTTCTCCCATCATGGAACAGGTATGTGCATAATAAACTAATCAATTTCATATTTACAAATAATCATATCAGCAATACATAATGAATTATGAAGGTGATATCATAAGTTAGAAATAACAATATGCATAAACCATTAATTCCCCTTTAAAGAATACATCATATTCCCATATAAGTACTCTAAAACATATTAATTTATTACCTATGTTCCACGGCGTTTTGAGCATGGGGACGGAGGGACATCAAGGAACGCATTTCTGGGAAGTCCCCTAGGGGGGCATTTTTAGGGGACGACATGGGACGGCGATATACAAATATATATATATGAATTTTTCAAAACTTATTAATATATTAGAGAGAGAGAGAGGGCAAGAGAGAGATATGTCAATAACTAATAACAACAATATCAATATGTAAATAAATCACAAGACCAGTAGTATAACAGCATTATAAATTTATAACAGCAGTCTCAAACATCAATAAAACCATGGTCTATCAATATCCAAATGTCTCACATGTATCCTGAAGTCTCAAAGTTCAAATAGCAAAAAGAAAAAAATTTTAAAAATAGTTTTTTTATGTTTATTTGGCTGTTGAAACTTCCCAGTTCGCGGGGGATGGCTAGCTGTCCCTGGGACGACAAGGGACGTTTCCTACGTCCCCTAGCCGTCCCCAAACGAACAAGGACGTTTCCTACCATTTCCTGTTGTTTAGCCTGTTTTGGGGACGCCAAGGGAACGTCCCCTTTGCGTCCCCCCGTCCCGGAGACAATTGGGGACATGGGCAGTCCATTTTGGGACAGGGGACGCATCCCCGTGTAACATAGTTTATTACTCAATAAATAAGTTACTTACTATTCTAGAAGTCAATTCTACAACTAATATATTAATCTAAAATTCACAAGATGATTATACTGACAAATATATGCCTACTGATCTGCACTTTTCTTTCTTCTTTTCCGATTCCTAAAATTGTTGTCCTGTAACATAATTCCTTAAATACCCTTCCAACCATTTGTTGACAATCTCGGTTTGTTCATCGATTTGTGGATGATAGCTAGTGTTGGGGGTTAACTCTATTCCCACTAGTTTAAATAGCTCCTCCCAAAATAGATTGAGGAACTAACTATCTCAGTCACTTACAATGTTCCGAGGAAGTCCATGTAGTCTGAAAACTTCTTTGAAGAAGACCTTGGCTGCTTGAGGGGCCCTAAACTCTGTGGATATAGCCATGAAGTGGGCATATTTGGTTAAACGATCAATTACCACATAAATGCAATCCTTCCCTTGTACCTTGGGCAATCCTGTTATGAAGTCCATTGATATGCTCTCCCATTTCTGATTGGGTATGGGCAAGGGTTGAAGTAAGCATGTTGGATAAGTGTGTTCCTCTTTGTTTTCTTGACACACCATACATTCCCTTACATGTTTTAACGCATCTCCTTTAAGGCCCTTCCACAAGAACCTCTCCCTGATCTGCCTATAAGTCTCATAATATCCTTGATGTCTTCTCGATGGGTTGTCATGATAGTTTTTCAAGATTTCTTTCTTTACCCTTGACCCCAATGTGATGTATATCCGATCTTTATAAAGAATGAGGTCATCAATGACCCGGTATCGCTCGTCCTGTATCTTCCCTTCTATTACATCATTTGAGAATGGATCCTTAGCATATTCGGTGAGTATAGATGTTTTCCATTCTGTGGATATTGTTGTCATTGATCCCAGGTACGATTTTCGTGATAATGCATCGGCTATAATGTTGTTCTTGCCTTTCATGTATTCAATGTCAAAATCATATGCTTGCAATTTACTTACCCATTTTTGTTGCCTATCATTTAGATCTTTTTGGTTTAAGAAAAATCTTATACTGTTATGGTCGGTCTTAACAATAAATCTTCCACAAATCAGGTACTGCCTAAATTTTGCTAGAGCATGCATAATTGCGAGCATTTCCTTGTCATAAACTAAATAAGTTCTTTCCACGTCTTTGAGTTTCCTGCTCGCAAAGGCTATGGGATGCTTTGTTTGCATTAATACTGCCCCAATGCCTTCCCCTAAAGCATCACAATATAACTCAAAGGGTGAGGAGAAATCTGGTATGGCTAATACGGGGCAAGAACTCATCACTTCCTTAAGTTTCTCAAAGGTTGATTGAGCTTCTTCATTCCATTTGAATGATCCCTTCTTAGTGAGGTTAGTGAGTGGTGTGGTTAGTTTTCAGAACCCTTTCACAAATCTTCGGTGATAACTACAAAGTCCCAAGAATCCTCGAAGGTGTGTTAGAGTTTTGGGTCTAGGCCAACTTCAAATAGCCTCAATCTTTTCTTCGTCTACCTTCACTCCTTGAGTGCTGATTTTGTGACCCAAGTACAAGATTTCCTCCATGCCAAATTCACATTTGGGTAATTTGGCGAATACGGATAGTTGCTCGAGTATTCCTAATACTTCATCCACATGTTTCAAATGTTCCTCCCAAGTTTTTCTATAGATTAAGATGTCATCAAAGAAGACCAATAAGAACTTCCTCAACTATCCTTTGAAGATATTATTGATACAAGATTGGAAGGTGGCTAGGGCATTGGTTAATCCAAATGGTAGAATGAGAAACTCAAAATGGTCGTAGTGGCATCTAAAGGCAATCTTTGGAATGTCCTCTTCCCTTAGTCTGATTTGATGATACCCTGACTTTAAATCAATTTTTGAGAAGTAGACTGCTCCATGGAGCTCATCAACTCGAGGGATTGGGTATCTATTTTTTATTGTCTTTTTATTTAATGCCCTATAGTCAATGCACATTCTCATTGTGCTATCTTTCTTCTTGGAAAGTACAACTGATGACGCAAAGGGGCTCGAACTTGGCTGGATATGCCATATTCTAATAATTCCTTTATTGTTTTTTCAATTTCCTCCTTGTATTTGTGAGGGTGGCGGTAGGGGGTAGTAACTACTGATTTTGATCCTTCTAACTCAATAGAATGTTCAAAACTTCTTTTCGAAGGAAGAATCAGAGGAATGTCACTAAAGACCTTTTTATGCTTTTTCAGTAATGGTTGTAAGTCTACATGGATTGATTTCCCCTTAGGAGTAGTTTTATCTAGGATTAGACATTGAGCCAACCACTCTACCTGGTTGTGCCTAAGGATTTTTTCCATTTTCTCGGCTGAAAGTTTGAAACTACCCTTGGAGATCCATCAGATAGACCTTGCAATAAGATCCTTTCCCCGTTTTATTCAAAGCTTATTTCCAATTTTTGGAAGTTTATATTGACATCCCCTAACGAATGTAGCCACGAAGTACCCAAAATTACATCAATATCTCATAGTTTTACAACATAAAACTTCTCTTTGATTTGGTGTCTCCCCATAGTGATGTTAAGTTGGGAAATCTTCTTCGTGTAGGGTGTGGTGAATCCATCTGCTAAAGCTACCTTAAATCCTTTGAAGTCTTCCACTTCTAACCTTAGCTTTGCAGCCAGGTTATCATCTATAAAATTGTGGGTAGCCCCACTATCCACAAGGGCGGTTACTTTTTGACCCTTAATTATGCCACGGATTCTAAAGGGATGATGTTTTGATGCTTTTGAGATGGAGGCCAAAGTTCCTCCTTCCTCATTTTACTCCTCGTACCTTATTCTTTTGTTTGGTCCTTCTTCACCCTTGTCTCTTGTCCCTTGATTGGATGTTGCCTCAATGTTGTGGGCTTGGCTCCTCTTACATCCACATATATGCCCCTATTTCCACTTTTCCTTGCATTTAAAACACACACCTCTCTTCGTCAAGTCATTTCGGCTGAACCTATGTCCTAGTTTCCATACATCTTTGCAATTAAAAAACACCTATTCATCTTGTCCACAAATGTGTCCTTTCACCCATTCTTTTTTGCAATCAAAACAAAGGCCCTTCCTCCTTAGCTCCTCACGGTCATTATGAGAAAGATACGATTTCTTGTGCACATCTTTCTTCATAAGGGTTTTATCATCCCTTTTTGAGTGGCCTCTTTCCCTTTCCCTTGTTTTGGCGTTAAGACATGTGGCCTTTTGGATTGCTTCCTTAAGTGTGGTAGGGTCAAAAGTACTTACGATGCCATGGAGTGAATCAGATAGTCCTTCTATGAATAGGTAAGTGAGCCTCTCCTCGGATATTTCTGAGACCATAACTACTAATCTTTGAAATTCAGTGATATATTCTTCAAGGGTTCCCCTTCGTCTTATTCTTGTTAATTCCTTGCTTTTGGGGGTGTGTTTGGTCAAACCTCTCAATGAGCAACTTTGTGAAGGCATCACAAGTTTTTGTCTTGGTGATTTTGGGTGATTAAACCGTGGTGCCACCAATCATGAGCAACCCCTTCTAAGTGCAAGATGGCGAATTTAATGGCATCTTCCTCTAACATTGGGTTGAGGGATAGGTAGGTTTCGAGTTTTTGGACCCATGAACGGGCTGTGATTTTTCCCGATCCGTCAAAATTTGGTATGGCCAGCTTTCCTACAATACGTTGTAAATCCTAGTTTGTTTGGTTCTTTCTTTTCCCTTGCCTTACAATATACCTTGAAGCGAATGCTTTTCTTGACCACAGGGTCAAGCTTTGCATATGCTGCAGCAAGTTTGTTCAATTCAAAGTTGGAGGTGTTAACTTCCTCTTCTTCCCCTGATGAGCCTTCCCTAGATAAGAAGGGGGGGTTGAATTACTCTTGGGGTGGACCTTGCTGTGGTGTTATTTTTCAATTGGTTTGGAGTGGCTTCCCTCCCATTTCCTTGGTGAGACCTAAGAAAGTCTATGGTAGCACTCATGTTTTGTAGGGCTTGAGTTATTTGTTCCATGAAGTTTCTAACTTCATTGTCCATTTGTTCTTTTCTTGCTTGGTTTTGGTTGTAGTTGTTGTTTTGAGCTATTCTCTTTTTCTGTCTCTGAAGGGTTCTCAAGGTTCTTTGGCTAATCATCAACTATTCCTCCCCTCAGGTTGGCAGAATCATGCTCCAATACCACTTATAATGTCCCTAATAGGAATTATGCTAATTTTAACCTAAATTACCAATTTCCCATGCAATCAATGGATTTGGAAAGTACCTTGGCTTGATTTAATCCCTGCAAACAAGTTGGAGAAAATTTACGATAACAACTTAATAGGTAGAGTATCATGATTAAGCATTAGTAAATCCATAATGAATTTGTTAACCCAATTATTTTTTATCCTAAGAATACTCAACCATGGGTGAACATGGAAGAGAGTGACTCGATGGAGTGTCTTAACCTCTCTAGGCCCAAAAGCAGTACCCTTTCGGCCTCATGTGCCCCATGCCTTTCATATGAGGTGGCCTACCTAGCGAGGATTATAAGTTATCCGTTATCCCCTCATCTTACCATCTTTCCCCATTTCCTCATGATTGGTCTCCTCAAATTGCTATACCATGATAGAGGAGTGAGGTTTCAGAAGGGTGTCCTAGTAGCCCAACTCTCCTAGGCCCAAAGGTAGTACCCTTTGAACTAAAAGGCAGTACCCCTTTGGCCCATGTGGGCTCATCCTGTCCCCTCCTGGGTGGCATACCTAGAAGAGGGTCTCGTCACCGTACCCCTTTTGTAATTCTCCCTTCTCCCATCATGGTACAGGTATGTGCATAATAAACTAATCAATTTCATATTTACAGATAATCATATCAGCAATACATAATGAATGATGAAGGTGATATCATAAATTAGAAATAACAATATGCATAACCCATTAATTCGCCTTTAAAGAATACATCATATTCCCATATAAGTATTCTAAAACATATTAATTTATTACTCAATAAATAAGTTACTTACTATTCTGGAAGTCAATTCTGCAACTAATATATTAATCTGAAATTCACAAGATGATTATACTGACAGATATATGCCTGCTGATCTGCACTTTTCTTTCTTCCTTTTCAATTCCTAAAATTGCTGTCCATCTGCTTGGGAATCATCTCTTTTTAATACCCAGACTTTCCAACAGTCATAACCCATCGCTGGTCAAAGGAGTATCTACACCACTTTGGAGGACGTAGCTTTTAGTTATATTAGTGGTCGCTGGGTTAGTAGTCAATGCATTATGAATATCTTTAGGAATCGATGCCTTTTGGGAATTGATATTAATGCTCGTGTTTATTAATCGATGCTTTTCAAGAATTGATATTAATGCTTTTGCTTTGTGTTTATTATTTGTTTATTGTTGATGAATTGTAGCTTAGGTCAGATATAAATGATGATTGTTAAAAGCATCATCATCGTTTATATAAGATCAGATTGCTCTTCATATAAAATATTTCTGGAAATAAGTAATTTCGAATTTATAAAGCATGTATAAAATCGAAATAAATAAATGATGTTAAAATCTGCATTTAAATAAATCGGAACTCTTATCCGCCTTATATTGTAGGTTATGTGTTAATGATACTAACGAATGTTAGTAGGTTCTCTTAGAACCCACGCGCCAAAAGGGACACGTCCCATGAGTGGACGTGTCTCCACTTGTGGAGACACGTCCTCTCATGAGACGCGTATCTTAGAGGCGTGTCTCCAAACATATAAATAGCAGATCCCTCATTGATATGCAAAACATCGAAATTTATTAATGTTCTGCAATCAGCGCATTTAGCATAAAGAAAAGAAATCAGGAAATTAGTATCTTGACTTAGAATTCTCACACAGAGTTTCAGACTTTAGTAATTACTTAGATTTCTTAGGATCCTATTTGATAAAGATTTGATTACATTTACATTTATTTAATCTAAAGCATAGTTGTTTTCAGGTTTAGTTTCTTGTGCATGTTTTTACCATTATAACAATATCAATCTGTTCTATTATAATTATAATATTATCCATGATAATTATAATTATAATAATATTTAAATTGCAATTTATTTTTTTATATTTATTATTTATTTTATTTATCTTTTACATTTCAGTGTTACAATTTTGGGACATGACACGTAAGGATGCAGACTTCTAGTTTACCATTTTGAGAGATGCCATAGAGGAGGTTGGCCTTGCTAATGTCGTACAGGCTAATGTCGTACAGGTGATCACTGATTCAGCACGTGTGAGCAAATCAATTGGTTCAATGATGGAGGGTGCTTACAAGCACATCTTTTGGACCCCATGTTGTATTCAATCATTGAACAATGCATTGAAAGACATAGGGAAGCTAGATTGGGTGAAGCAAGTGGTGGCAGAAGCTGGAGAAATTCAAATGTTCATTTGCAACCACCACAATTCACTTGCTCTCTTCAAGACATTTTCAAAGGAGTTCCTCAGACCTGTTGAGAAAAGGAATGCCACTTACTTCATTTTGTTTCACTTTCAAATTTCAATATATGGAAACAGTGAAAAAAATTTGAAACTTCAAACATTTGTATTCCAAATTCGAATTTCTAGTTACATTGAGCCTTATATTGCTTTTGACTTTTAAGAATATAGGTATCCCACCCACTTCATCTTGTTGGAGAGGAGGCTTGAGGTGCATAAGCCTCTACAATTGATGATGGTGAATTCAAAGTGGACTAGATGGCCTAATTCAAGTTCTACTCAAGGAAAATCCATCAATCAAAAGATCCTTGATGACGATTGGTGGTCTAATGTGAGATAAGACATTGTTGATTTTACTATTAAATTGCTGATTTTATTAAAATCAAATATTACATTGCTGATATTCATATTAATTTTCTGATTTTAATATTTTAATTTTATTGTCCAATGTTCCAACTTTTGAAGTTTCTAATATGCCAATTAATTCTTTTGAACTTTTTGTTTTCATTTTGCAAATATATTTGCTCTTTCATCTCACCTATCGTAGATGTCATTAGATATGCTGATACACTCTCCTAGCCTTGGAGAGATATATGAGACATTTGACAGTATGTTTGGGAAGATAAAGCAAACAATTTTGGCTAAGGATCCTACTTTGAGTTTATATGAGCAACATATTAGGCCCATTGTGATGTGGAGGTGGAACACAATGAACACCCCGCTTCATATGGCTGCCTTTGATGTAAATCCCAAATAGTATGCACCAAGGGATGAAAGGGTGCCTCCATGTGATGACCCAAAGGTTTTAAAAGGATTCACACTATCCACTTATAAGATGTATTCAGAGGAGCAGGCTTCAATACTTCGCACATAATTCCTTGACTTTGCAAATCTTTGTGGTCCAACATTGAGTAAACCACAGGTGAGGTTGGATAGAACTGTATTAGCTCAAACTGACCCTATTGGATGGTGGACATGGTATGGGAGGGATACACCACATTTGAAGATGCTTCCCACTCGCCTCCTTACACAAGTTGCCAGTTCCTTTGTTGCAGAGAGGAATTGGTCCACATATAACTTTATCCACTCCATCAAGAGGAATAGACTTACCTCTAGATGCGCAGAGAAGCTAGTGGTCGTGCATAGTGCTCTTCGACTTTAGGATCGTCAAACTCCAAAGTATCAACAGACTCCAGCTTTATGATAGGAAATTGATCCCAAAGACATGGCCCAAGTTGATGAGGAGACACTAGAGGGATTGGTTGGGATTCTGTTGGATGAGGTGTACCATCAAAACAATGGCAGTGACTCAAAGAAGGACTCTGATGTTGGGAGATACAGATTAGGGGCAGCAATGCACTTTTTTTTTTGTACTTTGATTTTCATATCATAATTGAAAGTAAAACTATATGGCAGCAGTGTAGCCTTTGGGCATTTTTGTTATAAGTTTATAACTTCTATGTTATTTTTTAATATCACATGCATATTGACAATGAATTCTGAATTTTGAATGCATATTGAGTATTGACAATGAATTTTGAACACAAATGTTATATGTTAAGGTTCTATAATGTATATATGCATGATTTATCCATGTTTTCATATGAATAATTAAAATTTCCTTATATATTTTAAATTTTCCCTATATTTTTTTAGCCATCCCATTTGACATCCCCTAGCCATCCCCAAAATTGGCTTGAAAAATCGGAGACTTGGGGACCCATCTTGCCGTACCCATCCCGGAAACTCGAGGTAACACTAATATATATATAACAACCACAACTTTGAACATGTTAGAGGATATACATTGCGAAGGAACCTCTTTATGAAGACTTGTAATTTTATGCAAAAGAGAGGCCAAACTAAGGATACCAACATCTTCATCTTGAGAAGGGATCCCTTATGGATAGATAAGAGGTTAGGAAAAGCAATGAAGTTGATTTTGTATGATGACTTCCTACAATATAGGTTACTGTCAAAAAATGAAAAATTAGAGTACTTACCTCAAGGTTTTGTGTAGCACATTGACCTTTCCCTTGTGTTGAACCAAACCACATCTTGGATGGAGTCAATTACATAAAGATGACAAATGGAGATAGGCAATACCTTATGAGAAGTGTTGATAGGCAATCACTACAAATTGACATCTCACCAGTACTACTTATACATCCTATAATGTTTGATAGATTGAGAAAACTAGATCATGATGACAAGAGGGGATGGGAACCACCTAATGCAAGGTACTTCCAAAGAAAATAATGACAATACACAAACATACACAAAAAATAAGAGCAAGAGAACAATTCTATATTATGTCCACAGTGCAACTTTGATGGGGGCAACCCTCCCAATAGAGCATAAACTCCAATTACAATATTAAAGATGTTTTCCACTTGCTAAGTTATTACAAATTGCCTTACTAAAGACAACTACAACTCTCACATTCATGTGGGATAAATACCTTTATTCTAATTTACCATATGGTTGACTTATCAAGCACATGCACCCAAGCTAATACTAACCAATACTTAATGCATACATTGGAGTGAGGATTCCTGAAATTGCCTCCCCCTTCAAAAAAGGTTATCCTCCAAGCTTGACATGAAGAAACTTGAATAGAATGTTGGCGGGCTCCCATGTTGCACCTTCAAGCTATATTCCTTTCCATTGGACAAAAACCTTCTTCAAAAGCATGATTGTGAAGTTGCTTGGCGCACTTGTTTAAGATTGCCTTTGGTTCTAAAAGGATGGATCCCTCCTCATCCAATGTGGGAGATTTTATTGATTACACATATAGCTCACCCAATAACACTATTGAGACAAAAGGCATCAAAAACCAAGTGAATCTTCGAAGAAGACAAACATGTGAGCTTACATGCCACCTTCCCTATTCATTGCACCTCCTAATAAAGCTCATTAAATTTTGGACCCAACTTATGGCTCATCTTATTGTGCAAGGACTACTTGTAATGTTGTATTCACAAAAGACCCAATCACCAGCTTCAAAGATAAGCTTGGACATGTGTTGGTCCACCTATTGTTTCATATGGTTATGTTCCTACTACAAATTGTCCTTAAGGACATTGAGAAATTTTGCCTGGCAGGAAATGGAGATATCAATGGTCTACACCTTGGAAGAACCTAAAACATAAGTAGCAGAAGAAGGTGAGAGCTGACCATAAAGAGACTTATACAACATCATCTTTGACACACTATGATAAGCGGTATCTTACCACCATTCTACCAACTACAACCACTTAGACAACTACCCTTGTTGCTTAAACACAAAACATCACAAGTAAGTTTATAAGCATTTCTTTAGACACTTTATTTGGCCATTAGTCTAAGTGTAATAGGTTGAAATCATGTTCAATTGAGTGCCTTGCAACTTAAATCATTCTTGCTAGAAATTGCTCATGAAGGAAGGATCACAATCACTAGCATTGTGTGAACAAAAGAGAAATATTGTGTATGCATTGTGTGCAAAAGAAAAGGATTCCCTGTATTTGTTTTTCCAAGTTTATGCAAATAGCTTAAAGGAAACCATAAATGGTGTCCTTAGGGTCTTGAGGAAATCTTCATGGAATCATAATTTGGTAAATTCATTCTTGTTTTTTCAATTTTCTCCATTGGCAATATGTGCGTATCTGTTCAAAAGATTGTTTGTGCAAAATTATGTGATGAGTTGAAAAAGCTTCAAGTGACTCCATTAAAGGAGGTCATGGTATTTGTATGTGTTTTATAGAAAAACCTACAAGTTTATTTTTTAGAATATTGGATTATATTTGGGTTTCTACTTTTAGGTAGATGTTAAACACAAGGTAAGGAAAGTGCCCTAGTTTTGGGTGTATGTTTGATTGTTGGAAACCTACTTATCCTTCCTAAGAGCCATAATGTAAAAGTTGGCTTGCTTAGATTGTTTACGAATTGAGAAGTAGGTAGAAGGTTAGCAGTGGCTTTAGGATATAGTGTAGTTATGCAACACCTTAAAGGGGGAGCAATCCATAATAATAACAAACAAAGATTAAATGATGCAACCACTTGGAAGAAGGGAAACCTACATAATTATAATAAACAAAGGATTAAATGATGCAACCACCTGGAAGAGCCCTACATAATAATGAATCAATAATTATGTTATGTAACCACCTAAAAGAGGGAGTATTGCATATGATAAGCATGCTTTCATGTGTGCTTACCCTAGAGACTGTTGTTGTTGTAGCTACGGGCTTACATACTTCCGCCTTATTGTGAATAATAAATTCATATAGCCTAACAGCTATTCATTTATTGAGTAAATCAAAGTGAAGAGGCGCTTCACTTGGCAACAATATTATTTTCTAATTGGGCCGACCTTCCTTGTAATTCGCATCATTTAATTGTAATTATATTTTTCATATTATGGCCAACCTTGTTCTTGAAGAGGTGCGACCTCTACCTCTCATTGTATTTATACAAGTTCATTTCCATCCATTTGATACCAAGCAAGTTCATTCATTGCTTCAAGTGTGAATTTCATTAAGAGCAGGTCGAAGGTTCTCTAAGAGCAGATTTCGATATCAAGGAAGAGCAGATTATTATCTGTCATTGCATCTAGAGTTGGTGCTGGATATTGGCCTTGTGACTGGCCTCATTGTAAAGAGAATTGTTGCCATTATTTATATATATATATATATATAAGAGAGATCTTTGTTGCTGGGTTTTTCTCCCTCAAGTGGAGGGTTTTCCCAGGGTATATGCTGTGTTTATGTGTCTTAATTTAAATTACATTTCTGCTTTTATATCTGATCATAAAACTAACAGAGACATATTGTCTACCTTATCCAACTTGGATGTCTTAAACCATCTTCTCTTCATTATTTAATTGGATTCTTGGATGTTTCCAATTTTTGATTGTGTATCTTTGTTGAGTGTGAAAGTGTATGTTGCCAATCCCATATGTTTGATGTGAGTGTGCTTATAACCCTTGAGTATGCTCTCCTAGTCTAGTGGGGTGGATCTTTGGGATCCACACAATTAGGTGATGGAAACCATCATTAGTTTGTCCAATTAGATGCCATGGACAAAGGACTTGGAAAAGATTGGAGAAGCCTTATGTTCTTGATTTTCATTTATGCATATGTTCATAAATTTGAGTAAATGTTATTTTGAAGCATTTAATCAATGTTGAACTGTACTCATACATATAATCAATGGATGTGGTGTCATACCCCACCAAGAAGGAGATCACAGATTTTTGTAACACCAGATCATGGCCTTAATATAGGCGAGAGAAATAAGTGATCACAGCAATTATAATAAGTGGCCGATTAAGATTAATAAGCAGCAATTCCAAAAAGGTATAAAATAAAAAAATTAATCAGTAGTTTTCAAGGCAGCACTTCATTAAGGGGTGTAACTCTTTGCAAAGCAATGGTTTGGTGAAGAGGTGTGACTCCCTCAGATTGGAAGATATAAAAGGGAGATCATTTTGTTTGAGGAAGGCATCCAAGAAAGGGATACCAAGTGGAAAAGAGTAATCAATAGCAATTGACACAGTAATAAATATACTGCAGAAAATAGTTTCAAACAGTGATCATTGACTTTATCATTATTCAAGGATTGAAGTGCCAATCCATCAAGACTAGCAAATACATCAAGCTATCAATTGTGAACTCTAGGTAGTATTTGCAAACCGGACGGGGTCCGGCTCACGGGTGGGCTAATGTTTGGAGGGACGGGGTCTTTTCCTACCTTTGACAAGCTAGGGACGAGGTCCTTGGTATTGTCATTGTTGAGTTAGGAACGGGGTCCTTGAATTCAGCAGATTTGCAAAGTATTGCTGGGGAATTTGTGCTATGATTTATTGATCTGATTATTATCACAAATTTCTTAATATTGAATAAAACTATTGCGCCATATTTTGAGCAAATATTGTTGATTTTAAGAATATCCCAAAAGGGGACATTACATATGGATACAAAGTTATAATTATATTTGTATATTGAATTTTGAATGAAAATGAATGTGTAAACGGGAAATCGCATTTAAGTAAACAGAATGCACTTTTAATGAAAATTGAGAAGTGCGAGTTTAAATTTTTATATGATGATTATAATGTTAGCATATAGAATTCAATGATGTTATCCATTTGTTTCTAATTTTAGATGGTAGAAACTTTTTCTTGCAAACATGCTTTGTAGCCTTAGGCTTGTGTTAGTTTGTATGAATTTGTGCTTGGGAGAAGGCTTATTTGGTCAAACATAGTGTCATAGGCTTTAGAATATAGTTAACTTGTAGATGAACATTTTAACTCATCTCGTCTGAATAATTGAGTGAAACAAAGTTGAGCTGCCTTGTTGGATCCTTTTTGTTCACATTCATTTGCTTCTACAAGGGGCAAATGTGCATCTATTAGGGCAAATGTAAAACTGATAAAAAAGGGAAAATGTGAGACAGAGGATTGAAAACGAACTTTTTTGGGAAGTTGTCTTAAAGGAAGGTTGTGCTAGGAGACCTACCTTTTCACCTACCTTTTGAATTATACAATTATGCATTCTTAAATATTTTTTGCATATTTTGAGTTGTATTTGTGCTCTTGAGTGAATATGGCCATTCTACTTTGAGAACTAGGTGAACTTTGGTCTCCCTAATCAACATCAACTTGTGTAAGCAATAGTGATTGATTTGATAGTTGTGACCTCATTTGATTGTGATGTATACTCTTGTAATTGGGTGAATTGAAAGATGTAATCATGCTTATGCATTTCCCCTTTAAGCTAATTGTATCTTCTTTCCTTTAGTTATGCTTTTGTACATCTTGGTGATAGGTGCAAGTACACTATCATTAGTGTAGGACAGGACCCTATCACAAGGTTCACATTGTTAGGGAAAGTCACCATATCACTAGATTAATCAATGTTTGGGAATAGACAAATCCAAACTCAAATTTTATTAGTTGATGGACTTGTTCCAAAAACTTTCCTTGTCAAACACAAAAATGTGGCATAGGGTACACCTATATGTCCTATAATGTTGATTAAAGTGATGAACTGTCAAATATGAGGCTCACATTGTTAGGTAAAGTCACCATATCACTGGATTAATTATTGCTTGGGAATAGATAAACCCCAAGTCATATTCAACTATTTCCTTCTTGTTGATTGGTAAAATGTGTTGATGTTATAACAGCTTCGGGCTCATACTTCCAACCACAAACAAGTGAAGATATAAATTCATGTAGCCTCTCGGCTATTCATTTATATATGTGAAGGGGCGCTTCACAAAAGGTGTAATATAACTTCAGTTTGGGCCGACCCTCCTTGTTGATTATAAATTATCTTGTACTTGGGCCGACCTCCTTGGAATTCGCATAACTTATTGTATTGCCTTATGGTGGCCGACCTACCTAATTATTGGGATATTCTCATGAGACCGACCTACTTCAAGGTGTATCTCATTGTGTATATATAGAAGGTCGAATTTGTTCATTATGACATCAAGTTCAATAAAGCATAATTTGCATTCAGCAGAAAATCGCACTTGAGCAGCTGTCTATCATCTTGCAACAGCATACCGAATTCAAGGAGAAACATATTCGTTTGTATCTAGGAGAGGTGCTATTATTCATTGTATCAAATTTGCCTATGTGCTGGGCCTGAGTTGTAAGCAGGTTTCTGCTCTTGTTCTTTATTATATAAGAGAAATATTTGTTGGGTTTTTCTCCCTCAGGAGGGTTTTCCCAGGGTATCTTGTTGTGTTTATTGTCTTATGTGTTGCATTTTTCTGAGTGCTTTCAGTTGTTTATCTGATTATTAAAAACACTAACATGGTATCAGAGCGGGTTTGAAAAAGATCATGATCAGATTTGTTTTGCAACACTCTCTTTAATCTTGTTTTGTCTATCTCTATTTTGAGTTTCAAGATGGTGAATGGTCTGAAAATCGAGGATAGACTCGAAGGAGCTTCTAACTACACATCATGGAGGTTCAAGATCATGCTCACCTTGAAAGAGAATGATTTGGCTTAGTTTATGGAAACAAAAGTCCCCGAACCAGAAGAGGAACAAGAGAAGTTGCAGTGGAGGAAGAAAGATACTAGGGCAAAGAAAGTGTTGGTTGATTCCGTTAAAAATCATGTTGTTCCGATTGTCTCCAAGTTGAATACAGCAAGGGATATGTTCAAAACATTGGAAGATATGTACGAAATCAACAACACCAGTCGGGCACTTGCACTGAAGCAACGACTTCATCACATTAAGATGGCGGAAGGAGAATTTGTCATCACCTACTTCATGAAGATTTCCAAATTGAGAGATCAGCTCTCTACCATTGGTCATATTGTTGATGACAAGGATTTGACCATGTTGGCTCTTAATGGTCTTCCTTCATCTTGGGAGTCTTACATTCAAGGAATCAGTGCAAGATCTAAACTTCCCAAGTTTGATCGGTTGAGGGTCGACTGCATTCAAGAGGAGTTGAGGTTGGCAGCTAGAGGCGTCGGTCAAAGTTCAAAGAATGAAGATATACATGTTCTCGCCTCTCATTCGTCGAAGAAAGGAAAAGTTTGGAAGAAAGGATTCTTCAAGAGGTAGAGATAAAGGGTCAGATGGTGCTCCTACATCCAAGAAGAAGTGGGACCTCTCTCGTGTTCAATGCTTTAGATGTGACAAATTTGGTCACTATACTAAGGATTGTCCTACCAGGCCTAATCAGCATGCTTCATTTGTAGATGTGATTGATATCTCTCCCCAAAATGATTCTAGTGAATTTCTACTCTAGTCATGGGCCTATGTTCAAATCGTGAACGTTGTGTACTGATCGGAGCACAAGAGCAGTGTATCATACTGTGTCCACCCTTCAAAATATTTAAGAGATAAGTATTCCTTGTCTTGACTGTAATTACCCTTCTAGGCTAAAATTCAGTTTGCTGAGTTGTGCAAATCTGACATTATTTACTTAGAATTATGTGTGACTAGTAAATAGTGATCATTGTGATAAGATTCTTTAGATTTATTCATTGCAAGTAGTATCATGCTAATTTGTGAAGATTGTCTTTTGTTTTACTGAGATTAGCTCTTCCGAGAAATTGAAAGAAAGACATGTCACGATCGATGAATTTAATATCTATTACTTAGGAGATTTTGAATTCTATGAGATAAGTATTGCATGGTTGAATAATGTTCATGAATTGTTTTGTAGTTACTAATTCATGCTATAACATTGAGATAGTCAATCATGTATGCTCCTAGTTATAATACGTCTATTTGAGATAATAGAGTTCCATGAACTATTACTAATCTCTTCTTAATGCTTTCAGGATAAATCAAGAAGCATAAGAGATTGCTTTCAAGAAGAGCTCGATGCATCCTATAGGTTGAAGAATGGAGACTCTACTTGTAGCTATGAGACTAAGTGAATGGCTGAAGACATCTTTTCAAAGAGGAAGAATTAACCTTAAGAGGGAGTTCTATGACTCACTAAGAATAAGTAAGGGTTGCAGTGTTGCAAGGCCAGATGCTAAATTATTGAAGTACCTCTTCAGCAGTTGGGTTCTGAATTGCTCAAGTCAAGTCAACTTGGATTTAACATTGGTAGCTCCGCAAACCTATTCAGAATAGAGTGATCTGGGATGTGGTCGAAGAGGACAACCTAGAATCTCTACAGAGGTGTGCGCTGGAAGCCATTTCTCTAAGGCAAGCGTTGCAGGCAATCTTGGACAATGAGATCAGGTGTTTGATGCAAGTGATTGAAGATTCAGAGGGAGCCTACTGAACCTGAAGAAGATGATTGTGTTGCTCTGGACGTTGTTTCAGTTGAGGTCTGTGATGATATCTTGGTATAGCAGGAAGCAGTCTTTTGTGGCACTGAGTACAGCAGAGGCCGAGTACATTACAGCTTGTGTGGTAGCTCGAGAAGCAATGTGGCTTCGAAAGCTCCTTGCAGGATTGGTTGGACAATCATTGAAGCCAACTGTCATCCATTGTGTTAATCAAAGCTTTGAGAAGCTTTTTGTCTTTCCAAGTGTTTCATGACAAAACTAAGCATACCACTATATCACAAATATGGTATTGAGGAAAGATATTCAGTTAAGGTACATCAGCACTGATGAGTAGATGGCAGTCATTCTCAACAAGCATCTCTTCAGGATAATGTTTGTGTACCTTCGAGACAAGCTTGATATGGTGGAGAATGAAGTCCTAGCTAAGTGAAGAGTCTCAGTATCAATGATCCTCTTTAATGAGTTCTTCTCTGTAAGAGAAGTTCGAGGTGAAATCCCTTGTTAACGAGTTCTTCTCTTAGGAGAAGTTCGAGGTGAAATCCCTTGTTCCACCCTCTGGGAGAGCCATGGTGGATGTCATGTGTGTGACTCCATGACAACATCACGTGAGGGAGTCTGTGATGATTCTTTTTGTACTTGTGTTTCACCCTTTGGGAGAGCCATGGTGAAAGTCACAATGAGGTGACAACATCACATTGAGTGATGAACACTTGTACATACCATCTATGGAGGTAGCCATGATGGTTGATATCACGATGGGGTGATATCCGATATCACGATGAGGTGATATCTTATTTGCTTTCACGATGAGGTGATAAGCTCCTTATCACGATGAGGTGATATGCTCTGTGTAGCTGGAAGCATCATCCCTAGCTGAGAGGGAGTGTTGATGTTATAACAACTTCGGGCTCATACTTCCAGCCACAAACAAGGGAAGATATAAATTCATGTAGCCTCTCGGCTATTCATTTATATATGTGAAGGGGCGCTTCACAAAAGGTGTAATATAAATTCAGTTTGGGCCGACCCTCGTTGATTATAAATTATCTTGTACCTGGGCCGACCTCCTTGGAATTCACATAACTTATTGTATTGCCTTATGGTGGCCGACCTACCTTATTATTGGGATATTCTCATGAGGCCGACCTACTTCAAGGTACACCTCATTGTGTATATATAGAAGGTCGAATTTGTTCATTATGACATCAAGTTCAATCAAGCATAATTTGCATTCAGCAGAAATTCGCACTTGAGCAGCAGTTTATCATCTTGCAGCAGCAGACCGAATTCAAGGAGAAACATATTCGTTTGTATCTAGGAGAAGTGCTATTATTCATTGTATCAAATTTGCCTATGTGCTGGGCCTGAGTTGTAAGCAGATTTCTGCTCTTGTTCTTTATTATATAAGAGAAATATTTGCTGGGTTTTTCTCCCTCAGGAAGAGGGTTTTCCCAGGGTATCTTGTTGTGTTTATTGTCTTATGTGTTGCATTTTTCTGAGTGCTTTCAGTTGTTTATCTGATCATTAAAAACACTAACAAAATGAAGGGTAATACGACTACTTGATCATGATTATAAAAAAATCTAGAACATGGATTTCTTGGCCAACCCAAAATCTAGGTTTTTCAACAATAACAAGTTAACTTTGAAAAGGGTAATATCTTGGTCCAAATCAATCAAATTGAGAGCCATATCTTATATCTTTGCCAATTTTTGGAAAGGAATCTAATGGTAAGGCCAAATATGAAAGACAACGTTTGTAAGGCTCCTATGGCTTCTAGGTATAAGGTACAACAAGATGTGAACAACACTCATTGAAACCAACCCTAGTTCCTTCAATGATCATAATGAGATGCCAGTGCACCTTCAACACTAAAACATATGGGTCACTATTCATTTTCTGTATATAGAAGATCCCCCTTCTATATACATCAAAAAATAGTGACCTACATGGTCAACATATGGTCAAGGCCAAGGCCATGGCCAAGGCCAAGGCCAATCAAAAATATTGGTTTGAGTGAAAATTATATATATCTTCCTATTATCTTCAAACTGCAATTACTAAAAAATTATAAGAGTAACCAACTTCACATGATTTAGAAGTACCTTTCAAATAAATCTAAGTTACCGGGTTCTTCTATTTTACCCCCAGTTCTGGTCCTGTTTCGCTCCTGGTTCGGGTCCTGGTTCAGTTCGCCTGCAGGCAGAACCCAAGAGAACCCGGGCAGAACCCAAACAGAACCCAGGCGAACCAAGACAGAACCCACATGCCTAGGCATCCGAAAAGTGGTTTTTTGAGCATTTTTTTCCAGTTTGATAGATATTCTATTTAATCAAACTTAACACAAGACGGAGGTAGATTGATTGACAAAGCTAAGAACATGCATATATATCATTGGCAAGCAAAACTAGATTATTTCTGGCCTCATATAAGACTGGTTTTTGCAATATACTATGCTCAGAAATTAATATCAGATTACAACCAACTCAGGAATTGTTTTAGAACTTAATGACAATATGTTTTCAATAGAATGGACTATAGCAACAGGGCCTATGCTTATACACTGGCTATTCAATCTGTTACAAAGTATTTCCTGATGCTCCTTTACAAGCTTACATTAAACTCAGACTCAAAAAATAGAAGCAACTCAGATTATTTCTCCAGCCATCAGAAATCAGACATGTGAGAGAACGACCAGACCTGGTATCATCATGCCATGCTGGAAAAGGTGAACAGCAGCAACATAATTCAAGTTTATATGAATGTCATTTAAGTTTATGGTGGTTTTGTTGTTTATATGATGTTATGTGATATTCTAATCCTAATTCATGCTTCTAGGCTGCATATATATATATATATATATATAAAAATTTACATGTTTTTTGTACTAACGAACCCAAAACGAACCCCCTAAAAGATTTAGCCGAACCGGCGAACCGAACCCCCGAACCAGACCCGAACCCGCTACTTAGAAATAAATGAATAATTATTTTGGAAGAAACAAATGATATATTTTAGAAAGTGTATAATTGACTACCAACGTAAATGGACACTTAGAAATTTGAGGGAAAGTTGTGCACATTTCTTGCCTTAAAAGCTTAGAACGAATGGATTCTTTATTAAAAGATGAACCCACAAAGATCTTCAGTTCCAAGAGACTTATTGCGAGTCATTAAGAAACTTAAATTGATGCAGACTAGATCCTTCTCTTAGATCTATCTATAGTTCCTATTGACAACATATTTTCCTTTTCATGAGCTTGTTTAAATCATTTTAACAGTTACAAGTTTGCTCTCAGACATCCCTCTCACACTAATTTTATTCAGTCAATTGTTTAAGTTTTAAATTTATATGCTTTACTTCTTGTCCTTTTGTTCATTAGAGTACTCTTGATTAGTTGTTGTAGACACTTTTATCTTTGATTCCCATTAACAATTTTGGTCATTGTTCAAGTATATTCTATTTATTTATTAAGATTAATCAAGCTTCAAGATGGGGATCTCTCCTTTTGTTTGAAAGTTCAAGATTTACATTTCCACAGTCTTTCACTACATTCTTCCAAAATACCTTTATTTTTCCCCATTCATCAATATGCCTCTTTGAGAGCTCTATTGAACATTAGAAAACTCCTAATGAATCTTAGCATTAAACAACTTTTCTTTAAAGGCCAAGTAATTATTCAAAGCACCATTCATTCTTCATAAAAAGTGTCATCTTCAATCTATTCCAACAACCAAAGATCCTGAGTTGAAGGTGATGCATATGTCCCAAGCAATTAAGAACATTCCAAATGGATTAAATGCCATTCTCAAAGCAATTGGTAGTGAAAACCATTCGTTCACTTTTTAAAGTAATTCAGTGTTTCACAGGGATGTGTCCCTCCCCCAAAACAAAACCATCATTTTCGAGATGAGGATGTTTATGGGATGAGAGGACTTGGGAGAAACGTCCACCCGCCACACCACCACCTCCACCGAAATGCAAAAATGTCGTCAAGACGCCAAGGATGCTGAGGCATCCGAGGGACTCCCATGAGTCCCCCAACCACCTCGTGGATGCCCAAGTGTCTCCCACGACTGAAAAGCAGAAAGGAGGTTTCAAAATTAAAAATAAATAAATTTTTCATTAATTCCAACACCGAAGGCCGAACCCTAATGGCCAATGGGCACCACCTAACCCCTACAAACCTTATAAAACACCCTCAAATCCAAATTTTAACTCACAAACACAAATCAACAACGAGATGAGGATGCTACACAAATAGGGCTGGTTGATATTAGTATGGAGGAGCTTGACCATATGGAGTCTAAGTCCAACAGTTCTAGTGATGAGGAGTTTGGGGATGATTACAAGCCTCACTTCACTCCATTTTGTTATTTTGAACATTTGTTATCATCATTGTACTCGTTATAATCATCATTATGAAATCTTGAATATAATATAAATTTTGAATTCTACATTTACATTGTTCAAAGTTAAATTGTTAATGCTCACTTTAAAGTTTAGTAGTTTGTAAGTTTTACTAGTTTGCTAAAGTTTCATTTGTAACTATTTTGTCAAGCACTATATGTATTTCAACGCTGCCCACCCCCCACATGGCAGTCGTTGCCCACCACCCACATGGCAGTCGCTACCATCTCCAAACTTAGGCCCTTGGTCCCCCCATCCCTAAAACTTATGCTCGCATCCCCCCGTCAAGAAACTTCATGGAGCTGAAGTAGTTAGAAAGTGGCAATTTGTATTATCAAATAAGATTAAAGAGTTTGACCAAATGTAATGAAATATCATGCACAAGAGAAGAATATAAGAGGAAATATATTGCAAATACTTGATTATAATAGCCACTTCGAGGGGGCAAACCTCTAAGTCTACAATAAGATCAAAATTCACAAATGATGATTAACAACTACTCACTACCTCCTATATATCAGCATCATTCAAATATTCTAGTGTCCTAATCCCAAAGCAGCCAACTTAGCATACTATAATTATACTTATGGATTCATAATAGAATCAATTAAGGATTACGGCTTGTTATAGGTTATGGCATATCCCAATACATGCTATAGGATGAGGGTGTAGCATGCCCCTCCCCTTAAAACCAACATTGCCCTCAATGTTGATGATCTAAATATGCTTTTGCAAGAATGCTTCATCTTCCAATGTTGCATCTTTGCTAGCCAAATTCTTCCACTTGATTAGATACTCAATAATCTCCCTTGTTCACATCAACTTAGTTCGTGTTTGAAGGATTCCCTCAAGTTCCAATATGATTTTTCCCTTTGCATCAAGCCCAAGTAACTCTATCTAGGTTTAAATTATGTATTGATCAACATGTTGCTTAATTTTATTATGTGCCATTGCCTTGTTCTCCTTGAGAGTTGAGAGTACCTCTTGTTGGTGTTGAATTTAGTCTTCCACTACTTTAACCTTTTGTTGTACCTTCAAAGAAGAGGTGATAGATGATGGATGGTACCAATGGTACATGGTCAAGAACTCTTTTAGGAGGCAATCCTTTTGGTCAATCCCCAAAAATTATTGAGTGCCCATCTATAATTTCTTGTGGATTTAGTGATGTAGGACTCTTTAATTGTTGCACTTTTAATTAAAACAATTGAGCCCCCCTTATTAAGCATCTTTTGTGTTTGGTGAGAGCTTAATAGTTGTGGACAATTTGCATGCAATCCTCTTAGTTCAAATGTCCTACCCTCAAAGTGAAGATGCATCAACATCTCCTAGAAGTTTATCTCAATTGTTCCTTGGGTATTGAGCCATTGAACTCTCAAAACAATGTCTAGTCCAACCATTTCGATGGTGAACATAAGACAATCCAACATGTAGTCTCCCACAGTGAGTTTAATATTGAGGTATTTCCTTGAACAACTGAATATGGCTCCATTTGCAATCATAACCTACAATTTTAGGGTTGGGTAAACAAACAATTCAATTGTATTGTCAACTTAGTCTTTGATGAAATTGTGAGTACTCCCTAAATCAATCAATATTGTCACCTTCTCTTGTTTAAGGAAACCCAGTACCTTGAGGGTTTCGAGGTGTTAATAATTGATAATGCATGGCGAGAAATAGTTGGTTGAAGATCTTTTAAGTCTTCCAAAACCACTAATGCCTCTTTTTCATCATTGGTGTCCTCAACATAGAACAACTTCTTTTCAGCACATTTATGTCCTCTACTATATGGTTACGGGACATAATAACCCAGCCAAAATAACCCTGGATAGAATAACCCGGTCACAATAACCCAGGGACAAAATAACCTGTGGTCATAATAACCCATGGACAAAATAACCCGTGGTCAAAATAACCCATGGTCATTTTAGATCAAGCTAGTAAACCAGTTGAATATACAATTACCAATAGAGGGGAAAAGTTTCTTTTTCATTACAGTCATGATGAAAATCGTATATACAATTACCAATAGAGGGGAAAAGTTTTTTTTTCATGACAGTCATGATGAAAATCGTTTTTTAATATTCTAGTTTACTAGCTTGATCTAAAATGACCATGGGTTATTTTGTCCAGGGGTTATTTTGACCACGGGTTATTCTGTCCATGGGTTATTATGACCCTGGGTTATTTTGTCCTTGGGTTATTTTGGCCGGGTTATTTTGTCTAGGGTTATTTTGGTCGGGTTATCATGTCCCAATACCCTACTGTATTTGCTATCACAATTGAAAAATACCTCTTTGACCCTTTTTTCTTCAATTTGTTGAGTTGTCAATCTCATAGGTTGAAGAAATGATGATGCAAGGGTCCTCCAATCATTGTTCATGGGGAATTTCATCCTACTATCCACTAAAACATTTCCCTCTATTTTTCTTTCCAAAACCATTGATTGGAAGATAAGCATGGATTGAACATGTGTACCTCATATTTGATGTGGTCCTTTAGACCCCCTAGATATAGTTCCTTCATTTTTTTCTCTATAACATGCTCCACTCATAAATACAAGGTTTGAAATTGTTGAGTATAGTCCTATTGTACATGTTTACTTTAATTTGACGACATGGCTGAAGTAATTATCCATGAGACTATTGCCATAATGTGTTTGAGTTCCTCTTGGAAAACAAGCCATGTGACAACACATCCCTTCTTTTTCTTCTCATCGCACAACCAACGATAAAAAATGAATTGATCTAGTTCTAAATATAATGTTGTCATTGCAACCTTTTGTTGACATGGAACATGAAGAGTATCAAAGAACTAGATCCTTGCCATAGCTAATTTGCAAGATCCTTGCCATCAAACTTGCACATCTTCATCCTTGGCATGAAGTGCCAAGAGCTAGCAATAGAATTATTTATATGATGGTCTTGCTTCAAATCTGAGTCAAACCAAGAAGCTTTATGTCCCTTATAAGACAAATTTCCATCCCAAGTCTTGTTGTGTGAAGCTTCACATCCCAATAAACTCTTGAGGAAGTTATTTCTTTAGCAATCCCTTGCATCTACTCCATCATTTCTGACCTAATTTCCTCCTTAACCTTGGTAGTTGCATCTTTTACAATGGTTATGGTATCCATCTCCTCTACTATTGTATCATCTTTGTTAAGTGTTTTTCTAGGAGTGATTGAATTCCTTCATTTGCCTGATGCGGCAAAATAATTTTGCAATAAATAACACAAAGCAAATTCAAATAATCTGAAATTTTTAATAATTTGCATAACCCAATCTCACTTTTCATTGAAAATCTCCAAGAAATTTGTTGATTTTCAGCCATGGGAACAAATTCACTAGATACCCTAATTTCAAATAACTTGTTCAAAATTGCTTCAAATGATCTCAACTCTAGACTTTAGCAATTTCAATATGTACTTGATCAACCATCCAAATTGCAAAAATATAATCACCAAATTGAAAGAGAGATGCGCTTCACAATTTGAAATACTAAATCGAAAAAAATTGCAATGTTTCTTGCCTTATGAATGCCAAGATCATGCTCTACTATCACTTGTAGTGAAATAACTTGCAAAAGCGAAAAATATAGGATATATACTACACAAATACTTGATAATAATAGACCACTTCAAGGGGTCAAACCTCCAAAAGACTTCTATAACAATAGAATTCACAACATGATAATTAACAACTACTCACCTTCCTATATATAGGCATTATTGGAACATTCTAGCGTCATAATCCCAATGACCCCAACTTAGCATACTATAATTATTTTAATTTATACTTATGGACTCATAATAGACTCAATAAAAAATTATGTGGCCTTAGTAAGTTATCACATATCCCAATACATGTTATAAGATAAGAACATAGCATCAGAAATGTTGCCAAGTAGACCACGTAAATTCACAAAGGTTATTAGGTTATCCACCAAAGATCCTTGTAACTATTGATCCTATTACATAGTCAAACATTTCATCTTACTCGATAGAGAATTCAGTCTCGTTTATTATGTTTTCTACAAAATGGTTGTGCACCACAAATCACGACATTAAAATACTATATTAAATTTATTTCAAGTTAAAAATAGGACAAAACTATCCTCTCTGATCTAGAATATTATAAGATCAAATCCCAAATACAAGCGTTCTGAAGATTTTTCAAGGACTATATTCCAGTATAATGTCATATGAAGAACAAATTGAAACTGTATTTCTTCGATCCACTTTCCTCAAACAAGTAGTGCAAGTTCAGCAAAACATCTTAAAAACTTGCTCCTGTCCAGTACATAAATCCTTCATGCATTTATTGGATCCATGATTGACAAAAAGTGCAAAAAATATCCACCAAACAATGTCATTATGTATATGCCTAATGAATCTTAATCTAGTTCAAGGAAAAACAATTGTATGTTAAAGAGCTGGGTTCAGGTCTGCTGAACAAAATGCTTTAACAATAATGAAACATTCTCAAGTCATGAATACAAAATTTATTATGCTATTTCAGTGTTGGCGACCACCAAGAAACGTGAATTGGTATACTAAGCTTCTGTAGCAGTATAACCATTATCAACAACGCTAGATCTTCATATCTTGTGTACTTTAATATAGAATGGACATCTATCAGCAAATTCTGTAGTTAAAAAATGATACCTTTGGAAAATTCATAGTAATGGGCACTGTAATCAAGGCCAACAATCGAGAAAACTTCTTCATTTTAGATGCCACAGGATTGCCTTCCAGGCCTTCTTGCATATTTAACTACAAACAGAAAATCACAATAATAATCAGCTAGATATTCAGTCAATAAAAGCAGAAACATGAGTCATCAGGGACAGAAACCACAAAAGCATAAATCTATTAATTATTTTTGCTTTCCAACCACCCAGGAAAAATGGTTAACTTCCAATTTCCAAACAAAAAATGAATTATCAAGTACCCATTATCCAATTCCAAAAGTTTTAGCAATCTATAATAGTCATTTATAGCTATATCCATGCTTAATTAATTTCATCCAATTTATTAATTTGACCATAAAATGAAATGTAAAACAGCTTCACATATGAAAAACTAGATTGAAGCTCCAAAAAAGAGTAATAAAAATAGGATGAAAAGGTAATAAATTAAATGTTTGTCCAGTAAACATTAAAGACTGCATTTGTCTGGTAAACAATAAAGACTACATACAGGTTGAGCTTAATCTTATTAACAGATCAATACAATCACATCCAATAGAGAAGAACCACAAACAAACAAACAAATAAAAAATAGACCTTTCTTTGGTGTCTCTAATCTGCTTGTTCATTTTCTACACAAGAAAATCTAGACTACAGTGATGAAGATGATAACCATCATTACCAGGAATCTCAAGTATGGACGAGGGTGCAATATTTTTGTACAATGGATTTGCATAATACTAGTTAACAGGCAACGAAAAGAAGCCATAAATAACAGGTTCCACAATTCAATTTTGTATGCAAGGCCAAATATATGGGAAATCCGGAATTTAAAAAAAACTCAGTAAAATTTCTATACGAATTGAAAAATCTGAACGGAATCAGACAAATCTGGCCAGTTAAAAACAATTGGATCCAATCGGATCTAGTAACAGTGAAGAAAACATAGACAAGAAAATTGCGAAGAAAGCAGGTTGATAAAAACAGTATGCTATCCTGCAGAGACAATACAATGATCTAAGTCATCACAGTTCCATACTTGATGCAACAGGTCTTCAATGATAGTTCATATGATAGATGATATACCTAGTGCCACAAGTGATTTGTTACCAGTTGTGTCTTGGTTGCCTGCATTCTGAGACAAAGAACTAAGTACAATTAATGGTAATAAGTATAAATTTTAGAAAAAGTTCATCTCTTAGGCTTCAAAATGGCCATGAGCTTGGACATCGATGGTATGTTTTCCTATTTGCATAAGGCAGAAGTGAAAGGAAGCTAGGTAAAACAATTTCAAAACAAATGAGCAACATGCAACACAAGAACACACAAACAACACAAGGTACATCTTTTCCTGAAAAACCCCAGCATCAAAGGAGCATTCAATGTATCATCTTCAATACCAAATTACATTTCGACAGCATAACCCCTACAAATCTAAAAGTGCATCATACCTTTATCCCAAACATCTAGTATATAGACCAACACCAAAACAGAAACCATGCATAGTTTCCAAAACTATGAGCCAAATGCATTATCTTCAATACCAAGATTACAATACACTGTCAAAGCATTAGCCCCTCAATAGAAACCTTCAACCTATGTCTAGAGAAGTTCCAACAACATAACCCCTTACGATCCACTAGTGTATAATACCTCCATCCCAAGCATCTAATTAACAAACTAAGACCAAACCAGAAACCATAAGTGGTTTTTAAAACCACTAACCAAATCTAGGAGCCCAATCTAGGTGCCCAAATTCACCCTGTATGATGAGACAATCTATTAGGAATAGTATGTAGCTCCCAATGTCATAGAATTTCCCCACCAAACTTGGGCACTCTATTTTGGACAATTAAATCTCTTACAAGATGCTCTTACACATCATAAACCAGTCAAAGGTCTTTTCCACATCCTTTCAAGTCCACTTTGTCACTCCCTCTTACATGCTCTTACACATCATAGAATCTCTTATGAATCTTATAATGTCATAGATTCTCTTATACAACTTACATGGCATAGATGCTCTAACACGTCATAATACAATAGTCAAGTGGTATAGTGTCTCATACAAAAGAATCTTGAGATTCCTACCAAGTGGAGTGCCCTTCTCTATGTGGACCCATATTTGCAACTGTAAATGTAATCAAATCTTTTATAAATGAGATCCTAAGAAACACTAAGTTTCATCTAAGGTCTGAAACTATGTATAAGAAAATTTCTAAGTGAGAAAATATTTAAATTTCAATGTTCAGATTTATGATTTCCAGATCTTCGATTTTTGGATTTGAACTTGTTATTAAAATGTGCTGATTGCAGAACATTATCCGATTTCTATGTTTGCATATCGAATGAGGAACCACCATAAATAAGGGAGGAGCCCGCCCCTAAGAGGCACGCCTCATGAGAGGACGTGTCTCCACAAGTGGAGACATGTCCACTCATGGGACGCGTCCTTTAGGGTGCGGCCTGTAACAGTTTTGTTTATCATTTGTTATGTATACATTAACACGTATACACCCTTCTATAAGATGGCAGATGTTTTAAGAGGATTCCGATTTTAATAAATGCAGAATATATTATCATGTGTAATATTGAATTTTATATATATGCTCAAAGATTCGATTTAAATGTTCCTTAGATTTTATTTGATTTATAAGTGATGATCTTTGATCATTTATGAATGACGATGATGCTTACAGCAATCGTCATTCATATCTGACCGAAGCTATCATCATTAACACTCCCTCTTAGCTAGGGAAGATATTTCAAATCAAATAAGTCAAGATATCACCTTCACACGTGATATTGGAAATATGATATGCTTTCTCAATGTTTGTCAAGTCACATGACATTCTTCATTATTTCAACACTCCCTCTTTAACTAGGAAGGATAACTTCCAAAGTGATATCACCTATCTCGTGATATCAGAAGATATGATATGCTTCTGAAAGTGTCAAGTCACATGACATTCTCCATAACATATCTTCATTATGGTATGTGCACTGACATCAAGTCACATGATGTCTACCATAATTCATGGCATATCCACGGATATAAATATCTACCATGATTATCTCTTAAGGATCACAATGACCTTCAGATATCCATCAAGGTGTCCAAGAGATACTATCATGACATGTCCACAGATATCAAGTCACATGATATCTATCATGATAGTTCATCATTGTAGAGTCGTCACTTTACAATGTCAAAATACAAGTGTTCATTATTGAAAGATCGTCACCTTTCGATAATGTACACAGGGGGAGTAGGCCCATAAAGTCATGGAGTCACACACATGACAAAAGAGTTTACACATTAAACATCTTTATATATTAGTACAATTTATAAACAATTTGTATTTCAAACATAAATAACAAATTACATTTCAACCATACCAAGTTTCTTCCTGAAGTGCTCTACCTTGATCCGGGAGAGAGGCTTGGTGAGAATGTCTGCAATTTGATCATTTGTACTAATATACTCCAACTGAATCACTTTCCTTTCCACCATATCTCTTACATAATGATAAGGGATCTCAATGTGCTTAGATCTGTCATGAAAGACAAGATTCACAGAGCGTTTTATACAACTCTGATTATCACAATGAATAATCGTAGGATTCAAGGGCTCACCAAAGAGTCCCACAAGCAATTTACAAAGCCATACTGCTTCTCTTGCTCCCATTGAGACTTCAATATATTCAGCTTCCGTTGAGCTTTGTGCAACTAAAGATTGTTTTCTGCAAATCCAGGAGATCATAGCCGATCCCAAACTGAAGCAGCATCCTAATGTGCTTTTTCGATCAGTTACACTTCCAGCCCAATCTGAATCCGAGTACCCATGTAGATCTAGTGGATCATTCTTGTAAAGAAGACCATATCCAATAGTGCCTTGAAGATATCTAAAAATATGTTTTACAGCCATCAAGTGAATTTCCTTGGATTCACACATGAACTGGCTGAGAACATTTACAGCATAGCAAATATCAGGTCTGGTGTTAACCAGATACATCAAGGATCCAATCATCTGTCTGTAAAGGGTTGGATCTGCACATTTGGATTTTGTTGCTACTTCTTTCAATTTGTGAAGGTTGGTTTCCATAGGTGTAGACATCGGTCTACAGTCCAACATTCCAAATCTTTTCAGAATGTCAATAGTATACTTTCCCTGATTTAGTATAATACCTTCTGATTTCCGCCATACTTCCAAACCGAGGAAGTAGTGTAGAATACCCAAGTCTTTCATGTCAAATTCAGAGATTAGATCTTGTTTCCCTTGAGCAATGAGGTGATCTTCTCCTGTTATCAGCAGGTCATCAACATATAAAATAATTATAAGCATATCACCTTTGATTACCTTGAAGTAGAGATTGGAGTCAACATCATTTTTGGAAAATCCTAATCCCAAGAGATAGCTGTCAATTCTTTCATACCAGACCTTGGGAGCCTGTTTAAGTCCATAGAGAGCTTTCTTCAGCCTGCACACATGTGAGTTAGATTTATGTATCACAAAACCTTCAGGCTGTTCCAGATAGACTTCCTCTTCAATGGTTCCATTCAGGAAGGCAGTTTTCACATCCATTTGATGGATCTTCCAGCCTTTAGCTGCTGCAATGGCTAATACTGCTCTCACTGATGTATAACGGGCAACAGGTGCAAATGTTTCTTCGTAATCAATGCCTTCCTTTTGAGAAAAACCCCTAGCCACGAAACGTGCTTTATGTTTTTCTATACTGCCATCAGCAGCATGCTTGATTTTGAAGAGCCGTTTAGAAGAAACAACAGATTTCTTTTTTGGTCTAGGCACTATGTCCCATACATCATTCTTTAGTATGGACTGATATTCCTCTATCATTGCATCCTTCCAAGCTTGATGTCTGAAGGCTTTTGTAACACTGGCAGGTTCAGAGTTTATGATGTTGTTCATTAAGGCAACATAGCTAGCGAACCGTTTGGGTCTTTTACTCTCCCTGAACGTTCCTTTAGGTGTTGCATGATCCTCTACTTCTTTGATCATCTTCTTTGCCAAAAGTGGTCTCTTTCTACCAATGTCATTTGTGTCCTCGTTTGAAGTGGTAGGAGGTTCAAGTGGCATTTCCTCAGGATGCTCCCTCTAAATCTCAGAGCAAGTTCCATTTCAGGTATTCTAGGGAAATAGGTTTTTGTCTCACTAGTACTTCTTGCCCTCTTGAATGCAATGTCTTCTTCAAAGATGACATCTCTGCTCAACTCGATTTGTTTCTGCCCGGGTATGAATATTCTGTAAGCTTTGGAGGTTTCACTATAACCCACAAATACTCCCTTCTTTCCAGAAGGTTCTACTTTGGATCTCTTCTCTTTGGGTACATGAATATAGACAGGACAGCCAAAAATCCTAAGATGGCTAATGTCAGGTTTTATGCCGGTAAAGGCTTCTTCAGGAGTCTTGTTATCAAGTTGAGAATGAGGACATCTATTTTGGATATAGACAGCAGTCCTAGAGGCTTCTGCCCAGAAAGATGTTTCAATGTTTTGGTCTAGCAACATTGCTTTAGCAACTTCTACAATGGTTCTATTTTTCCTCTCAGCAACCCCATTCTGTTGAGGGTTGTAGGCGACAATGAATTCCCTCTTAATTCCGACACTCATGCAGAATTCTTTAAAGATCTCAAAGGTATATTTTTTTCCATTGTCTGTCCTTAAGGTTTTTATTTTCTTTCCAAAGAAGTCTTCAATGAGGGCTTTAAACTCTTCGAACCTTCTGAGGATTTCTATTGACTCTTTACACTTAAGGAAATAGATCCAGGTTTTCCTAGAGAAGTCATCTACAAATATGACAGTATAGAAATCCTGCCTTAGAAGGTACAAACATGGGTCCACAAAGATCAAAGTGAACCAATTCTAATACATTAAGGGTTTTACTTAAACTATTCTGGAAGGATCCTTTAGTATTCTTTCCTAGGGCACAACCTTTACAAGTTCCCTCATGAGATAGTTTTAGCTTGGGTAAGCCTGTAACAAGTTTTTCCATAGAAGGTAGGGCACGGAAATGGAGGTGACCTAGTCTTCTATGCCAGATTTCATTTGAATCAATAGTGTCAAGGGTAAGGGCTTGTTTAACCTCGGTGCAAAGTTTGTAAAGGTACCCTTGTCTTATGCCTATGGTATGTGCTTTCTTGATAGTTGAGTTTTTAGGCCACACTAGAACTTTACCATCCATAAATGTAACTTTGTAGCCATTGTCTTCAAGGGCAGAGATGGATATAAGATTTCTCTTAATTCCAGGTACAAATAAGACTCCAATGAGTTGCAGAGAAATCCCAGATTTCAACTTGATGGAACATGTTCCAACCCCTTTTACAGGGTATGCAGAATCATCCCCAATGGTTACTTCTTCATCAAACTTTTCAGTCATGGAGTCTAAGTGTTCTCTGAACCCTGTGATGTGTCTGGATGAACCACTATCAATTACCCAATTTTGAGTGTTGTCAGATACTTGATTAGAAAGGGCTGTATAAAACACAAGGTTCTCAACTTTCTTAGGTTCAGCCTCTGGTTCCCTAATAGTTTCTCTCATAAGTGAGTCTAGTTTATTCTGTTTTAGGATCATCATGATTCTAAATTTCCATGATGCAAGTTATCTGCTCTTGCAAGACGATCTTCAAATCTGGTCACAATTGACATTATGAAGAATGTGATGTGAATTCGATTTTAGAAAATACGAATTTCTTGAGCAATCTGATTTTAGATTTGATTTGGATTCACACAACCTAGCTCTGATACCATGTAAATGTAATCAAATCTTTTATAAATGAGATCCTAAGAAACATTAAGTTTCATCTAAGGTCTGAAACTATGTATAAGAAAATTTCTAAGTGAGAAAATATTTAAATTTCAATGCTCAGATTTACGATTTCGAGATCTTCAATTTTCAGATTTGAACTTGTTATTAAAATGTGTTGATTGCAGAACATTATCCGATTTCTATGTTTGCATATCGAATGAGGAACCACCATAAATAAGGGAGGAGCCCGTTGATGAGAGGACGTGTCTCCACTTGTGGAGACACGTCCACTCATGGGACGCGTCCTTTAGGGTGCGGCCTGTAACAGTTTTGTTTATCATTTGTTATGTATACATTAACACGTATACACCCTTCTATAAGATGGCGGATGTTTTAAGAGGATTCCGATTTTAATAAATGCAGAATATATTATCATGTGTTATATCGAATTTTATATATATGCTCAAAGATTCAATTTAAATGTTCCTTAGATTTTATTTGATTTATAAGTAATGATCTTTGATCATTTATGAATGACGATGATGCTTATAGCAATCGTCATTCATATCTGACCGAAGCTATCATCATTAACAACAACACATTACAAATATTAGATAAATACAACATTCTCCCAAATTTGCAAGGTGTACAACACCTAATCCTAACATTTTCCCACTTGTATACATTGCAAGGGAAAAAGAGATTTGTTCATAGGCATTTTGACACATTCACCAACTCAAATAAGATAGTGAGTGTCTCACCATTCCTGAAAGGAAATTGAATCTCAAGGTGGAAAATGACTACCGCAAGGTCCCTTATGGCCAAGTCTTGGCCTACGATATAGCTCAGTTGTTCATTGTGTTTTGTTGGTAACACACAAAGGGACTTACACAATTGTTCTGTTGGAATCTTAAAATGAGGGTTAGAAAGATAGGGAAATTTATGCACTTCTAGACCCTTCGTTTGGTGCTTCCATACCTTACAGTCTGAAAATGCTTCATGGAAACAACACTTATTCATTAAATATGCAGTGGTTGTGATGTTAGTTCCTATCATTAAATACGCAGTCTGAAAATTGTCATTGATTCCTTGGCTTGCCTTTTTCCTATCAAGTTAATTTAAGCTCCTTTATAAGCCTTTCTATTTCTTCATTTGCCTGCTCACTTTCCTTAACCCTTGCTTCAATCTCTTGCTCCCTAAAACTTACTGCAGCAACTTACTGTTCCTCTACCTCATGAAGTGAAAATGGGCTGAACTAAGTTCAAAAGTGAATTCGTCAGCCTTTTCTCTCATTTCCTCAAATGCAATTAAGACCTCTTCTACAAATCTGATGGCAATATCCTTGTCTCTTATCAAATGCACATATTTTGATTTCATTATTTCTAATGACGTTTTAACTGCTTGCAAATTTGCAAGAGCGGTTGTATACTTAGAGTTAGCTCTTTAATAAGCCTTTTTGTGCTATCCAACTCCATTAGGACTTTTATCTCGTTCATTTTGGTTACAAACAGTTGTTTCTTTGATTCATGCAACTCTTCTAGCCTCTATTCAACTTCTACAAAACTTCTCTTTGCTTGCTCTTGGTTGCAAACTCCAACATCTCCACATAAAAATGTCTTTGATGTATCTCCATAGATGGGAAGAAAATTGCTTGTAGGTGCAACATGATCTTCAAGATTTACAAAGATACCTTTTCCTTTGTGAGGGATATGCATGTCCTGATAGATGAAATTCTGATGCTGCAGATTTCTCAACTAATGCTTCATGGACAGGTGTTGTTGTGATTTCATATGCTTCATTAAAGTTGGTCATTCCAAGAAAATTTTGAATCATTAGACTTTGACTCTCTTCCATGGAAGACTGCACTAATTGTGAATTAACTGCTTCACAAGCATCATATGTTCAGCCATCAACTGCCTTCTTCGAATTATCCTCCTTCACATTCTTGTGAGTTCCAATGAAATCAAATACATTGTGAACTCCTCAAGTAATTGAAATGATGGCACAACACACTCATAATGAACTAATTAGATGTTGGCTTTTATGAAAGCCCACTACTTGCTCCACTTCAAAATTCAAAATCGGGCATCTTAATCACTTGGATCCCATATTCTTATGACTAGACAACCTTAAGCAAAAGGATCTATTTGCCCTTCACTACAAATTGTGTTCTTGAACTTCTCTCCATTCTTATGATTCTTTCCATGATAACAAAAATCTTGCAATGATATCAAATTTCTGCTAGAATCAATACTTTCATGCTCTAAAGTCTAAACTACAAACTTGGAGATAGTCAAATTGCTTACTATTAGGTGCTAGTTTTCAAGTTTTTGAGACCCCACTCTCACCATGAGAATTTACTGAAACATTCTTCTCATGTGTGTGCCTTTCAACAATATCATCTTGAAATTCAACCTCATATGTTTCTTGAATCAAAACGTTATTTTCATATTCTATTATGAATATCACAGAAATGATCAGAATGTATATCGCCCTCTACCAATACTTCTAAAAGATTTCTATCAACACCACCATTCTGGCTAATCAAGATTTTGGAATTTACTAAAATATTCTTCTCAATTTCATTTTCACAACAATCCTAAAAATCACTCTTCATTGAAACTGACTCGATCTTTTGAAGATTGATGGATGCTTCTTGAAAGATTACATCTTTTTTCAACTGTGCATTCAGCAAGTGATACTTGTTCCTCCTTGACTTCATCAAGATAAATCTTTCGTTAACATTCAATCTCAGAAGCCAATAAGAAATCATTTTTTAAATAACGATCCATTCCTTCCACCTGCATGGTGGATTCTTCCATAATCTACTTCCTCTCACTTACTTGCAGCTTTGATTGTTCTTCTCTCTTTGGCTCATTCTCTACTATCACAATTTCTTATTCCTCTACCTTCTATTCTGGTTCTTCATCAGATTTCCCTAACATCATTTCTTCTCTGCCCTGACATTTATGGCTTGGCTCCCAAAACTCTTTGCATGAGAAGCAAAGTTTTCTCTTCTAAGTTCATTTCTGCTATCATCTTTCATTCTTGTAATAGTAAAACTCTTCTTCTGTTGGTTGGGAGGAGGTGCCTTTCTTCTTCTTTCAAGAACGCTTTCTTGGACTCTTGTCTCGTAGCAGCTTCTTAGTATTCTTCTTCCTTCAAGAGTGATTCTTTTGGCCTTGGCTCCTTGTGGCTTTGGTTCTACTTTCTTCCTTGACCTTCTTATGCAATTATATAGACCCTTTTTGTTAGGATTCCCCATTTCAAGTAACTCCAAGTAACCATCAAAGGAACCGTGATATTTCAATTCATCAAGCAATTCTTGATACCGATAAAAAAATTTGGTGGCCTTTTGAATGAGATCATTATCCTCTTCTTTTTGTAAGGGCCTCAACTAAAAAAGACCAGGAATGGGATCATTCAAAGATCAATTATTAATTTATTTGCTAATGATTTTTCTTCTTCTCCTCTTTTGTCACTTTATTTAACTGGAACAATGAAATGATTCATTTCCTTATTCATATTTTGTAAGGTTTGTAATATTTCTGACATGAATTCTTGAAATGTCTTCATTTTTTTATCACATGCATTTGTTGTAATCTGCATCAATAAGTTAGCTTTCCCTACAGGTTGACAAGACCACTACTCTAGTACCACTGTAAAGTCCCAAACTGAAACTTTTCTAATTTTCACTTTCGCAACCTTAACATATTTTTATCACCAGGATCCCAATGTGGGCAAGGTGAGAGCATATAGTGAAAGGGGTTGGACCAATATTATAGAAAAATGTTTGTTGGTGGCAAGTCCCACAACTCAATATTGCACTATTACATGAATCAGGAAGCAATGAAATACTTTTCCAACAGCAAGCCTTCCAAATTAAATACAAACTAAATACTGGAAATAATTGAAGCTAGTTTTTGCGACAAGCTTTTAGAACAAATTACAAAATCCCAATCTAACAATGAACAGCATATATTAACATTAGAAATATAAAGTTAGAAACTAAATGATTTCTTAATGTCATGGTGGCATAGCCTTCCAAACTTCCAATATAAAAAAATCAACTATAGATCTTATATTATTTCTGGCGGTAAACTGCATAGAAAATTAAAATTAAAATATTATTCCATTATCTAAAGTCGGACTACTAACTATAGGAATCTCCCAGAAAATAATTACTAAATCGCACAAATTATATACAAAAATTTGAATTTAAACAAATTTAATGATTTGAACCTTTTTCTTGATGTACAACTGGCTGAAATACTTATCAATCAACAGCTATAAGGCTACACTTCTTCCTAGCATGAGCAACAACATCCATTTTTACTCAAAATATTTTAAAGACCTTCCATAGAGCGAATCGCACCATTATCTAATGGTACAGCAGCTTTTTGTTTACCAAATTGGAATTATTAATTCCTTCCAAAGGTTGTGGCTGATTTCAAAGAGGAAGCGGCAGCTTAACATCATTCACATCACCATAGTAATGAATCATACCTTTTCATATCAATGAATGGTGCCTCAAAACAAAGGAAATAAGCTCATAAAATGGTACGGTAGGTACTTTTTATATTATTATCTCCATTCAAAGTGAACCACTGCCTCCTTAATTAATATGGCAACCTATAATCATTTCAATATAGTGAAGCCAGATCTACATACAGCAATGGCCTCTTTCTTGAGAATAAATAAAGTTGCAAACAAGATTAGAGTGACACAGTAGTACCATACATGAGCTTGCAACTTTTTATTAATAAAATAAATAATATAGCAATAACAATTGCAACACAAATAAGCTGGAAATAGGGCTGATACAGCCAGCCAATAAAATAAAGATGATACTTGTCACTAAATACCAAAGGAAAATTATTCCAAATCCATCACAAAATGCATAACATGCATGAAGATTCATAAACACACTAAAAACTACAAACACTAAACTGAAACAAGAGAATGACTGCAAACCATCAACTCATTGGCAATCCTTGGATGGAATTACTCAAATGAATAGGAGGGTTTTTGTCCTTGGATCCATTCTTTGCCAAAGGATTTTTGTCTTAAGGCAGAAAAGATGAACAATGTTCAATCTCAAGAGAAATGAATTTAATAATATGAATTGGTAACTCTCTCCATTCTTCTAGTCCTCCTTATATAGGAATTTTGAAGAAAAATATATTATTTTCTTTTTTTCTCCTTTTCCTTCCAAACTCAATTTTTGAAAAATGAGTAGAAAAACTTTTATGAAATACATTACTTCTTGGACCTCATCCCTAGCATTACTTTTCATCCCTCTTTTAGTAATAAAACATAAGTTGTCTTTCTATGAATATAACTTAAAGTTATTTTTTGACAGCTTAAACCATTACAATATTTCCTTAGCTCAAAAGGGGGACATGGCGTATTGGGTCATGTAGATAGCTTATGTAATTAATTATATTAGGTAATGAGCAGGCCTACATGGGTCACCCTCCATTATGTTATTAGGAGCTCTATATAAAGGAGGTGAATATCATTGTAAGGATATGTGAAGAGTATTATATGTATTTCAAATCTCTTGGAGACATAACATGGAGTTTCTTCTTCCATAAGGAGTATTGTATGGTGTTACCCTATCTAAAGGGTTTATTTTATATTTGTATGTATTGGATGTTAGGGCATCTTGGCCAACAAAAATCCTCGTGTTGTGTGTGATCTCTCTTCTATATTATCATATTGCCATTATTATATGTATGGATCTTATCAAGTGGTATCAAAGCTACGATTTGAGCAAGGTTGAGGTCAAAACTCTAATTTTTGAAGATTCCACTATATCTCACAAACGGTATGTGTTTTCCTAAAAAAAATTAACTAAAACTGGGGGCTCATATAAGGAAGCTACAAGCCAAATTTCATCTTTTTCTCATCAATATTGCGTGAGTTATAGCAATTTCAGTGTTTTTCATAAATTTTCTCTACAATCTGCAATTAATGGAATTTTTCTGACTTGTTTATAACTTTATATTTCTGAAAAGCTCATGAAAAATTATTAAGGGTCTATTCTTTGAATTTTGTGACTTAGGGCCAACATCATTGTGAAATTATTTGTTAAAAGTTGGGTCAACAAGTGGTAGAAAAGATCTATTGAAAATAAAAATTCAAACTCTAGTTTTCATGGAGGATTCTATATTTGATGGAAGTGCTAATGGCATAGAATGGGTGGCTCTGATACAAAAATCCTAATTGAAGATCTAGATTCTCAACCTTTTTATTTCTTCATCACTTGAGAAATGCAGCTCTTGAATGGGCCTATGAGTTACCTAAGAGCAATTCTTCTTGGAACAAAATGGAACAAGCTTTCCTAGATAGATGGTCTCCAAAATAAGAGGAGGAAGAAAAGAGGGAGAAGGAAAAAGAGAAAGAAAAGATGAAGTAGAAGGTGAAGGTGAAGGTGAAGGTGAAGGTGTAGTAGGAGAATGAGAATGAGAATGAGAAGATGATGATGATGGTGATGAATATAAAGACAAGATGAAAGATAAAATTACATACATGTTAGCTCCAAGGAATGAAGATTCAATTCTTCAATTTCATAGAGGTATTCAAAAGGCAAAAGTTATAGTTTTTGTAAACACTAGCAACAAATATAACTTCATCTACATAGACTTAGTCAAGCAACTATAGGAACAAACAAAGTAAATTAAGGACAACCACATAGAGGTTAAGAATTTTAAATTTTTGAAGATTTGATTGAAGCTCTCTATTTATAAATCTGTTTGGCATTCAATTTTTTATGTTGCAGATATGAATGGGTTGGATATTGTTCTTGTATCCTTGGTTAGAATCTTTGCAGACAATAAACAGTAATGTGCAAAAGAAAGTTATAAAGCTTTGCTATAAAAATAAAAACATTACATTGCAAGATATTACACACAATGAAGACCAACGGAAAGTCAAGGTACAACAAGTTTAGGAATCTACTAAAGATTGCATCGAAGAATTAGAAGGTAAACAAGAGGAGCAAGATTTAGAGAAAAAAGAGGAAAAGTCTATTCTCTTCATGAGCCAACAAAACAAGTGGCAATAAATGGTGAAGAATCAAAGGAGATTCTCAAGATAGCAAAGGGTGCAATATATTGGCCGCCACATCATTGTGAGAGACATGAATCAAGAAGGCATGATACCACATGGAATCAATGCAGATATTACAACAATCAATCACATCATAGAAGTAATGGCTATTGGTGGAAAAAAAAAGAGGACTTACTATGATAAGGAATGGAATCGAATGACTGTAAGGAAATGTGGATCAAGAATGGGATCTAAGTACCATCAAGCTAAAACCACCACAAAGATCGCCTATGGATGGTTGGATGATAGGGCATGGCATCATATTTATAATGAATTGCGGCAGTCTTATTATTTCGCTTCTTCTCACGTTTTGGGGACGAAACACATCAAGGAGAGATGGCATGTTATGTACAGGGATATGATATTGTAATGTATATAAGTTGATGGAGATTTCGACATGTGGCACACATCCCTTAAGTTAGTTATATTGGGTCATGTGGATAGCTTATGTCATTAATTATATTAGGTAATAAGTAGGCCAACATGGGTTGCCACTCCATTATGTTATTAGGAGGAAATCTATATGAGGGAGGTGAATATCATGGTAAGGAAATGTGAAAGTATGTTATATATTTGGGATCTCTTGGAGATATAGCATGTAGTGGCTTCTTCCATAAAGAGTGTTGTATGATGTTACCTACCTCAAGGTTTTATTCTATTTCTGCATATATTGGATATTAGGGCATATTTTGCCCATACATCCTTTATGATCTCTCTTCTGTATTACCATATTGCTATTACTATATGTGTGGATGTCATCAATACCCCTCCATACCACCCATTTGAGGCGATGCACCTGCTCCACATCTGAAAATTTCCTCAAGTCATTCATCCTTAAGTCATCTTTCTCCATCATTATGTTTTTTCATGCTCGCCTTATCTTTGCTGCTTGCACTTTCTCTACTATCATCCACTCTAACTCTGCTCCTTGTTCATTCACTACTTCCCATTCTAAATCTTTCACCAATCATGCACCTTCTCTTCCACTAACTTTACTACAATCCCCTCCACCTGCTCCTTTGTTCACAGCTCTACTCGCTCTTCTGCTCCTTTCTTCATGCGTTCCATTCTAATTTTATATTCATTACGTTTTCAATATTAAAAAGACATAATTTGCATTGTTCCTATATATATCAGGAAAAAAAAAATCTTTAAACAGCCCTTGGTCACTAGTTCAATACGCTTACTGTCCTTCCCAACCATGTTTTAGCAAGAAACATATCATTTTCAATTAAGACCAAGAGATCCTGACTAAGCATCTTGATACATACACTCAATAAAACAAAATCAAAGGGTAAACAGTTACACAAAATAGTAGGAAACAGCCCTTGTTCACTAGTTCAATAAGCTTACTGTCCTTCCCACCCATTTTTTACCAGGAAACATTTCATGTGAATTAAGACCAAGAGATCCTAACTAAGCATCTTGATGCATAGACTCAATAAAACAAAATCAAAGGGTAAACAGTTACACAAAATAGTAGACTTTAACAGCTCACTATGGAAAAATACCCCTTATTTTCCATGATAAACTGTGTTACCGGCTTCTTCTAAAACGCTCCCAGTGCATATGCCTGGAACGTTTGGGTCCGGGAGCACCCAAGCAGCCCCAAGTTCCCTGGGGGTTTGCTGGGAGCAGACCCACAGGGAACCCGGGGCTGCCTGGGTGCTCTAGGGTGCTCCCAAACGCTCCCGTAGGTGCTGGGTGCCAAAAGTGAACTTAAAAACATTAAAAAACACCCAAAAAAGTGCATTTTGACCTAAAAAACGCCTTCTAAAGCTTATTCAACACTTCACTCACCATTTCATTGCTCTCTTCAAACACATTTTGTCTCCGTTTTTTCATTTTGAAGGTTGCTGGTTTTTCGAAGGAGATCGATCACAAAGTGCGAAAGGATCAAGGATAGCTTGCACAAAGGAGATCTACTCATCTAAGGTAGGCATCATAACTCATTCTTTAGTTTTTTAACAAATTCTTTCGAGCTTTTTATGAATATTTTCAAGTTTTTTTTTTTAATTTTTTTAGAAAAGAAGAAACAAGTTTTTCTATTTGTTTCAATGTTTTTTGGTGTTCATTTTGGTGTTTATTTTGTTTCAATATTTCTTATAACAGCACAATCAAATTGCAAACTATTTGAAATGGCTGCAAGTTCAAGTTCAATGGGTGTTGATGCAAACAAAAAATTTAAAATTGATCAAGCATCTCCTTTATGGAATCATGTTACAATGCTTGAACAACTTCCAGGAGGTGGGGCATTCATTTGGGATGTGGTGAGTGTGGAGTCCAATTTAAGAGCTCGTATAGTCGAGTGAAAGCTCACTTATGTGCACAAAGTGGGAAAGGGATTAGAATATGTGGAGGGCGAAATAAGAAGGGGTTGCCAAAGGAAAAAATTATGGCATTCATTAGAGAACAAGAAGAAGTTGATGCTATGAGTGAAAGAGCAAGATTAAGATGTCATCCTTTACCAAAGAGAACATCAATGACTTTACCTACAAATTCAGTAATGGCCTCTCAGCATCTTTTCTTGGAGACACCCTCTATCCAAGTAGAAGATCCCACTCCTTCCCGTAAAAGAGGCACATCGGATAAGGCATTTCAAACTGAAGCAAAAAACATTGCAGAGGAAAAACTTGCACGTTACCTTTATGCCAATGGTCTTCCTTTCAACTTAGTGAGATCACAATGTTGGCGTGAAATGGTGGCGGAAATCAATAGTGCACCTTATCGTTTCACAAGTACTAGGTATGAAAAGTTGTGCACCACCTTATTAGCAAAAGAAAAAAAAATTAGAGACATCACTCAAACTAATTAGGGATTCTTGAATTGAAACAGGAGTGTCTATTGTTTTTGATGGATGGAAAGATTGCAAAAACCGACCTATAATAAATGTTATTGCAATGTCCCCCAAAGGGGCAACGTTTTTGAAGGAAGTTGATTGTGAGGGGCAAATCAAGGATGCGGAATTCATTTCTAAAATCCTCATTGAGTCCATAGAGATGGTGGGTCCTAAAAACGTTGTTCAAGTCATTATGGACAATGCAAAAAATTGCAGGGTTGTAGGTGCTTTGGTTGAGGAAAGGTATGAACACATTTTTTGGACACAATGCACCATACACTCCCTTAACTTGGTGATGCAAGCAATTGGCATTCAAATAGAGTGGGTGCAAGCTATATTCCAAGAGGGTGAGGAGATCCAAATGTTTGTGACAAACCACCATATGTCACAAAGCATTTTTAGGACTTTCTCAAAATTGAAATTGTTTAAGGTAAATTTAATTTAATTATTTTAATTTTATTTTTTTTAAATTTATCATTTATGCCATGTATACTTATATAATATATTTAAATATTTTAATGTGTTATTAACTTATGTTTTACATGATCCTAGGTTGTTGAGACCCAATTTGCATCACACACAATTGTTTTGAGACGACTTGTGAAGGTGCGAGAGGCATTGGGTGCCATGGTTATTAGCAACCAATGAGTATTTGGAAGCAATCAAGTTCAAAGAGGGCCCAAAAGGTGATGTCATTGATCCTAGATGACGATTGGTGTGTTTGTGTGGACTATGTCTTGAGTTTCACCGAGCCTGTGATGAGTATAATCAGGTTTGTTGATACAGATCGACCATGTTTGGGGGAAATCTATGATGACATTGACTCCATGATAGAAAAAATAAAGGTCATAACAGCACAAAAAGAGAATGACCCCGAAGAAACATTTTTTCGAAGTATTAAAAAATCATTCATCATCGTTGGGACAAGATGAACACACCATTGCATCTCCTTGCATATGCATTGTCTCCCAAATACTATAGTGCACAGATACTTGCTTTGCCAAGGAGAACTCCACCATATAGAGATAGTGAAGTTGCTAATGGGTACAAGCGGGCATTCAAAAGACTCTTCTCCAATCCAGAAGTGGTGGAAAATGTTAGGAAAGAGTTTGGCATATTCATCACAGGACAGAATCACATAATATTTGTGCTCTTCAAGACCAATACAATGTAGATGCTCGTACATGGTGGTACCTCCATGGGCAAGATTATTTGTTCCTCCAGCCTCTTGCAATCGAGATTCTATCACAAATAATTTTTTATTATTTAACATTTGTATCGTAGACTTTAGTACTTACCATTCTTTAATTTATTTTGCATTTTTTATTTTTAAGTTGTTTTGGTTTTCTCTCCAATTTCAACAGGTTGCAAGTTCTTCTTCAGCTGAACGGAATTGGAGTACATACTCCTTTATCCACTCAATGAAGTGTAACCAGTTGGCTGCAAAAAAAGCAAAAGACTTGGTTTATGTCCATTCCAACTTGCATCTTCTATCACATAAGCAAGATGAGTACAAGGAAGGTTCAATGAAGCATTGAAACATAGCACCTGAGTGTGCTAACTTGGATGCATCTATTGCAAAGCTTGCTAGGGTCACTATAGATGATGATGATGATGAAACTATTACACATGATGCACCTAGTACGAGTGGCAATGCATTTACTTGTGGTTCAAATGATGTTGAACTAAGCGATGACCTTAATCTAAATCCTTTTGATGATTGATGAAGATTGAAGACTTAGAGTCTTAGACAATTATACAAAAATTTTATTGTATTTATTTCAATTTTGTAATTGTAACGATCTTCATTTGAATCTGTATATTTTTAATTTTTTTGCATATATATTATAAAGCCGTACCCAAACGTACCGTACCCAAGGGAAAAAAATTGTCATACCGGCATACCCATATTCCGTACCTGTACCCGATCCCATACCAGAACCGGAAACTTAAATGATAAATTAACATGCATAGATTATGTTTAAGAGAAACTTATTTAGAACTACAAGAAATAACTTTGCAATGATAAGAAGTTTGATTCTACAAACTAACTTCAATGTTTCCCATTAAGAAGACAGACAGTTTAAAAAAATTACTGAACAGATTCTGCAAGTACTTGCTCTTACAAAATGCACCTGTCATTTTCAGTAACAAAGTGATAAACTTGAGACTATTTAGGTGAAAGTCCATTTAAATTGAACTAAAAGTGCAGTTTTATTATTATTATTTTGAACCATGAAAGTGCAGCTTTATTATTGAGCATAACATTCATAGATAAAATAACAAGTGGAAAAGAAAAACTAGGCTTGAATCCTAAACATGTTAATTTCTTATGAAGAATAACATTTACCTCTACAGTTGCCAGGAAACTCAATGCTGTCAATACAGGAAGAACATACAGACTATCCGGAGTACTCAGGTCATAGAACCAAAGCGCACCACCTTCTTTAAATGAAGGAACATTTTCTGCCATATTAGTAATCTGAAACAAAACACAAACCCCATGGGTGTCAAACACGAGTCCTGACTCTCATGCCTTATCATCAAAGTAGTTCCTAAAGCCATCAATCAGAAATCAACTACCTAGAATTCACTATTAATTCAAAAACCTCAAATTCAATATCTATGACACCCTAGTGGTTGTGAAAAAGTTAATACTGTAATTGACACAAGAAAACACAAAATGGCTGGCCCATTTAGATAGAAGATACATCCTTATTTCACAAACTTTCTAATCTGAATTTCAACCAATATTTTAATATTTTCAATTTTGAACATCTAACTGGTTACAGTATTAATATAAGAGAAATCCCTCAGCAACATCAAGGGCTGAAAGCAATGTAAACCTTTACCATAGGACTTACAGCTAGGTAAAAACTTATGAAAATAGGACCTTGAATGAGCAATCCTTTCAATGGTGTGAACGGAGTAACATCATATCTGCAGAAAACATCAAAGCCACATATTTCAAGTTACAAAATTCCATGAGTTGAATGGCATACAATCCCCTCAGCCTAAAAAGAGAGAAATGCACAGAAGTTATATCAAATGATGAAAACTTCTTTAAAAACAAAATATCCTGTTTCATTTCCTTCGTCGAAATGGCTGAAAGTGAATAGCCAGTATGTTGATCTTTATGTCAGGCCCTTTACACACTTGAAAGTTGAAACAGTTATATCATGCCAACTCTTTAAGCTTTTATGTTCAAACTGTGTTTGCATCATTTTGCTAAATTCATATTTTAGAAAAAACAATAATTACTGTTACTCTTAATCACAGTAAAAAAAACTTTCTCAGGAATAACTCAGCAAACCAAAAGATAAAGATTTTTCAAAAAATTGGGATTTAATTGTGAAAATTTGGGAATCCAAAAAATGCAGAAAATAAGAGGAAAAACTGATGCTTTTTCTATTTAAAAGCAATGTACTTACATAAGAGATAGAAAGAGTGTTAAGGGAAATGAGAGTTTAAAAAATGTATTTTGGAATATAGTTTTTTTTCATTAATTTTCAGATCACTGATTACATTACACAGTAGAACATCACTATATAGTAACATCTGAGGAAGAACAAGCCAAAATTCAAATAAGGCTAAATGTCAAAATGCTTCTACTAAAACATCATCTATGGGAAAAATAGGTATAGAAGCCAAAGGAGAAGCTAGCTCAACATTATATGAGTCGTATGATTACAATGAGACTCCTACCAATGGAAATGGAGAGAGCATGGCTCAAAATGCAACCTTCTTTCCAAACATTATGCAAGCTAAACCATAAGGGATAGAGGTAAGGACTAATGTAGACAGATTCAGGCTTCCTAACTATGCTACTAGATGCAACCCACAAAACAATATATGTACTTTTCTATTTGATACTGACAGAGATATTATACAATTCCTTGGATATGCCTGTGAAATGGCTTAGATACCCATCAGTATCTGTATATGACCCAAATGCAGTCATGAAGTATATGCCACACAAACAAAACAAGATATATAAGCAGTGCTCCCCAGGGACGCATCCCCTACCCTAGGACCCCCATTTCTTGCAAAGTGTGTTTCGGGGATGTGAGGATGTCTAAGCAATGCCCCCCCACTCCCCCTCCCATTCCCCCTCCCATTCCCTTTGATGCCAAAAAACTGGGGACGTTCAAAAAATGTCTCGAAATAGACAGGGGACATTAGGGGATGACCAGCCGTCCCTTACAGCGCAGCAACTATGTAGTTGTTTTTTAAAAAAATAACACATTTTTCAATTTAAAAAAAGGGGTGGGTGGGCCCACAAGAACCCCCCACCCCTTTAAACAACAACTAAACCTAATTCATGCATTAAAACAACCAAAAAGAAAAAACTATCTCAGTTTGACATTTGCAAACCTATGTCGAAGAGCAGTAGTTGAAAGAGGAAACTAGAGCATCAAATTCACTACATTAGAGGTAAGTTCTTCATCTTACATTTGTATTTTCAATTTGCTTTGCATTTTTACAAGTTTTTTTCAAAAAAATTAACACATAGGGAGGGCATTGTGAGTTTATGTTTTCTTTTATTTGAACTTGCAGCTCTCTTTTAAATATTTAACCAAAACAAATCATGAGCAGCAGTGAGAGTAATGATAGTGAGGAGGTTGAAGTTCAAATGCAAGAAAGAAGTAGACCTAGAACTCATAGAAGTATGGCAGCCACTGGGGGTTCTTCAAGGAGTGGGAGTGTAGCAGGGCCAACAAGTTCAAACCCATTTGAATGTCCTTCTAAACTCCTCAAAACCTATGCAAAAGGCCCATTTAACCCTAAGAAACCTCTATTACAATTTGCAACACGAGTTGATAAGGAAAAGAATAAAAATTCAGGGGGGAGTAGAGTATGGCATCGCCATTTGTGTGAAAAAAAATATAGGGGAAGCTATACGAGAGTTTATAGTCAACTTTTGTGGATAGGTGGTCAATGGCTGAAAGGTTGTGAACAAATATCTCCAGCTAAGAAAATTGAGGCAACTAGATTGCATATGGAGGTGGAGGCAAGAAAAAAAGGAATTCCAATGGAGAGCTCGCAGCCTAATGTGTCATTGCCTACAATATCCATGGATGTTGGATTTCATGGGGGAGAGAGTTCTACTTCTACTAGGGGAAAGAAGAGAACTACTACAATTACAAATATGTTTAACATACAATCATGAGATGTGGTTGATTCCTCTATTGCTAAGTTTTTTTTATGCTCATGCCATACCCCATTTCATGTGGCACGTTCACCATATTTTAAACAAATGTTCAAAGATGTAATAGTTGGTGGTCCCTCATTTGTTCCACCTGGAGAACATAAGCTATGCACCATTCTCCTTGAATTCAAAGAGCAATCCAACAGCCAAGTAAAAAAAATTTGAATCCTTAAGCAAACATGAATGCAATTTTATCTTGATACTAAAAGTTTAACTTATAATTTTATAAATGTTTTATTTGTAGATTTGTAGTGGGAAGATTAGGATGCTCAAATATCAAATCTTTAGAAGCTAGCCATCTATATTTTGTGCAAGCTCTGTAGCACTTTTGGATGTGAATGCAATAAATCTTGTATGAGAGCATTCGCACCAAGAAAAGAGTACCTCAATGACCTTCTCATTGTCCAATGCAACCTTCACCTTCACCCCACAAAGGTGGATAGGAATGAGTTTGATCATGCCATCGACTTGGATGACATCAAGCCATATTCCAATCAAATTGCCAAAGAAGTGGATGTAATGTTCACTAACAAAGTTCTCACTGAGTTTCAGAGCGAGGCAGCAATAGAAGCAAATGTAGATGCACTAGAAGATGGAATACATGAAGACTCATTCACTCCTATGCCTTGTAGTTGGAGCCTGAATACTACAAGCAAGGGGAAGAATAAGTTATAGTAGACTGTAGTTATACAAATTTAAAATTTTGAATTTGATCTTGTGAGGATAATCCATAAACAAGGACATCACACCTCTCTTTACTATTTGCAAATGAATGCTTAAAGAAAATAACTCCAAAAACTCCCTTAAAATGCATTATTAACCACTTAATATGGAAATAACTCTAACAATGACAAGTGAAAATCAAGTAAATACAAAGCTCATCTCAAACATAAGTGGGAAATAATATTAATAGATGCAAACACACAGAGTTTGCCTTGGAGAAAACCTAACATAGGGTGAAAAACTCCAGCTCTAGAGAGCAAATACCCTTCATTCCACTATCAATAGGTTGATTACAATTGTACAATTGCTTATATAACATTAATGAGCTCACACAACAATTCCATTACTTATAACGCATTCTAACTTCAATTCAGACATGCATTCACACTTGCAAGTCATGAGGATGGATTACCATCACCATACGATGAGAGTAAACCACCCCCCAAATGTGGAACAAGCAACATATGACCTTCCTACAGCCTCCCAACATTGCAAAGATAAAAAAACTAATCAATCAAATAGAAGATCAAATGCCAAACTCTATGTACCCACTCATTGTTTGCATAAAAATAAGATCACCAGTTTCACCAGTACAAGTTCGCCAGTTGTTAAGGAGTTTGCCACAGCGAACAATGTGTTCACCCCTCTGCTGCAAGCAGTGAACTCACCAAAGTAATTTTTACAGGTCATTTTGAGGTCTGCAAATTTGATCGAAGACTTTTAAAACATATCCCATTCCATCCCTAATTATCCTTGGTGATTATCAGAGTCTCTTTCTATCAGTATGTTGACAAATTCAATGTCCTGAATCCTCACTTCAACAAGTTTGAACACTTTAGCCTCAATAGTCCAAGTCGTGAAGATTTTAGGGACATGACATATGTAATCATTGATTCAAGACAAATTGATAACCAAAATAGACTTATGTGTTATCTAAATTCATTCTTTATGATTCCCATGTATTATATATAATATAAGTTTATTTTGTGTATTTATGTAATTTATTTGCTAAGTTTTTCACTGAACCTGAGTCCAAGTCAAGTTTCTGAGCTACCAAATTTTAGCTGAGTTCAAGCTTTTGAACTGTAGTTCTGAGTTACTGTTACACGTGTTGCCACTAGCTTACATGAACCTTATTAGTCAAAGTTTCTACCATACAGGAGCTGCTCTTAGCTTGTGAAATAACACCTTGACAAACCTCATAGCCTGACCTGAGGGAACGATAACCCCTCATTTCAAATTTCCATGCAGAGCACTAATGCTGATGAATGCTTAGGGTATGAGGCGACTGAACATTTTGATCTGACCAAAAAGTCCAATATAAGCTAGCCTGAACTTTCCACTGAAAGGGCAACATAAACAGACTTCTCCATGTAGTTAGTCTATTACCATGGTCAAGATCAGGTCAGTCATAACTTACCCACATCATTTTCTCGAAATCCAAAGTTTAACATTTTGGGGATTAATTAATAACTATTTCACAAGGGTACCAGGAGAATTAACATATCCTGTCTAGGGAACGGAGAGACAAATTTGATGTAAAACAAGGATAAACCTCCAACTTCTAACAGTAAAACTCATTTTCCACTGCATTTACTTGTTATATTATTATAACTTTTAGGGTCTTGCCAGAAACAACAATTAAGCTAGATCTCACTAAGTCAAGAAGATGTAAAGGTTGCAATAGCTGAGCATCTAATGGAGTGGCTTCCTCCAGTGGAATATGCATTTCACTGCTTAAAATAGACACAGAAAGCAGTATGATAGAGAAATACTTACTTTTTGAACAAAATCTTCAAGCGTTGCCTTCCCTCATCAATCATTTGAGGATTAGTGCACTGCATTTCACAAGTGCATGCAGTGTGAACTAGAGGAGGTGAAACAGCAGAATTATTAAAAAAATCATCTAGATTGCTGCACTGGGAAAGGAGGTGTAAGAAAAATAGATATAATTATCTTATCAAAGCCATATCATAAACAGAGGTAAAATGAGCACAACCATACCTGTTTCATCCTCTGTTGAATCTCCTCCATCTCTGGCCTCAACAGCTACATTTCAGAATGACATCAAAATTCAAATATTAAACAGAGTAATAAAAGTTGACACCTTGTATCATAATTAAAGAACATGCCATTTAAGTAAGGCACATAAAAAAACATTATGGAAAACTAAGATAAAATGCTCATAAAGATTTCCTAAAAATGAACATGCTGGTTTTTTAAAAGCATATAAACAATATTATGGAAACTTAGAATACAATGCTAATAAAAGCTTCCTAAAACCTACAAGTTACTTTGAACAGTAGCTTGATGGTCAAACCAAAGCTTTAAAACACAACACTCAAGACACGTGAGAGGAATGTGATCAATATCATACAGAGGCCTCTGATTGACCAACATCAAATGTCACTCACTAGACAGTACTATGATAGGTAATTTTGTTAACATGCAATGAAGAAACATAAAAGATGTATTTAGTGTTCTGAGTCCTGACTACAGCTGAATAGAAACATTGAGAGGTTACCAATGGATGATTTGGAGATTTGTTTTCTTACTTGATGAATATATTAACTGAATCGAAGTTACAAATAACCCTGTCTGAGCACATGCTTGTAGGGGTGGATTACAAGAACCCAAGCAGGGTTTGCAAACAAGCTAAACTGATCAAAGAGAAAATACATAGAGACTTCCAGAACTCTAATCACTAGCAGATTTACCAAAAGAGACACTATAAAAGTAATAATAGCACAGAAACTTGACCAAAGACAAAAGGAGAAAAATAGACACTACCAAAGTCGGCTGTTGTTTGTTAGCTTGGTGTAGCGCCTCTTCCCAGTGGTTGGGCCAATGGACATACGACCCTCTGGATTCAGAATATATTTAGCTTTGATTATGGCTACGTAGGGAAAATAAATTCCACTCCACATTCTCCGATTCATTTTAGATGCAAGAAAAGTGCTGAAGACGCATATATCGTTGAGATTTAATCCTCCAGATGCTTTGTGTTAAGTAACTTTTCTCTGAGTGATCATTGGGTTCTTGAAATGATTTTCAACACTGCTCTAGAGAGTTTCTTTGGAATTTTTTCCAAAAGACCCAATACTTTGATTAGAAATCAGGAGAGTCATCTATTACTTTAATCCTCCAGACGCTTTGTGTTAAGCGACTTTTCTCTGAGTGATCATTGGGTTCTTGAAATGATTTTCAACACTGCTCTAGAGAGTTTCTTTGGAATTTTTTCGAAAAGACCCAATAATTTGATTAGAAATTGGAAGGAGAGTCATCTATTACAGTTGGGCACCTTGTTGAATAGCCTAAATAAGCTGAACTCTACTTGAAAGGATTAGCTGTCTATTTGTCCATGCGGCCAACTATAGTTCAATCCTTTTTAGAATGGCATCTCCAAGCTCTTTGGTGTTCTTAAGTTGTAAATGAAAACCTACATATATCATTAGAAGCTTGTCTTCTAGGAAGTATAGAATTTAAAGAATCTTACTTTCCCTTTGTGCTCAGATGTTTATGACGAAGGAATTGGATTTGGACTTATTTACCAGCTGTCCTGGAGGCTTACTCATACTTTCCAAGTAAGGTCCAAATGTGTTTGAACTCTCTAACAATGAGTGTAAAGGATGTTATGCGGAAACTGGAAACTGGAACAGCGCTCTCCTCATAGCAAAGTTGAAGAGGCTGTGGAGCTTGGCTCTCGACTTTTCATGCTCAATTAGCCTGTTTAGTTTCACCCACAATTATAAATAGCAAAGGGGCTAAGCAGAACTCCTAGGCACCTAAATCTACTACATGATTCGGAAGGCTTGCCATTTTCTTTGTTGAGAATAATGATAAAGAATAGCATTTTGTTGCGAATATGGATTCAGCTTGTGACCTCCTCATTAAAGCCAGAAGCATGAAGTATCATGGATTATTTCATGGCCAATGATATTATCCATGATTTTCCTCTTAGGAACAAAGGTTAACTATGTTTCAGAGACTATTGCTGGAAGGAAGGGTTTTATTCTGTTGGCCATGATCTTGAAGAAAATTCTACGTACCATGTAGCATAAATACATTGATCACTATCATCCAATTACCTGGGCAGTTTTCAAAATGAGGAGCAAATTAATGGTGCTCTTGTATTTGAGTATTTGCTTATTTTTCTGAGTTCCTCCATTATTGTGACGCAGCTTTTTTTAATATTTTATAAGAGACAAGAATATCCAATAAGATAGTGCAGGAAAATCATCTTACCTTCAAGTTTTATCTAGTTTGAGTTGTTTATTGCTCTAAATTCTCTGGATCTTATTGATATGTTATCTTTGAGGACTGCAGAGAAAATTTAGCATTGGAATCTCCTGGGTTGATCTAGGTCTCTCTGGACCTTTGCTTCCATTAGCATTCCTCTATTCATTGGGTTATCTGTAACTCCTAAATGAAAGATTGCTTCTGTTATAGTATTTCACATGAATCCACTGTCCCTAATTTGTTTTTGTAGATCAGCCAATTTGTTATGTAGAACCTTAGTTCATTTTAAACATTGCAAAAGACGATCCTCCTCCAGTCACTCATTCTTGTTTTGAGATGATAAAACGTGCCATGAATTTAGACATATCATAAACTATTGTGTATTTAACCTTCTATATCACCATTTCTCTACTTGTTGGATAAAATCTGGGTGGGCAAGCCACAAAAATCAACTTTAAATTGAGATTTCCAAGGGCATTAGCCCTTCTGAAAAATTTCCAGCTGTGTTTGCCAGTGGTCAGACAAAGTAGTACTGTGAACATGGGCTGAGATAAGATCTTTGACTGAGATCCATTCCCCTGAAAGGATAACTCAGACAAATTATTCAGCTATATACCCCTTACCTTTTCTTTTATTTGAACAGGTGAGCAGACCTTGGTAAAGTCAACGTCCACCATTTGCGTCACTGTGAAGAGTTGAAGCATATAAGCAATACACAGATTAAAACCCAGTCTGCCCCTCTGTTCTGTGGGAAATCTGATGGTGTGATCCATGACTGAGATCCATTCCCCTGAAAGGATAACTCAGTCAAGTTATTCAGCTATATACCCCTTAGTTTTCTTCTATTTGAGCAGGTGGCATACCTTGGTAAAAGCTCATCCAAACATTATGTTGGGGCCAAGTGGCCACCCCATTTCAGAGGACAATATGTTTCTTCTCACATGAAGGAATATACACATTCGCCACACATAATATGCTTTGAAATTCTTCAGAAATAACTGTGACATCATGTTTATATGTGTATATGTCATGGTAACACATAAACAACTGTGTTTATGTATGTATAGCTTATATTTCTGCTCAACTAAAGCAGTTATAATGCAACTCCAAATTGATTTGTCATTAGACATGTCTTAGACAAATTATAAAAAAAACCATCCACATTCTAAACCTAGATGTTGCTTAAAAAACAAACTTTCTTCCACAAGAATCTACTGTAAATTGTATAGCATAAATAGTTATTGATTCCACATCCTACATAGAAATATAATTCAACAAGAAAATCCGATAAATTAGCATCCCTTAGATTTAATACCTTTTTATTTACTTACAACTGGGTGTTTCTGCTATTGTGATGGCATGGACATTTTATGTGCATGTGAGAACTAGTTGAAGAATGATCTTTCTGAATTTCAATTAATAAATAATCCTTAGCAAGCATTAGAACAAGGCCATTTGTCTAGCATACGAAATATCCAAAATGATGATATACATACTGTCAGTCTGGTGGTGGCTTTTAATTGAGAAATCAAAATTGGTATCGTAAGAGAACGGATGAGGAGAGTCGTTGCTACTATAGACGCCCACCTACAATGAAAAATAAAAAACTTAGAATCTTAGATAGCATAGTATATCCCTTTTTAGCAATATTTACAAGATCTCTTCTTAACAATATTTCTTAAAAACTATTTCTGTTCAATAGGCAAAAAAGAATTTATCTATAAATGACTCATAAGTTCATAACTATAACTGCAACTTTGCAAAATGAAAAACTTCTGAAACATTGTACATGATGAGTCCTTTGTATTTTCATTCATCTACAAAAGCATCAGATTTCTATGCTGTCCTTTGTCAGTTTCCTATGTCCTCTGCCATCAAAATTCCAAGAATATTTCCCTTTGCAATTAAGCATGCACCTCTATGCTACCCCATATCCAAATTCCCCACTTTTTGACAAAATAAGTGCATCTTCAGTCAATCAACAGAGATAGTATTACCATTGACTCTGAAATACTACACAACACCAATATCAAACCTGACATCCTTTGATTAGTGTGGGTTGACTTATTATTTTAGTTGCCAAATCAGAATCGTGTACAAATATGGGTACGTGGGTATGGTATGCCAGTACGGCAAAAAAAATTGGAGGGTGGGGTACATTTGGGTACATCCATACAAAAAACATTAAATATATATATATTTGCACCTAAAAACAAGAATTAAATTCAGAATACCATATATCATGTATAGGCTAAACAAAACTACCATAAATATTACAAATTTGATATACAATATACTAATTCAATATAAATTTGTCAAAACTTGAATTTCATGGTAGATATTCTGAATTCATTGTTCATTGGTTCAATATCAAAATAATACAATAATTAATCAAAGCATTATATGGGTCATCATGAAGACCAGCATCAACATCATCATTGACATTAAATAAATGCAAGTAGATTAGAATAACCACATACAACCCCACCACCCCTTGCACTAAAAGTATGCTAGGTATCCAACTCCACAAAAAGTGAAGATTGTCTAGCAGCTGACAAATCCAAGTCAGTTTGCTCCAGTGTTCCACGGGGACGCGTACCCCCCCAAATTTTGGCCGTCCCCCCGTCTCGGACGTTTCGGGGACTTGGAGACGGCAGGGAGACGTCCCTCCGCCGTCCCGCCACCGCCACCGCCACCGAGACGTGAGAAACGTCGAAGAGACGCGGGGGACGCCTGGGCGTCTCCGAAACGTCTCGATCTTTTATTTTTGTTGGTTTGTGTGCCTAGGGTCGAACCCTAAAGCCTTGTGGGACCCATCTCAAAGCTTCTAAATGAACTAAAACACTCTAATTGCTCATTTTTTTACTCACATATGCATTTGATGTTTTGGAGCAGCTAGGTGAAGAAGAGGAAAACCAGTAAGAAAAGTGAGTGAAAGAGTGAGTTTGAGGTGCTGCAAGTGCAAGAGGGGTGAGAAGGAGAAAGAAGAAGAAGAAGAGGAGCTTTCTATATCAATTTTGAAAGATTTTTCAAGCACAAGGTAGGGTTTTATGACTGCTTTTTGAAGTTTTTAACTGTTTTTTCAAAAAAAAAAATATTTTGTTTTCCAAGTTTTTAGATTCATTTTGAAAATGTAGTTTGATGTTTGAAATGGGCATTGAAATGAAAATCAAAACATGAATATGCATTTGCAGCCATGTCTATGAAATTATGATTAAAAAATTAATCATAATTTCATATACATGGCTGCAAATGCATATTCATATTTTGAATTTTCATTTCAAAGCTCATTGTTTTTTTTTTCATCTTTCCATCAAGATTCATCATGAAGTTTTAAAATTTTAGTTTCAAATTTGTTAAACTAGGCTGAAACTAGGCACTTATAGAATTTATTTTTTTACTGCAGTGTCACAATGAGCTCTCATGACATCAACATGAGTGAGGATGAGGTCCATTCACATAGTGATACCGATCCTGAATATGCACTTGAGGATGAGGGGGGTGACCATGGGGCTGAGCATGAAGTCCAAACTAGTTCCATGGCAAGTGAAGCAAGTACTTTTGAGTGCCCTTCTGCAGAATTGGCAAAGTATGCTAAGGGTCCTTTTGATCCCAAATCCCCTCTCAAACAATTTGCAACAAAAGATCTAAGCAGGCAAGCCCAAGGGGCAACATCCGGTGGCACAAGGAGGTGGAAGTGCAATTTTTGTGGTATTGGGTGGTATGGGAGCATCACTAGAGTGAATGCACACCTTCTTTTCATTAGAGGAAAAGGTGTGGGGATATGTGAGTTTTTGGTAAAACCAGAAAACATGAAATTGAAAGTTGAAATAAATAAATTATGGGGTGTTCCTGATGATACTGTAGCTGCACCTGTGCCTACTACTTTGCAACATAGGACACATGTTTAGCATAGCCAGCCACAGAGATCCAGCCATACTTTGCAGACGAGAGTAGGAGGGACACCAGGTTCTTCTTCTAGTGCCTATGCAGGAGAGGGGAGGGGCAAACGAAGATTGCAAAGTCAAACTCAAAGTAACCCCATAGCAGATTTGTTTAATTTGCAGCTCAAGGATGACATAGATGATGCCATTGGCAAGTTCTTCTTTGCCAATGGCATCCCATTTCATGTTGCCTGATCTCCTTATTATAAGGAGATGATATCGATGATGGCAAAGGGAGGACCATCATATATGCCACCAGGTGAGACAAAATTGAGGACTACGATCTTGGATAAGAACTATTCCAAGATCAATTTGTTGATGGAGAAGATGAAGGAAAGTTGGGTGAAGACAGGATGCAGCATAGTCATGGATGGGTGGACGGACATTAGCCATCGTCCACTCATTAACATCATGGTTACATGTACTGAGGGCCCATATTTTCTTAAGGCAGTTGATTGTTCAGGGCATCGTAAAGATGCTGATTTTCAGTTTGAGGTTCTCAGGGATGCTATTGAGGAGGTTGGGCCACAAAATGTGGTCCAAGTTATGATTGATGCTACACATGTGTGCAAAGCTACAGGGAGACTTGTTGAGGCTACTTACAGGCATATTTGGTGGACCCCATGTTGTGTGCATGCCATGAACAATGCACTCAAGGACATGGGAAAAATTGATTGGATTAGAGCAGTAGTTAATGATGTGAGAGATGTGCAGATGTTTATCTGCAACCACCACACATCACATGCACTCTTCAGGACCTTCGCTAAGAAGGAGTTCCTGAAACCTACTGATACAAGATATGCTTCCTATTTCATTCTCTTGGACAAAATGATCGAGTTGCAAGAGGCACTGCAACTCATGGTCATGACATCAGATTGGAGTAGGTGGGCCGAGTCTAAAACAGAGCAGGGGAAGAGGGTGAAGGATACGGTGAAGAGTGATGTGTTTTGGGGTGAAGCAAAATATATTGTTGCCATCATTAAACCAGTTTTTCAGGTTATCAGGTATGGGGATGCGGATGCACCTAGCCTTGGAGAGGTGTATGAGTGCATTGATTCTATGCTTGATCAGATGAGGGTTGTTGTGCGAGAGAGGGACCCCACATTAGCATTCTACCACGAGCACATTCAGCCAAACATTCACAGGAGATGGGAGAAGCTCAATACTCCCTTGCACATGGCAGCCTATGCACTTAATCCTAAATGGTATATGACTAGGCCTGGTAGAGTGACAACTATACAGGATGCTGAGGTGAAGGCAGGGTTCTTCAGCTGCATTGAGAGGATGTACAATGATGTAGATGCCAGTATGATTCACACTGAGTGGACCAAATTTGCCACTCTTAGGGGTTATTCAAATGCAGCCAAGATGGATATGCAAACTATGGCACAGGAGGACCCAATTTTGTGGTGGACTTGCCATGGATCAGGACGTTTGACTACCACTCTAGCCATCCGATTGTTATCTCAGGTTTCTAGTTCTTCAGCTGCTGAGAGGAACTGGTCTACATATAGCTTCATCCACTCTCTTAAGAGGAATAGACTTACCTCTAGGAGAGCAGAGAAGCTTGTGGCTGTACATAGTGCTTTGCGTCTCATTGCCCGCAAAACACTTTTGTACAAAGAGAGTCCAGCAGCACGGTGGGATGTAGAGCTAGAGGAGCCAGAACAAATTGATGATGATGCTTCAGTTTCGGCTTCAGATGTAGGGTTGGTCGGTGTTAGTTTGGTAGAGCTTGAGCACGAGGATTCCAGTAGGTCGAGTGATGAGGAGTTTGGAGATGATTAGAGGCCTCCCTTCACTACATTTTTGCATTTTGTACTTATTTTGATTATGATTCATATCAATGTATCATGCTACTCATTGTAATCATTTTTATGATATGATATTTTGATGTGACATGTCATATTTTCGATATTCATATAATAGAAATCTCAAATTCGACAATTTCATTTGTCAAATTTCAATATTATTTATTTACTTTTAGTCTTTTAGTAATAGTATTCAATTTTTCAAAATGTTAGTATTTGCAATTTTACTAATTTGCCAAAGTTTAATTTGAAAAGTTATTCTTAAACATCTTTTTATAACTAGTTATTCAAGTACCATATGTATATCAGCACCGCCCCCCCGCCGCTGTCCCCCCGCCGTCCCCAAACTTAGACCCCTTGTCCCCCCGTCCCCGAGATGTGTCCCCTTCAAGAAACTCCGTGGAACACTGGTTTTCTCTAGATATATATATATATATGCACCTAAAAGCAAAACTACCATAAATATTACAAATTTGAAATACAGTATGCTAATTCAATATAAATTTGTCAAAACTTGAATTTCATGGTAGATATTCTAAATTCATTGTTCATTGGTTCAATATCAAAATAATACAATTATTGATCAATGTCGTATGGGTCATCATGAAGACCAGCATCAACATCATCATTGACATTAGATAAATGCAAGTAGATTAGAAGAACCACATACAACCCCACTACCCCTTGCACTAAAAGTATGCTAGGTATCCAACTCCACGAAAAGTGAAGATTGTCTAGCAGCTGAAAATCCAAGACAGTTTGCTCCGGATCTACATCCCACAATTCCATGCCCCCTCCCTTGTACTCATTCTATATATGACTAAGAAGGCACAAATTGAAATGCACATAAACTAGCTACTTTGCCTTACTTGCTAACAATTGGTTTTGTTTCATTGAGTGGATGAAGGAGTATGTTCTCCAATTCCGCTCCAACGAAGAGGAACTAGCAACCTATTGAGGCAAAGTGAGAGAGTTACAAATATAAAATTGTAAATCAAACTTCAAATTTGAAACTAATAATTTTAATATGTTGAAAATGAAAAACAATTTTAAATTTAAATTTAGAGAATGCAATAAAAATTATGAAAACCACCAAGTGCAAGCATCCTTCCTATACTTGTCACGAAGAGCGGAAAAACTTCAGCCATTGAGGGCTACAAACTCATTTGTAACTAAATCCTCCATTTTAGGATTGAGGAAAAGTTTCACAAGTGCTTTCCTATACCTATGCTAACTTTTGCATCTTTGTATGTTGGCATCCTTGACAGCATAGCAAGAATCTCATCATTATAAAATTTGGGAGTCAATAAAATGTAGTGGGGTGATCATTTTGTCCCACCGCTAAACACAAATTGTCTACACCTTTTTGAAGAAAGCTTTTTGAGGATCTTGCTCTTTTTCATTTATGTCGGATTTCATCTTCTCAATCATTGAGTCAATGCCATCATATACCTCTCCCAAACATGCACTATCCATGTCAATAAAACATGTCATAGTCATGATCGACTCAATGAAACTAAAAAGATATTCCACCCGGTCCCACCAAGTGTCATCTAGGATGATTCGCTTTACATGTGTTGTCCTCACTATTGGATTGTCTCCATAGGGACCAACTTTGGTTGACGACCATGCTAGAAAGTGTTTCTCGTACCTTCACAAATTGTCTCGAGGCAATTGTGTTGAATGCAAATCAGGTCTCAACAACCTATTTAAAAATTTAAAAACAAAGAAGAAAGCATACATAAATTTTTAAAATAAACTAGTCATTTAGTAACTAACAATTTGAAACATAAAATTTAAAAAGTGTAGTGTTTCATACCTTTAGCAACTCCAATTGCGAGAATGATCTAAATATAGCCTATGACATGTGGTGGTTTATGATAAACATTTGGATCTCTTTAGCCTCTTCCTTTCCAACTTTTATAGCATGAAGTTGAGTGAGTGGATAGCTCAAGGTGTCCAAATATATGTGAAAACCATGTCTCAACCAGCATACCTGCCACCCTATAATTCTTTGCATTGTTCATTATGACTTGACAACATTTTGAGGACCCACTTCTTGAATGCACTATATAAGGATGTCAACAATGAATTGTGCATCTTTCACTACCCCTCACAATCCATAACTTTTGAAAACATTGTCTGCAATGTCCCCTTCTCAGGCTTAATCAGTCCAGTGACCATTAGCCTATTTTTTGAGTTCCCATAGGCTAAGTGGTAAGACAAGGGGACTACAAAGTTCTTGGAGGACACAGTTGTGGCGGTACAAGGTTTCTATTGTTGGCAGTGAGCTCAGTGGGCAATACTGCTCTGAATGACACTCTTCATAGTGTTTTCAAACTTTGAGGGTGTTCTCCAAACTTCTTGGAGAGCATGCCTGGTTTTAGTAAGTCACCAAAATGGCTTCAATCATTCATACAATGCCTCAATATCATATTAGTGCAATAAGAATTGGATTCCGATGTGTTTCGAGATTTTCCGTAACTTGGGATAAAATATTTTAATATTTCAGTTAAGTTTATAATGTTTGATTATTATTTTCATGACTTAAGTGTAATGACTTTTCGAAAAGGTGAATTGGTCTCCAAGTTGGACGCCTAGGAGAAATTAGGAGCCTTTGCTTTTGGAAAATGATTATTATTATTTTTAAAAGGCATTCGAGGGAAACATGAATTATTTTATATTTTCAAATTGAGGAATTTCCCTCCAAAAGCTATATAAGGAGGTGTTGGGATCTCTTTTGGGGGATATTGAAGATTGTTAATGAAGTGCTGCAGAATTGGTGCTGGATTCTCCAAGTCTTTGAGGACAGTAACCCTCAAGGATTATTCTAGTTTCGGAATTGAGATACATTCCATGGTTGAATTGGTGTGGTTCCATTCGAGGATCACCATTGGTGCTGATTGTGAAGTTTCAGTATGGCTTTCCAATATGAGTTGTTTTGATATGATTTAGTTTTCTAGTGTATGATGAATATTTCCTTCTAGTTCCAAAGTGTTTTTGCTAGCCAACCAGAAAGAATTTAGTTGCAAATTGGAGTGTTTGATATTGGCTTCTGGGTATTTGACTGGTGAATTCTCCATGCTAGGCAACCAGAAAGAATTTGGTTGCAGGTTGCAAGTTGGAGTTTTGGATTTTTAAAAGCAAAATCTCCCTTGCTGCAGGTTGTACCATTCCTAGGAAGGGCGTGGGAGTTTCCTAGGGAATCGCCCCTCCTTTTCAGTCTATTTATGCTCTATTGTGGACACTTGGGTTCACTAAATACATTGCAAACAGTTCTAAGTTGCACTTTGCTGATTGGAAAGGTTTCTAGGGAGGTGTGCCATTGATATTCTCTGCTGCAACTATGTTTCAGACCTGTTGCAGTTGAGTTTCAGACTTGTTCGGACTTCATTTGGTCACTTTCTTGAGGTATAACTGCTATTATATTGTTGGGGTATCTTGTTTCAAAGGTTGAGATTCATTTGGCGGTGTTTACTCATTTTTCATATCACCTTACAGTTGTAGCAGCAGTCATATATTGTTCTGGACTGAATTGTAAATGAGCTAATAATGTAACATTGTGAGGTAGTACCACCAGTGAGTTGCTTTTGATGATTTGTTACTACTTACCCCAGTGCATAAGTGGTTTCATTTGCTTACCCCGCTGCATAAGTGGTTATTGTACTCACCCCACTGAACAAGTGGTTTTTTGGCACTCGCTCACCATTGAAAAGTGGAAGAGCTTGTTTACATTTCAAGAATCATATTAGCTTTCCCACTACAAAGTGGATGTGCTCAGCTTACCCCACTAAACAAGCGGTTATCATTTTCAGCAGCTTAATTTCTATTGTAATCCTTACACCGTATGCTCTCACCTCGCCCGCACTGAGAACTTGGTGATCAGAAAGTGAAAGGAAGTAGTTTAGCTTTACTTTCTATTTAGAAGCTAACGAGTTCAATTTTCAAAAAAAAATTAAGGGTGTTTATTACAATGGTATCAGAGTTGGTCATCCTGCTAACCTGTGCCCTTAACACTTGTTTGCAACTGCAAAATTCTCTATGACCGATAGAGAAATCCGTTACTACAACAAAGAACAGAGAAGACAGTTAACGCAATGATTAAATTTTCATTCATTGAAGGTCGATCCTCACGGGTAAAACATTTGTAGATTTCCATTTGCTCATTCAGGCTTTATGTGATTTGCAGACAGATCCAGTTCTAGTTCACATCAATACAGAAACGCAATCCACACAGGTACCCGCGTGTTGAGGAGAAACGATTATAAACGGCGATCTGGCCGGGCCTCACGGCTCTGGGCGCCATTCCACAGAGGCGCAAGTACAGGGATAACGAATTACAAAGCACGGGATTTCCCAGACTGTTCGCTATTACTTGCACATTCGGTGCACACAATACACATAGCACAAGCGGCTATAGAGGGACTAGCCCGAGCATAGCAGAGCATCATTACTCGATCTCTCAAAGCAAACGTACATTCACAGATCTGGATCTTTGGGAAATCCGACGCCACTGTAAGGGCGAAGATCACTGAAAGGAGTGATCGCTATAACCAAGTGTGTAATCATTCCTTCTATATTCAGTGTAATCGGTTCTAAAGTGTGCTTCCAAATTCTCAGACCGATACTAGGAGTGGAATTTTCGGCCAAGAAATGTGGATGAGAGTTTCGATTAAAACTCCAGAATTCCGCTCCACTGTCGGCAGGAAACTAATAGACGACATTAAAGAAATTTAAAGGTCTCCAAAAAATTCGGTTTCACAGAGTCCTTGATAATACCATCAGTGCCATCTACCATCTCATTTTGTGCATATCCCGACACCATGACCATCCATGAGACCTCATTCCGCACAGGCATTAACTCAAACAATTGGTGTGCCTCCTCCATCCGTCTGCATTGGCAATATCCATTACTCGTCGAAGTCCAAGAAACCATATCTCGAGAAGGCAATCTATCAAAAAAATGCCGCGCGACATCAATCCTCACATACCCGGAGATCAGAATTTAATCGAATATTTCCTAACGTGGCTCTGATACCATGTTAACGCAATGATTAAATTCTCATTCATTGAAGGTCGATCCTCACGGGTAAAACATCTGTAGATTTACATATCTGCCAAATGAGGAAAGAGTGGGTATAAGTATTAATGTAGGAGACACATCCCATGAGCGGATGTGGAGACACGTCGACTCAAGGGACGTGTCTCTTTATTTAACTTTTTTTATCACTTGTTAAACAACGATCAATTATTTATCTGACCAATGCTATCAATTTTAACATTTCAAATACCTCAAACCTCAATTGAGGACACTTTTTCAGCAATCCTTAGAGCCCATCAGATTCTAGAGTGTGACAATGTCAATTCAACAAAGGTCATGGTAGAGAGGGATAAGGGAACAGCCCCACTAGATAGCCCAAATGTTAGAGCAAAGAGGAAGTTTGATATCATGCTAGATACAATGTCACAACTGTTGGCCAAAATGAATCAAAACGTGCCTCAAACACTGCAGTTTCATAATGGAGAAGCTAGTGCTTCAAATGCCAACAATCCTAGAGGGCAAAATGGACACACTAATGGTGTACCCGTTGGGTCTGTCACAAGACCCCTCCAACCTACCTTGACTCGTAGGGAGGAGCCTCCACCTGACAAGAAGTCCAAATTCTTGTGGCAAAAGAAGTGAGAACCAATTATGCAAAGTATGTAACTCTACCAATTGAGATTCGAGATATTTGTCCCTAGAATAGTTCATGAACCAAAAGAAGAGAGGAGGTGGAAGGTTTGATAACCAAGGCCCTAAGATGCAGAGGGATTACCAAGAAGCCTTGGGGAAAGTGACTCTAGCTCACTTTGATGGGAGTGACAAGTGCATTGTCGGAGCTTGGGTCCAAAAATTGGACAATTATTTGTCCTCGAGACCAATGCCAAAAGTGGACGCCATCAAGTTTGCTACCTTACACTTGGATTGAGCTGCCCAAGAATGGTTGTACCACAGCTTGGTCACACTTGCCATAATCTGATTGACACATATGATGAGTTTACAAACAAACTCATTGAAAGGTTTGACAAGAAGGATCTTGAGATGAAGTTTAGGGAGCTTGCACAATCGAGACAACATGGCTCTCTTGATACCTTCATTACTGAATTTCAAAGACTTTCTGTCATGGTTCCTAATATCACAAAAAGAAGATTAGTGGTCTTTTTCAGTGAAGGGTTGATGGAGCCATTGAGGGGATGGGTTAAAGCCTTTGACCCACCAACTCTCCAAGAGGCAATTAGGAAAGCAAGGAGAATGGAACTTGCAGCTCCAAGACCCAAATTTCAGTCCAAGACCTTTGATAACAAGGACAAGAAGCATTTTCATAAAGATGCCAATCAGCCAAAGAAGTTCCCATCAAGGATGGATGATGACCTCCCTAACGAGTTCAAAAGGAAAAAAATGTGCTTCACTTGCAAGGAGCCATGGGCTCCAAGCCATAAATGCTTCGAAAGAGGCAAAGTACATCACTTAGAGCCTAGAGGCCTATTAAGTTGATGATTCGGAATCAGAAAAACCAGAACAGCAGTCTAATCTGGAGGGTAAGGAAGAAGCAGAGTCATCTGAAGAGTCAGAAGAAGAGAAGGAGAGTGAGGGCACTCTTGCCCAACTTTCCAGCTTTCAAAAAAATGAATCTTTCAAGGTTTGTGGAGTCTTACGTGGGCAACGAATTGTTGCTCTCATTGACATTAGAGCAACGCATAATTTCATTGATGAAGGAATTGTGGCCAAAAGAGGACTCAAAACTGAAAAATTTGAATGTTTTAAGGTAATGGTGGCTAATGGTTTTACACTTTCTTGCACAAGGAAGATATCTGATATGTGTATTCAGTTGGGCAATTATGAAGTCAAGGATGACCTCTATGTTGTAAGCATTGGTGACACGGATGCAATTCTTGGCATCCAATGGCTGCGATCTCTAGGAGAGATCACACTGAACCTTCAAACCATGGAGTTGAAGTTCAAAACTGAAGGGAACAAGGTTGTGTTTTGAGGAATGTCAAATGGGGGCCCTCGCATTGTATCATTTAAGTGAATGGAAAGATTGATTCGGCATGACCAAGTAGAGTGGGCAGCAAAGTGTATTATCATGCTCACCATTCCTCAAGAAGAAATGAGGATCTATCATCCTGATATGCAAGCTTTGTCTACTAAGGGAAGCAAAGTTTTCAATGGCATTCCACCTGGGAGACCTCCTAAAAGAGGAATGGAGCATGTGATAGATTTGGAGGGGGCCAAGCCTGTCATCACCACTCCATATTGGCATCCTAAGAGGCACAAGGATGAGATTGAAAAGGCCATGAAAGAACTCTTGGACATGGGACACATCCGCGCAATAAAGAGTCCTTTTGCATCCTCAGTGATTTTGGTGAAGAAGAAGGATGGCACTATGTGTGTGTGCATAGATTGCAGAGCTCTCAACAAAAAGACCATCAAAAACATATATACAATAACAAGGATTAATGAGCTCATTAATGAGCTACATGGAGCAATCTTCTTTACAAAGATAGATTTGAGATTTGGTTATCATCCAATAAGAGTTCAGGAAGAGGACATTGAAAAGACTGCCTTCAAATGTCATTTTGGGCATTATGAATTCTTAGTTATGCCTTTTGGCTTAACTGATGCTCCCGCCACATTTCAATCTTGTATGAATCGGGTGTTCAACAAGTAGCTAAGGAAGTTTGTTTTATTTTCTTTGATGACATCTTGATCTTTAGCAAGTCTTGGGAGAAGCATTTGAAACATTTGGAGGAAGTGTTGAGCATTCTTGACATTGAATGCTTGTTTGCTAGGGAATCCAAATGTAAGTTTGGTATGACTGAACTCTTGTACTTTGGTCATGTGATCAGCTCAAAGGGAGTTAGTGTGGACCAAGAAAAGATCAAGGCCATTTTGGATTGGCCACCACCAAAAAACCTTACTTAGTTGAAGGATTTTTCCAGTCTTTGTGGCTTCTACAAAAGGTTTGTGAGGGGTTTCTCTCAGTTGGCTTCTCCTCTCACCGACATTGCCAAAAAGGGAGCATATGTATGGTTTGGTGCAGCGCAGAAATCCTTTGATCAATTTAAGCAAATCATGAGCAAATGCCCTTTTTTGGCCATACTTGACTTCCCCAAGCCCTTCATACTTCAATGTGATGCTTCAAGAGAAGGAACAGGTGTTGTTCTAATGCAGAACAAGCACCCAATTGCTTTTGAAAGTAGGAAGTTGAGGGGTGTGGAAAAAACTTACTCAATTTATGATAAGGAGATGCTTGCAATCATGTATGCATTGGCCAAGTTCAAACAATATTTGGTTAGTGCCAAGTTCATCATGAAGACCAATCATAACAACCTCAAGCATTTCCTTCATCAAAAAGACCTCAATGACAGACAACAAAAATGGGTCAGTAAGTTGCAAGCTTACAATTTTGACATAGAATATGTCAAAGGGAAGAAGAACACTACGGCTGACGCCTTGTCAAGAAGGCCACATTTGAGTTCCTTGATAGAGATCACTGCTGATTGGAAGGAACAAATCCTTGCAGAATATGCAAAAAACTCCTTTGCCACTAGCATTGTGGAAGGTACCTTGCAGGATGAGAGGTACAAAGTGGTGAATGAATTGATTCTATACAAGGAAAGGATCTTCTTGGTGCCCGAATTTAAACTCAAGGAGAAGATTCTAAAAACTTTTCATGATGTTCCCTTGGTTGGTCACCAAAGTTACTTCAAGACTTACAAGCAAATTCGGAAGAGGTTTACATGGAAAGGACTCAAGGATGAAGTCCTTGGGTATGTTAAGGAATGCCAAGTTTGTCAACAAAACAAAAATGAGCACTCATATTCAGCTGGTTTGTTGCAGCACTTGCCTATTCCCAACCAGAAGTAGGAAAGTATCTCAATGGATTTCATCACGGGCTTACCTAAGGTGCAAGGGAGGAATTGTATTTTAGTTATTGTTGACAGATTGACCAAATTTGTACACTTCTTTGCCATTTCTGCAGTGTTTTCAGCAGTCCAGGTTGCTGATTTGTTTTTTAGAGAAGTGTTCAAGTTGCATGGTTTGCCTAAGAATATTGTGAGTGATAAGGACAACAAATTCCTAAGCATGTTTTGGTGGGAAGTCTTCAAACTAAGAAAGTTTGTGCTCACTGCAAGCACAAATTACCACCCGCAAACTAATGGGCAAACAGAGATTGTCAATAAATGGTTAGAGGGGTATCTCAGAAACTATGTGTCAGAAAAGCAAAAAGTTTGGGTTAGATGGCTCCCACTTGGGTGAATATTGTTACAATTCTATTTATCACATGCCAATCAAGATGTCTCCATTCATGGCCTTGTATGGATATGAGGCTCCCAATTTCATTGACTTGTTGTTTGGTGATAGTAGAGTTCCCCAAGCCAAGGATTTATAGCAGCAAAGTCAATATATCGTGAAATCCTTGAAAAAAAAACTCCATCATGCCCAAAACCAGCAAAAATTGTATGCAAATCAACACCATGTTGAGTGTGCATTCAAGGTTGGAGATATGGTATATCTGAGATCGCAGCCCTCTAGACAATCTACTCTCAAAAGAGTGGAGCGGAAAAGTTGAAGCCACATTTCTATGGCCATACAGAGTCTCCAAAAGGATTGGAGAAGTGGCTTACGAGTTGGAGCTACTAGAGAGTAGCAAGGTGCATAATGTCTTCCATGTGTCATATCTCAAAAAGGCACTTGGACAAAATGTTGCAACTTCTTCAAAGTTACCCCCTTTTGATGAAGAAGGGAAGCTTGTACTTGTTCCTGAAGCAATGATAGATTTCAAAGAGCGCACATTGAGGAAGAGCACCATCAAAGAATACCTAGTCAAATTGAAAAACTTACCAATAGAGGATGCCACTTGGGAGAATGATCAAATATTGCAACATCCAGATTTGCAATAGCTTGGGGACAAGCAATTTTGGGGAGGGCAAACTATAATGTCCCCTTCTTAGGCTTAATCAGTTCAGTGACCATTAGCTTATTTTTTGAGTTCCCATAGGCTAAGTGATAAGACAAGGGGACTCCAAAGCTCTTGGAGGACACAATTGTGGCGGTACAAGATTTTTATTGTTGGAAGTGAGCTCAGTGGGCAATACTGGTCTAAATGACACTCTTCGTAGTGTTTTCAGACTTTGGGGGTGTTCCCCAAACTTCTTGGAGAGCACGGTAAGTCACCAAAATGGTTTCAATCATTCATACAATGCCTCAATATCATATTGGTGCAGTCAAAATTGGATTCCGATGTGTTTCGGGATTTTTCGTAACTTGGGATAAAATATTTTTAAAATTTCAATTAAGTTTATAATGTTTGATTATTATTTTCATGACTTAAGTGTAATGACTTTCGAAAAGGTAAATTGGTCTCCAAGTTGGATGCCTAGGAGAAATTAAGAGCCTTTGCTTTTGAAAAATAATTATTATTATTTTTAAAAGGCATTTGAGGGAAACGTGAATTATTTTATATTTTCAAATTGAGGAATTTCCTTCCAAAAGCTATATAAGGAGGTGTTGGGAGCTCTTTTGGGAGATGTTGAAGATTGTTAACGAAGTGTTGCAGAATTGGTGTTGGATTCTCCAAGTCTTTGAGGACGGTAACCCTCAAGGATTATTCTAGTTTCGGAATTGAGATACATTCCCTAGTTGAACTAGTGTGGTTACATTCGGGGATCACCATTGGTGTTGATTGTGAAGTTTCAGTATGGCTTTCCAGTATGAGTTGTTTTGATATGATTTAGTTTGCTAGTGTATGATGAATATTTCTTTCTAGTTCCAAAGTGCTTTGAGTTTGATTTCCTTGAAGTTGGTGTTGTTGGCCGTACATGTGCAAGTACAAGGCCATACCCTTCATTTTGCTTGTGCAGATTGGAGTGTTTCATATTGGCTTTTGGGTATTTGACTGGTGAATTCTCCATGCTAGGCAACCAGGAAGAAGTTAGTTGCAGGTTGCAAGTTGGAGTTTTGGATTTTTAAAAGCAAAATCACCCCTGCTGCAGGCCATACCATTCCCAGGAAGGGCATGGGAGTTTCCTAGGGGAATCACCCCTCCTTTTCAATCTATTTCTGCTCTATTGTGGACGCCTAGCTCACCAAATACATTGCAAACAGTTCCAAGTTGCACTTTGCTGATTGAAGAGGTTTCTAGGAAGGCATGCCATTGATATTCTCTGCTGCAACTGTATTTCAGACCTGTTGCAGTTGAGTTTCAGACTTATTTAGACTTCATTTGGTCACTTTCTTGAGGTATAATTGCTATTATATTGTTGGTGTATCTTGTTTCAGAGGTTGGGATTCATTTGGGGGTGTTTAATCATCTTTCATATCACCTTACATTTGTAACAGCAGTCATATATTGTTCTGGACTGAATTGTAAATGAGCTAATAATGTAACACTGTGCGGTAGTACCACCAGTGAGTTGCTCTTAATTATTTGTTGCTACTTACCCCACTGCATAAGTGGTTTCATTTGCTTACCCCACAGCATAAGAGGTTATTGTACTCACCCCACTAAACAAGTGGTTTTTTGGCACTCGCTTACCACTGAAAAGTGGAAGAGCTTGTTAGCTTTTCCAAGGCAAAGTGGATGTGCTTAGCTTACCCCACTGAAGAAGTGGTTATCATTTTCAGCAGCTTAGTTTCTATTGTAATCCTTACACCGTATTCTCTCACCTCGGCCACACTAGGAACTTGGTGATCAGAGAGTGGAAGGAAGTAGTTTAGCTTTACTTTTTGTTTTCGAAGCTAGCGAGTTTAATTTTCAAAAGAAAATTAAGGGTGCTTATTACATTGCCCCTTTTGAGGATGCTACAATTAAATTGATTAACAGCTGATTCTTACATCCTTCCATCTATCAAAGACAATGGACACCCCCATTTTTGTTGTTCAGGTGTCTGGGCATGAAAACCACCGTGTAAGGTGTTCATTAAGGCAATTACAAAGCAGTAAACCTTGTAACCAGCAAGGGAAACGGCAACTAGAGAAGGCAAAGTCTCACCCTTCCAGAGTTTTCACCTACATTGGATTTCCCCAGCTCAAATTATTATGTTCTCTCCATTTTTTATGTTTTGTGCTCTCTTAATGTTATTATAATTTTCTTTAATATTGTTTGCACTTAACAACTTCAATTTTACTGACTTTTATGACTGTTTTATACAAGTTTCCCTCACAGTCAATACATAGATCAGTCAAGAATTAATTCGGCCGTTTGAGATTTGTGTTATTAAAACAAAGAGTGTTACATCTACTATACTTATGGATAAGAGTAGTCTCAGAATTTAGTTTTATTATTCCTTTTGATGTGGTTTTGTGCAATGTGTTGGTAGTTTCTGTTTTGAAGTTTTATGCCTCTCACTAGATCAACTAGTGCAAGCGGATAAGGTACTTCGATTATTTTGCAACAAGAGATAGCCACATGAAGGTAGAAATGTTGGAAGGTTGGTGCCTTCTTCCCCTTGGATAGGTTGTTGCATGTCCAGTCCACCGCGGATTCGTCACATGGCTTAACCATCTCTTGTGGATCTTGTATAAATTTGGCGTTTGTATCGGGCGTTATCAGGTTGATCTTTTGGTGCAACGGCAAAGCCATTGCAACAAATGGTATTAAAGCGAGGTCATGGGTTTGAATCCCGCAGACGCATTGGGGGGGGATTGCTGGAAGGTCGGTGCCTTCATCCCCTTGGACAGGTTGGTGCCTATCCAACCTGCCACGGATTCATGACATGGCTTAACCACCTCCCGTGGATATGGTATAAATCTAGCGTTTGTATCGAGCGTTATCAAGTCGATCTTTTGGGGCAACAGCAAAGCCATTGCAACAAGAAAAAGCAAATTAGAAAAATGCAATTTAATGAAGGTGTCGGAAGACCTTCCAATGGTGGTGACAGATTTAACAAATTGAATGAAGATGTTGCTAACATCACTTGATCTATGGGGAAGCTTGAAAAAAAAGGAAAATATTAGAGGAGCTCATGGCAAGCTTGGAGTGTCCACTGAGATGCTAAAAATGAAAGAGTTGATGACTCAAAAACCTAAGACAGAGCAACCTTCTTCCTCCTAAGCTCCACCTCTTTTCAAAGTTGAGGATATAATAAAGATTTGTCCATATGAGAGTGAAGTCAATGTTGAGAAATTTGACCATTAGCTTGCTCAACTAGAAGCATGTTGAAATTACTAATTAGTATACTCTTAGTGAAGAACAGGAAATTTCATTTAAAAGAATTAAAGCTAGGAAGCCATGGTTAAAGAGTTATATGCGTTCTCTTGCTATGAAGAAGTTGCCACCAATAGGTCAGTTGGGGATGAATTCAAAACTCTTATTAGGCAGCTATATTGATAATACTTAAGATAAAAACAAGATCAAAATGTGCAGACCTAGAAGAGCAAGTTTTGCAAGAAGGTAGTCCAAATGCGTAGACATTTCATGGATTGTGACGTACTTATGAAGTACATAGGTGGGTTGAATAGTCATAAAGAGTCTAATCTTAATGGCCAGACCTAATGGCAATAATGAAGCTTGTTTCCAAGCCCACTATCTAGAGTTGGAGAAGAAAGGGGAGCCCTATCCCTCTGTAAATCGGTAAAAACAACAATGTGGTACTTTTAAGACCAAAGTAAAGGACAAACGGAAAGTTAAGAATAACGCTACTTCTACCTTTGCAATGAAAGTAATTAAGAAACATTGTGGGCATATTGATGTTCATGACCATACAGATGAAGCATGTTGACTATTGCATCCAAAGTTCAATCCTTGAAAAAACAAAAATAAGAAATCTATAACTTTTTGCATGGACCAGATAGAATGTACTTCAAAGGTGGATAAGAGGTTGGTTTGTACTTCAGTTTACAAAGAGATATGTTTGAACAGCAATGAGGCTCTTTGAGAAAATGAACTAACAAAACTTTTTCATATCAAAATCACAATTAGAAAGACAAAGGTTGGTTATTTTTCTGGTTCTTGCTCTCAAGTCAATTTGATTCCTAAACGGCTGATAGACAAGTTAAGTTTGCAAGTGCATGATCATCTTAGTCCTTATTCATTGGGATAGGTAAAACAAGGAATTGGGACAAGGGTAAGAAAGCAACGCAAGGTAAAGTTTGCTATTGGCAAGCATTTAATTGATGAAATCATTGTGGATATTGTGCCACTTGATGTTTGTGATGCTGTGGTTGGCAGCCTTACATGTACAAGAGAAATGCAATCTTCTCAAGGCGAAACAGCCGATATCAATCTGTGAAAGAGAACAAGCATACACTAGAGGCAAATCCAAACTCTTATTAATTGGTGCTACTCAAGCCAGAAGAATGATAAATGCTTGTGATAAGTTTCCTTTGCTTTTTTTGAGAGAAGAAAAAGAAGTTGTTGTTCAAGGCAATACTTCTCCTATGATGTCTATTTAAAAAGAACATATACCAAGGTAATGCACAATGTACGTGAACTGCCTCTATGAAGTATTGCAGAGCAGCCACAGGATAGGCAGAATCAGCGGCTGCAACAGCCACTTCATTGACAGCCTGAGTTGCATTGGCAATATCGATACTGGTGTCACCCAGTACCTCCGCCACATCATTGACGAATTCCATCTTTTCCGACCCTTCCCCTATGCTGCTGCTGCTGCTGCTGCTCGCATACCTTGGCCCTCCAAAGCTTACTCTTCCTCTCTCTTGATGTAAACCGCATGTTGCGAAGCCTGTGGTAAATCCCTGCTTGTGGTACACAAAATCGTTATGCTTAGCTTTACCCGCTTTCTCGTCGTCCTGCCTCACACACCACACGAAGTCCTGCCCATCAAAACCCTTGCGTCCACCAACATAAGACCACGACGAGGCGTGCCTGTATGCAACACTCCGCCTTAATATTACTAACAGCCCTTTCGAAGCCATGGGTGCTCTACTTTTTAAGAGATCGAGTACTGATACTGCAACTAACCCGAGCACCCATGAGCACAACTGCTCCTTTCAATACTCGCTCTGTAAACCACCTTGGGGTTTTTGTAAATCACCTTGGGGTTTTGGAAATTATTTGACTACTCCCCTGAGCGACCATGAGCGCAATTTTCCTTTTATTTACCCTATTTGTTATTTGAACGAAAACGAGGTGAGAATCGGAGCCCTAAATCACTTTGGGGTTTTGCAAATCAAATGATGGACAGTTCTTGGAAGAAATAGCCAACCGTAGGCAGCCATGAATAATTGGAGATTTTTTTCTTAACCATGGGTGAGGAATTAGTAAGTGTGCCCTCTAATTTTCATCTCAGAATTTTGTGTCAATGTCTAATGATTCTAAAATTCTTATAGCATCTTTTTCCATTGCTTTACTTCTTAAATCTAAGGTTTAGATACTCATCCATCATTTTTGACATCTCAAATTGTTACACCCCACCCTTAGATTTTCAAAATTACTTTTTATTTTATGATGAATAGAATGGTAAAATATGAGATTATGAAATTTAGAAAAATAAATGCTTTGATGAATTTATTTAATATGATGTTTCTACATTTAATTAAATTACCGATGAATATGTAACGATATGATTATAATGAAATGTGATGTGATGTTTCTGCATTTGAATGAATTATTGATGAAAATGCAAAGATATGATTATGATGCAATTGTTTATAGTTAACTACTCAATTGTTTCTTGAGTGGATTTGGAGGAACATTTTCTAGCAATGTCATTTGAGTTCTACATAGGTCAAGTGTTTGACTTTGTTTAACCAGCGTGTGTGTATAGGCTTGTTAGTAGCGTCTGGTAGGTAAGTTAACCCAGTCATTGTTTAGCCTTGTTCTTCTCATTTTGTTTGGGTTGTAAGTAAATTGGAGTATTTAATAACCTTTTTGTGAATATAAATTTCCCAAGCTCCCTTTGGGTTATTTTATTTTTGCTTAAATATCGGCCTCGCCCTCCTATTAAAAGCAATATCGGGCTCCTTTTGCAAGGCTTAGTCTAAGTGCTACCACTTGTCAACCGAGTGCTCCTCACAAGGTTCCCTTCTCTTTCTCTTCAAAAGTCACCACCATGCTTCCACATGGCGACAATTTACACTCTTCAGTGCTTATTTATGTTGCTTCTCTTTTGAAACCTGACTACATGCCACATAGCATTGATCTATGTACATTTCTTGGCGGCCCCCACCTTCGGCACAGTATGCTTAGAAAACCTCCACGTGTCTTCACGGCACAAGTTTTCATCGCATAAAGGGAAGGATGAACGTTGGCCCTCGACCACTTGCCACGTAGATCTTCTAAGGGGTTCATTGCGAAGGAGGACAAAGCAAGCGACAACCTCACAACAATTGCCATGTTTTGTAACTGTCGTCATTAGTGGATGACACATGTCGACACTCTGGTCTACTAGGACCACTCTCATCATTCACAGGGATTACATCTGGCTCTAAGGCATCCTTGTTCATGGCTTGAATCTTTTCGATTGCAACGCTCGAGGAAATCATTGCTAATACATTATTTCTCATAATCAAAGGATCTTTTCTATTACTAGCTCATCGGGCTAGGATGTTATTATAAATATTGCTTCTTCTTTCGAAGCAAGAGTTCAGATTTTGATAGGAAAATTGGTAAAAGAACCAGGCCTTTACCGCTTTTAAATCATTGTAAAGACTTACGAACTATGCCATTGTTCGATCTTTCTATTTTCTTAAAGATTTTTGATAAATTTTTACTGTGCCATCATGGTACTGAATGTTTCATTTGCAAAAAAATTATAAATTCAATGCAAATTTGTTAGTTTAGATCATGCCTTTGACTCCACTTTTCAATAAATGTGCATGAATATTATTTTATGTCATTAGGTGAATCATTTAGACTTTAACTTTATTTTATGTCATTTTAGGACATAGCAGATTGTTGAACAGGCCCTTAGATCGCATCTACAAAATAGATCTATCGTGCCTTACATCTAAATCTTGGTGCATCGCCCTAGTTAGATCCTTTTATTTTATATTTGCTTCATTTTCCCATTCAAAACCCTAATAATAGAAGAAGTCGGCTTCTTTAAAATCCAGAGGTTACTCAATTTAGCGCAATAGGTCCCCCCTTTAACTGAGTTTCCCACAAAGGGTTATTACCTTGTCAATTTTTGGCATCGATTGTTTTTCTTTTTCCTGGCATGCCCGATGGGACTGCTTAAATACACCAAATCAAGAGGGTGTATAAGTCGTCGGCCTGTTACTAGGTCACGAACCACAAATAATCCTGGCTTATTAGTGCCTCTACTAGTAACAGTGCATACCCAAACTCGCCCAGTAGAACTTTCGAACCCCAACCATGATGTTGATTACGAACCAAAATTATGTGGCTTGGGACACCAAAAGTCCCCTTGTAGCCCCAGTCGCACCCATTGTTGGGCCCCTATCCTGGTCTCTGCTCTTAAAGCTATTCCAAAGTTTATCGAAGATGGCTCAAGGACACCATCCAAACATCTGCAAGATGTTGTTGACATGTGTTTGGTACACAGAGTTACATATTAGAACATAGCGTTGAGATTGCTTGTAGCTTCTTTTAGAGAAAGAGCACCAAATTGGTATCGCACTTTGTCGGCTAATACTATCGGTACTTGGGATCAACTCGGGGATCCTTTTTATGAGAGATTCTCTAATGACAAAGATAGGTCTTCGCTATATCATTAGCTATCAACAATAAAGCGGGCTCCATCTGAAGCCATGACCGATTTCAACACTCGGTTCCATACAATCTGATAGAGAATCCTGAATGCCATTCGATCACTGGTTAAGTTAGCATTTATGTTCTACTTAAATTCCATCAACGTCGACATCTCCATGATGATCCAATCACTTGGTGGAACCACATTATCGAATGCATACAACATAGCAATTAAGGCAGAGAACAACCTGATCGATGTCAGGAAGTTGCCACCTCAGCCCATTATGCCGATATTCCCTAAAATATCAGCTTCTACTCAGAAGATTCCATCTACTAGCACACCCGTGTTGCCCCCATCTATGTACACATATCCAAGTGCGCCATAGAATTTTGCTTCTACATCTGGTGATTCGAAGGACAAGATGAGCGACAAAAGAGAGATGTTACGAAACTTAACAAACGAAGTAACCACTATCAAGCACAACCAGGCTGCTCTTCTGAGACCATCCTACCAAAGTTATCAAGGTGGTCGACCCTCCTACCAACAGAACCAATATCAAGGATCCACGTGCACAAATCCACCTACTCAGATAAATAACCAAATAGTATCGATACCGACTTCATTGGGAATTTCTCAAACAAGTACCAGCAGAGAGATGACCGTAGGGCAAAACAATCTCGCCAAAGATTTCAATCCCTGGTGCTATCCCTGTGGCGATGCCCATATGTCTCGAAATTGTCCACGTGGCAATTTGTAGCAAAAAATTGCAGAACAATGTAGCCAAGGCATGGCGACGAATTCAAGAGGATATACATGTACCTCTCCCCAAATGGAGAATGTGGTTCTCACCGCACAGATGCAAGGAATGTCCTTGGAGCAAGAAAATGATATAGCTCCTGACCATGCCCTCCTCTCATGGATGGAAGGGGAGGAAGTAGTGTTTACTTATGAAGCATCCACATTGACAACCCCGCAAGTATAGTCCGACTACAACACTCGATTGAAGAGGAGATTCATAGGCTAAACGATCACTTTGCAACCCAAAAACACCTTGGACTAACCCCCTGGACCTTCCATAATTGCTCCACAATCGCAACTGCGTAAGGAGATTGCCATCACCAAGTCCAAGGAACCAAAGCCTCCAAATCTACCACCCTTCAACATGGTGGAACAATTGAATAAATCTTCCGCTGATGTATCCCTTTGGGATATCTTAGCCATTCCAGAGCAAAATTCATTACTATAGAAGGCCTTGCACAAAGATAGGTTGTGCAGTCAGTAGGACAAGCTTATGAAAACGCTATTGACTCATCGCCTCCAGCCAAAGTTCTTGTGAATACTACAAAGGAGGCTTCACCCGAAGCCAAAGAGGATAAACCAAAACCTAAACCCTTTTTCTTTACTCTTATTATGGGGAATAAACTGTTAAACAACTTTGTGATTGACTCTAGTGCCAGCACCACAGTTATGCCCAAGTAGATAGTTGAAGTCTTAGGGCTTAGCTATGATCCCTTAAAGAGAGGAGTTATGCAGTTGGATGAGAACAAGGTTGAAACTTTAGGCCTCATTGAAAACCTCCCCTTGACTTTATTTTCATGTTCTAGCATCACAGTGTCGCAAGACACCGTGATCATTGATGTCCCTCCCATGTTCGACCTCTGCCTTTCCCAAGAATTCACCTCAAAGATAGGTGGATACCTTTCTTTGGATTGGTCCCACCTAATTCTCAGAACTAAGCACGATGCTAAAATGAAGATAATATCAGAACCTCTGCATGCAAAACATGTAGCCGATGAAGCCATGATCAACTTTGAAGACATTCATACTTCTTTCACGAAAGAAGAAGCCAGTGGTAGCAGGATACTAGGAGACGAGCAGATAACTGAAGACAAAGTTGATCGAGAAGAAGTCTTCTTGATCGAGTATGTAGGCACCAATCCCTTCAGAAATTATCATGCTACCGATTTGGGTACCTATGTCATCTATTATGAGGATCAAGAGTTCCTGAGGGTATTGAAGGACTCCACAACCAAACAAGCCTCAGAGCTCTGGACATTGCACTTCGACAATGCGAGATGCAAGGTTGGCATTGGTGTCGGGATACGCCTAATGTCTCCATCAAATGAGTAGATCCTCAGATCTTTCTGCTTCTAGTTTACTTTCTCAAACAATGAATCCAGATATGAGGGTCTTTTGCAAGGACTAAGCCTCGCGGAGTGCATGGGTATCAAACAAATAGTGGTGTTCAGAGATTTTGAACTTGTTATCAATCAAGTTAGAAACATCTCCACTGCAAAAAATGTTTGTATGCGATCTTATAGGCACAAGGTATGGGACCTCATCAAAAGTTTTGAATATTTTAACATCCATACAGTGCCAAGAGAGAAGAATTCAGATGCGGATCGCATGGCAGCGATAGGATCTCAATTCGATCTTATCTCTGACTTGATTGAGAATGTACACTTTGTACGAGTGATCATCTGACCTTCCATTCTCGATAATGATCAAAGTTGCAAGTATTTGAAAGTGATGAACACATCATCTCATTCATTCAACAGTTGGGAGAGTTTGTCGATCAGTTTCAACCAAAAATTGAAGAAGCATACGAAGGGCAGATCATCGAGTTGAAATCAAACAAGCTTTTGAAAGGGTTGGTCACTCTTGAAAATATGTTTGAATGTGATGATGTGAGGAATGATAGGAGGAAACTTGTAGTAGACCAGGCATACTATGTTGACCTTGAGGTTGGGAACGAAATAAAATTGAAGGTCAAGAAAGAAGTCACGCAGCACGATAAAGATAGGCTTATACACTTCTACAATAAATACAAAGGGGTTGTGGCCTGGTCCTATGATGACCTCGGGGGGTATGATCCTAACATCATACAACACACCATCGAACTAACGAAAGGTGGTAAACCTGTCCAACAAAAACAGAGGCCCATTAATCCAAAGATTGAAGCCTTAATGGCATGAGAGCTAGAGAAGTTGATCCAGTCTAGGATTGTCTTTCCAATGGGTATCTAACCTCATTTTGTTCTAAAAGAAAAATAGAGACATTCATCCCTGTGTTGACTTTTGCGACCTGAATAGGGCATCACTGAAGGATCATTACCCACTGCCTTCCATGGAATCAATCTTGCATACTGTAGCAGGTTCAGAGATGTTTTCTCTATTAGATGGTTTTTCGGGCTACAATCAAGTTCGGGTTGAGGAAGAATATCAACACAAGACCACATTCACCACCAAATGGGGAACATTTGCGTATGCCAAAATTAATTTTGGCCTATCGAATGCAGGGGCCACCTTCCAGCAGGCAATGGACATCGCTTTCAATGAACTAATCAACAAAATCATCCTCATCCATTTAGATGATCTAATTGTATTTTCCAAATCCAAAGATGACCATTTTGATCATCTAGAAATGGTTTAAAAAAAATGTCAAGAGTTCGGGGTAGATCCCTAAACCCAAAAAAATGTGTTTTCGGAGTACTGCAAGGAAAATTGTTGGGGCGTGTAGTGTCTCAAGAAGGGATCGCTATTGATCCCAAAAGGGTAAAAGCAATCAAATAACTTCCTCTTCCAGTAAACAAGAAAGGAGTCCAATATTTTTTGGGGGAAGATTAACTTTGTAAGCAAGTTTATTTCTGATTTTGCAAGAATAATTAGACCAATCACCCTAATGTTGAAAAAAGACCAAACATTCAAATGGATAAAATAAGCGAGAGAAGCCTTCGAGAGGGTGAAAGATGTTATTTCTTCAGCGCCTGTGTTGGTAAATCCAAACTTGTCAAAAGACTTCATAATGTATGTTTTTAGTAGCAAGACAAGCATCGCCACTGTTCTGAATCAAAAGGATAATGAAGGAAAGGGAGAACATCCTATAGCATTTCATTCTCGGACCTTGAAGGAGTATGAGATGAACTATAACTTTGTTGAAAGGCGATTGTTCACAATTATAAAGGGACTCAAATATTTCTGACATCTTATAGCTTGCAATAAGGTGATTGTTTATGTCGCACATTTCAGTGTACGCAAGTACATAATGGAAGGAGAAATCATCGACAAAAGGGCCAACTGGATCACTAAGATCCTAGAATATGGCATTGAGGTCAAGCCTACAAATATTGTCAAAGGAAGAGCGTTGTGCAAATATTTGGTGCACGATGAAGAAATGGAAATTAAGGAAGAACAAGCAAAGATAGTCCTAACAAATGAGTCTAAACCTAAAGGTTGTTGGTTGGCGGATAGGGTAAGATTTTTGCACATCGACAAGTATCCATCAGGGCTTCTTTCTCAAAGAAGAAGATTCTACCGACTAAAAAAATAGTGGGTACTCACTTATTGAAGGGATTTTATTTAAGAGGAATTTCAATGGCATCTTACTGTGATGCATCACCACAGAGCAAGCAAGGAAAATTCTTGACACCTTCCACAACAGCCCAGAAGGCGGACACTTCTCTGCAAAGACCACCACCATCAAAATTTTGCGCATTGGGTACTTCTGGCCTACATTAGTCAACGACTCCTATAAAATGATAAAATCCTACAAAGAATGCCAATTCTACGCAGGAAGAAGAAAAAATATTACCATGCCCCTCAATCTAATAGTAGCGGACGAACCGTTTGTGCAATAGGGGCTAGATTTCATTGGGATGATCAACCTCGCCTCCAACATCGGTCACAAGTGGATCCTCATAGCCACAAATTACTTCACGAGGTGGACTGAAGCCCTACCCCTGAAAAATGTGACAATGGTAGAAGTTATGGACTTTCTTGAAGGGCTGGTAATGAGGTTTGACGCACCGAAGACTATCATCTTCGACAACGCCAAATATTTCTTAGGCTCCAAGGTATATCAGTTTGCATTTGAGCATGACATATTCTTGAAAACATCTTCAAACTACTACACACAAGGGAGCAACCTGGTTGAGTCAACTAACAAGAATCTAGTCCAACTCATTAAAAGGATCGAGTCTGATCATGAGAAGGAATGGCAAAAGAATCTTCAAACAACGTTATGGGTATATCGCATAACTCTTAAGAAAGCCCTGAAGACTTCGCCATGCAAGCTATTATATGGGAAGGAGGCGTTGTGACCAATCTCTATAGAGATACTTGCGTTACAGCTACTCAAGTCTCTAGAAATTGAAGAGAACAGAGCTATGGAGGTTCAATTGGCCGAATTGTTGGAGGTACAAGAAAAAAGGGAGAAAGCCCTAATAGCCATGACTAACCACCAACATGTAGTTCGATAAGAAGGCTTCTGACCAAGGTCATTATTGTGTAGACTTGGTACTAATGTTCAATGAAAGGGCCACAAAGCCTGGCCAACATGGAAATTTTGACAAACTATGGGAGGGTGGACTTTCAAAATAATTCAGTGCAAACAAAATAATGCATTTGAATTAGGAAACATGGAACAAGAAGCACTAGGAATTCTAGTTAATGGGATTCACTTAAAGTTGTTCAATTAAGCTTCACTTACTTCATAAAAGTGTAAATATGTAATTAATGTAATTATTTTCCTTTCGTGTTTTGTCGGTCGGTATTTTCACAGATACAGGAAGCAAGAAATACATGAGACTCATTATTACAAGAACAAAGAAAGACAATACTGCTCTATGTATTGCAAAAATTAAGTTCATATACGAGGAATTCAATCCATGTTGTAGAAAACACAAGAATGAAGACAAAGAGTTGAAGATAAGCAAGTATGTTCGTTATATATATATATACTTATAGAAACATTGTCAAAATGGCTCTATGGCCATGCGCTCAAAAGTATGACTATATAGACGGCTTCCGTATATATATGTATATGCAAGCCCTCTTTCAAGCATATATATACAAAAGGGAAATGATATGTTAAAATTCAAGTAGCGAGAACATGAACGTTGTCTTCATCAGCATGAGCATTTTCTCCATCAACAGGAACATTGTTAGAGGCAACAAGAGGGCTATCACCAGTAGCAACGAGACCTAGAGCAGCAACATCAACACCTAGAACTAGCGGAGGACGGAACACAAGGTTCCTAAAGTCAGTGTACCAATCCACGTCATAGAGTACCACTATATTATAACAGTGCAACAAAAAGTGGCATGCATGGGTAGCTCTCTCACAATGCTCAACGAGCGAATGAAGACGAAAACCACTAAGGAATGGAACCCATGGTACCATTGCATCTTCACACTACTGCCTCGAATTGGTTGAAAAAGCCATCAAACACTTCAACCTGAATACCAACACCATTGAGGCATGAGAGGTGAGTGTGATTATCTGCAAGGAGGCTATCTGGGATATGCTGTGTATCCCAGAGTGAAGTTCCAAAGTGCCTCAAATAGAGTCATTTACTCTGAAAAAAGGAGATACCTATTGGAGGACCAGAGACCTTGCATTGAACTTTTATAACGCAAAGACACAAAGGTCCAAAGAAGCTTAGAGAAAGCCAATTCAGATCCCAACAACGCATAAAATCTTCAAAGATGATATGAAGGATTCCTTCTCAATGATGGCATTTGTTTGCGGCTTGGACACCAACAAAGTGGTCCAAGAGTTTCAACTAGGTTTTGGTTTTCAATTGCGCAAGCAACATTCTCTTTTCTGGTATGATTTCATAGAATTTCTCGTATAGGAGATGCTCAGCCAGATAGTAGAGTACCAACTTCAACAAAGGTTTAGGTTTCCATCTTTCCTTGCTCACATGTTTTTGCATCAAAATCTCGACTTCTTCCAGAAGCGTCTAGGGCTGTCCATTTTTTATGAAAATTAGAGGAAGAAGCTTGTTTCCAAGTGGACTCCCCTCCTCTCTACAACATATGATTATTACGCATTTTTAGATTATTTCTTAAATCCAATTTTGCAGGATTTAAGAGAAGACAACATTGTCTTGTAGTTAAACTTGGACCAAATTGAGTTCATGCAGAACTTCACTCCAAAGTGTGACTGGTTTTTGGGTGAGGACTTCACATCCGTCTGATTGCACGACTTCACCAGAGAGCCCTTTTGGCTTTCGGCATGTCTTACAAACTGGATACTGGCACTTGAAGTATTCTGCCAAGTATCAATTATCGATGTCACCTTTTGCAGCGGAAAAGAAAAGAAGAAGGGATTTTTCAATTGCCCATTGAGCTTCAAGATCGTAATCATGGCCAAGAGGAAGGCTCGCGACTCACTAGAAGCAAAGTTAGCTCATCTGGGGTTGGTATGGATTTGTGATAAGTGGAATTACAACCTTGATGATGACTTGCCAGATGAGTTTGTCAAGGTAACGCACAACCTTCGGCCTTATTGGGAGAAACGTAGAAATCTAGTGTTGGATGCAGATGAATTTATAGTCGACCTAACTTACATACCTACTGAAGGTGGTCGGCCTCCCTAGCTTGGATTCTACTATCTGACCGAGAATTATGATAAGACAAAGCAGATGGGGACTACTCTTCACAACAATTTGATTAAAAATTACAATTGGAAGGAAGAGAAGATTAATGATTTATGGATATATCATCAGGAGACTCGGCACATTGAGGCCCCTTATGATAGTGAGGAGATGGACGAAAATTTCAACAAATTATGGAATGATGAGCATCCATATTCTAACGAGTGTGATGATAAAGACTTCAGTTCAGAGGAGGCCGAAGCGCAGTTAGATGAAGGAGCATAAACAAAAATAGAAACACAAAACCCCTAGATGAAGCAACGCGGAAAGGTCATGAAACAACCTAGCAAGGTTTCCTCTAATGTGCGGGTAAATATATCATGTGCTAGGTCTTCACTAACTTGCACCTGGACTGCAAGGAGGACAAGCACAACCCAAATGCAACAACCTGAAACCATAGTGGTAGAAGACTCGCCACCAATAAAGCGGTAGTGAACTAAGGCATCTTCTGAAGAGTGTTCGCAAAACCCCGAGGCGAGAGAAAATCCAACAATGGGCCAAGGATTGTAATCATCTACACCGCAAGTAACTTTCACTACCTCTTCTCTTGTTTCACAAACCTTGGTTTCCCCTATTGTGACCACAACACCTCTCGTTTCATGCGCTGGCCCTTACATTTCGGCCTTGACTTCAATGATCATGGGGGGTTTCGCACAATTCTCTCACACAACCGCATTTTCCCTTACTCCTCCATGAACCCCTACACCATTTTCCTTAGCCCACTCCATGTCCCAAAGAATCTCACACTCTGCCCCTACTACCTTCCTTGATACATATCCTACCATTGTTGTGTTGGCCTAGGTCCAATCTTCCCAGCAGATGGAAACTGCCACGACTCTGCTTCCTTTGAGTCCTCCTATTGGTTCGTAGTTCGGGTATTGGAATATCCCTCCTTCTCGCCTCAAATAGTTAGTGTTCCAAAGAAGAAGTTGCCTGAGACCACTACCCTTTCATTCCCTTTCGCCCTTCCTCCTTGTGCACCTTTCCCAGGCGGACTCATTAGGTTTCCCTCAAAATTCTTATCAGAAGGTGATAAAACTAAGCAAGCATGAGCAATCAGAGCCCAAAAGAAAAGAGCTAAAGATGTTAGGAGGCCGATGGAGCCAAAAGTATAGACTATTTTTAATGAGGCTCAATAGTCGCTATATTTTGTGACTAGACTGTCAACAAATCGCAAGGAGAGATGCAGTTGGATGACTACAACATGTACGCCATGGGAATCGATTTAAGCATAGCCCGACCTCAAGACAAGGTGGAACTCATGGAGGAAATGCAACGGGTGGTAACCACCGGCTTTCTTAAGTTCGGTCGCTAGATAAAGAAGAGGGAAGAAGAGTTGAAAAGCGTCAATGATAAAATCGAGGTCTTGCTCACCAAGGAGAAAGCTAGGGATGCTGAATTTAAGCGCTTATCCCAACAAAAGGAGGTGAAGCAAGCGAAGCTCTGAGAGGAACTTGTGATGTTCCAATCCCTCGATCCTAACTTGGTCATTGAGTTGCAGCAGAAGAACCAGGACTATCAAGACCAATTGGCACGGTTGGGGCAACAGGTGTAATAAAAGGATGAGGAGTTTCATCGCCAACACGCTCAAATAGAGTGACAGATGTAGCAGAAAGATGCAGATTTCGAGATCCACCGGGCCCAATTAGAGAATGAGATTTTAGAAATGAAGTCTTTCTTGGAGAAGGAAGCAACAAACAAGGAACGAGTTGAGGCTAGCTGGATCACAAAATCACAGATCTTGCAGAGACAACTCACCGCAACAAACGAAAAGGTTGCGGAGCTCGCGCATGAAATGGAATTAAGGGATGCAAAGATCGTCATATTAAAGAACTTTGTCCAACCTCCTGTCATTCAATCAGACCTTCTTCAGATAGCCCAACAATTGTATGTTTCATACTGGGAAAGAGTGAAGGCCTTCTACCTAACTCTACAACCAACGCTCCAATTTATGGTAGAGGCAACAAGTTTGGGCAGAGGTTCACGAAGCAATCAAGTGGTTCCCTTAGTCCATCGTAGAGAGAGTTCCAGAGGCCAGGAGATTATTAGACAAGTTGTATATGGTCCCAAACAAAGTTTTAGCAAGTGCAGGAGTTGAAGACTGAAAGGTCATTGCTAAAACAACTAATAGGTTTATTCATTGCTACACAACTATCCTTCATGCCAGTGAGTGTGCCACCAAATTGGATCAAACCATGAATAGCATGCAGGCTAGGTTCTCCCACCTAACTTAGATGGGCTTACCATCCTCGTTTCTTGAAAATGAATCGATGTTCACAATGGAGCATATTACGGCAAAGATCGAGGAGAAGCAATAGGATGCGTCTACTTTTCAAAGTTTCAGTTAGCCCCTTGTTGCAGGAGATATTGAGAGGGTCACTCATTCGATTACACGACCTCTTTTTCAACTCGAGTCCTAGGCCGATATATCGACAACGTTGCCCTACAAAGAAATGATCGATCTGCATGGAGCGCAAGAAAGTCTATGTGACATATTGACTCCATCCTGAGGCTAAATGGTTGCCTCTATAGACCACCCTCTCTAAGCTCTAATCGTATCGCCCAATGGATAAGGCTCTGGTTTGCAAACTAAAATTTTTTGGGTTCCTCATTCTGCAGGCGAAAAACCCCTGATAAGTCGCCAAAAGTTGTGAATATAAATTTCACAAGCTCCCTTTAGGTTTTTATTTTTGCTTAAGTACTAGCCTCACCCTTCTATTAAAAGCAATATCGGGCTCCTTTCACAAGGCTTAATTTGAGTGTTGCCACTTGTCAGTTGAGCACTCCTCGCAAGGTTTCCTTCTCTCGCTCTTCAAAAGTTGTCGCCATGCTTCCACTTGGAAAAAATTCACACTCTTTAGTGCTTCCTTCAGTTGCTTCTCTTTTGGGGCCCGACCGCATGCAACGTAGCATTGATCCACACACATTTTTTAGTGGCCCCTACCTTCAACACAGTATGCTTAGGAGACCTCCACGTGTCTTCACAATGCAAGTTTTCATAGCATAAAGGGAAGTATGAATGTTGGCCCCCAACCACTTACCACATAGATCTTCTAAGGGGTTCATTGTGAAGGAGGACGAAGCAAGCGACAACCTCACAACAACTGCCACGTTTTATAACTGTCAACATGAGTGGATGACACATGTCAACACTCTGGTCTGTTGGGACCACTACCATCATTCACATGGAATGCATTTGGCTTTAAGGCATCCTCATTCATGGCTCAAATATTTTTGATTGCAACGGTTGGGGAAATCATTGCTCATGATCGAAGGATCTTTTCTCTTACTGGCTCAGTGGGCTAGGATGTTATTATAAATATTGCTTCTTCTTTCGAAGCAAGAGTTCATATTTTGATAGAAAAATTGGTAAAAGAACTAGGTCTTTACTGCTTTTAGATCATTATAAAGACTTACGGACTATGCCATTGTTCGACCTTTCTATTTTCTTAAAGATTTTTTATAAAGTTTTACCATGCCATTATGGTACTAAATGTTTCATTTGGAGAAATTCTATAAATTTAATGCAAGTTTTCTGGTTTAGATCATGTCTTTGACTCCTCTTTTCAACAAATGTGCATGAATATTATTTTATGTCATTAGGTGAATCATTCAGACTTCTATCTTTATTTTCTGTCATTTTAGGACATAGCAAATTGTTGAACAGGCCCTTAAATCACATGTACAAGATAGATCTATTGTGCCTTACATCTAAATCTTGGCGCATCGCCGTAGTTAGATCCTTTTATTTTATATTTTCTTCATTTTCCCATTCAAAACCCTAGTTATAGAAGAAAACAACTTCTTTAAAATCCGAAGGTTACTCAGTTTAGCACAATAGGTCCCCCCTTTAATTGAGTTTCCCACAAAGGGTTGTTACCTTGTCAATTTTTGGCATCAACACTTTTCTTGCGTAATATGTGTGTGTGTGTGTGCTCATATGAACGTATGTCTATATATGTATGCCATAGTTATGCATCGACATATGTATATATATATATATATATATATGTCCACATGTTTAAGCTACTTTTAAATGTTTTAAGTGGTTAAGTAAACCACGACATTGGGAATATAGGCTTGACTCTATGTTTTGAGGAGCACGTTTACTATCAGAAAGTTGAGTTTATCTAAGAATTTCATGCATTATTTATACACCAGCCTTAAGCCTTATAGGCTGCACAGGAAGCCACAAAGGTGGCGGCTTGTGAAAGCTTTTAAAAGCCTATTCTTTTTTTTTGTCAACCAACGTGGCAAGAGGGTTGCATGAGGTTTTTATTTGGAACTAATTTTAAACTTGCTCAATATATTTATTCTATCGTGGTATTTGTTGCATGTTCTTGATCCATAAGTGTTTCCAAAACTCTTATAGTATGGGTGCCAATGCTAAGAACTTATTTAGTTTTTTTATAAGGAATGAATCCAAGTTAGAAAATGGGGATCAGGAAAGTGAGGAAGTTAGTTATTTTGGTGTTGGTAAAAGTTCTTGTAGAGTATTCTTTGTGGATTATCATTTTATTGTATTTGTTAGACTGAAAATAAAGTAGAGAAAGCCATGGTATTCTTGGTGGAAGAATATGTAGTTAGGGATGATTACTCATTTGATTATTTCAAATTGAAGACAAGAATAGTAGGACGGGGGAAGCATTTGCAATTATCTACCTTTTTTTTAATTTCTTGTTAGAAGGAGAACAAGAATTAGAGTCTTTCATTTGGTTGTGACTGGACAATGTGTAACACTTTAAAATCAGGCAACTCTTGAGCTTGTGTGCAAGCAAGTAGTTTCTTCATTTTCTTTCTAGTGGAAATAAGATAATTTCTCGTATTTAATGCAATGATAATGGTTATTTGTGAGTCTGTAATGAAACAATCTTGGCTATAACCTTTCTTATTTTTATGTAGGAAATTATACTCCTTTCTAAGTGAAAGTACAATTTCTCACTTAATTTGGACCTATTTTAGTGACCTCCCATTTATGCATTTCTACCCTTCAAAATAGGCCCCTAATTCCCTTTATTATGCATCCCAAGACCTATTTTTATCATTTTCAGACACCACAACATGCATTGAACAAATGTATTTAATAAATTAAAGGCCCCAAAATAAATGAGTCTTGGCAATTTAGGTCAAGACCCATTCACCCAAGGCCAAATGAATCCAATTTAGGTGCCTAAACCCAATTTAAAATATGTTTTTGGTGGTATTTTAATGTTTAAAATTCAAGTTGCAAAGGTTGGCTATCGAGATCTAATATTCAGAAAATTAGAGAAGAAGTCTATAAAGCCTAGTATTTTCACCATTCAAACTAGGTTGATAAGAGATTAAGAAGATATTCACAAGATTAGCCTTTAAGATCAAGGAGAGAACATTCAAGCAAGCAAGGTTGAAGTCTTGGAGCAACATTTCATTTGTTTATGAATATCTTCAAGCTCATTTTTCCAAGTTAGATCAAGCATTGTTCACAATTTGGATGTTGATGCCAAAGGTAGATCATGATGGATTCTAGGTTTTTGGAAATGCACCTATCCATCCTCCCTAACCTAATGGTTTGTTTCCTAAGTTTTTCCATCTTCAAACTTCATTCTAATAGCTACCTAACGCAAGGTATAGTTAGATTTCATATCTACTAGGGTGTTTTGATTTCTCTCTAACTAGGTCTTTATCATTTTTTATGTTCATTTAGGGATCTTATTCTGACACACTTGAATAAGGTTTATTTGCATTTCATCTCTTAACACCTTAGATTCACTTAAGGTTAGGGCTTGCACACACTATTATTTATCAGATTTTCATCTTTATCAAGGTTTAATTACCAAATTTGACGTTTGATCAAGGCAAACCCCCATATAAACAAACCAAAATTTTCAGTTTTTCTATAGACCCAGAGTTGGGACTGAAGATTTGCAGGTCCAGGTTTAGAGTGCAAACAAAGGGCTACAAAGTCAACTTTTGATTTTCCAGGAAGGGATGCAAGGACCCATTTGCCCTTGGGTGAATTTGTCCTGTTGCAGAGCCTGAAAACCACTTTTGGATCTAGGTACATACCATCTTAACCTTCTCAAATCTATTGGTTAATGGTTGTTTCTATCAATATTGTCATAATACTTTGTGTTTCAAGTGATATATCTCATAGTTTTGGTTGCTAATGCACTTTTATTCTTCTCCCAAAATTGTTGTTCAGTCATTTTTGTCATAAGGAAGTTGGAAAAGTATACGCATTTCTAACTTGCAGACTTTTCCAACTTTCATAGGTAATATCATCGCACCAAGGGGTTACTTTCCCATATTCTCAAAACCATGGATATACAATGAATTTGGTTTAGTCCTAGTCTCATCTACTCCAGTCTTATCCAAGAGGTTTTGAAATTTGTTTGAAATTTTGGGAATTTGTTCCTCTTCATCTTGTTCAATATCATTTATTCTCTTTTCTTCACCAAAATATCCCTTACTTGTTAAGGCACAAGTGAATCTTTGTTTGTGGTGATGAGTTGGTAAATTGTCATAATAAACTCCCAAAAAAATTGTCAAGGCTTTATCATGTTGAAAATAATTCAATGATTCATCACTTGTGGTATCTATTAAATCAGGATGCTTCAATGTGAGAGTTGTCTTAGGAGAATCTTGCATAATGGTTTTGATGTTAAGTGGAGGCCTTTTTGCTACTTTTGTTATCTTAGAAGGAGAATATACAAGACCATTTTTTGTTTCTTGTATGTTAGGCTTTATAGGGACACAAATGCCTTGCTCATTCACACCACACCCTTTTCCACTATAACTAAGTTGCTTCAGGAATTGATATCCTTTACCATATATATCTTCCATTTCTATCAAAGATGACGATTTCTCATGATCAACCTCGTCTTAACTTGTTGTGTAACTTGTGTCTTCTAAAACTGTCAAGTCAATTATTGTTGATGGTTTTGCCATGTGTTGTGTTGACATCATTGTTGTTCCCTTTTCTTTTCTTGATTCATTTGTTATGATTTTATATTCTCCCATAAACGTAGGTGTGAAATCCAATGAACCCCAATCATAATCCAATAATTTTGTAACTATTCCAAGACTTTTCTCTTTTTCTTCCTCTTGCCCAGGCTCTACTTGTGAGGCCGGTATTGATTTTTTCAAAAGACTTTATTTTCTCATTTTGCGAGCAACTTTATGATTGAAGGTAAAATTTGATTATGTAGACCTTATTCTTATAAGCATACTTCATTAAGCAATGTAGGGTTGAAGGGAATAATTTCATTCCATGGATCCATGGCCTACTCAAAAGAAGATTATATGAGAGATATTAAGGCATGACATGGATAGGAATTTGCAATGTAACTTTTCCAACTTTAAGGAGAGCTATGTGTCTATTGCATATACATTAATAAAAATGGACAATACACTTCTTAAAGAACCTATAAATGTTGTGAATTTGCACATATATTACACTTAACATCTCTTTTGAATAGTGTGTATATTAAAGCATGTTGTTAGATTTAGTAGATAGTTTTCTATTTTATCTCGCATTGCTTCATTCTTGACAAACATTCCTTGTGTGTCTTGAGTTATAGAGTAATTTTTCATTAGTTGGATTATTACTTTATTTTCCATGATATTCAATTTCATGTGTGTTTTGTTAAATTAGATCATATATTCATTTGATTTTCTATAATTAGATCATAAGAGTATTTAATTTACCATGATTGCACTTAATCCAAATGTTGTATATAAATGAACATAAGTGTTTAAGTTAGATCACATACATAAAATCAGATCATGAAGACATTTATTAAATAATTTATACCAAGAATTGTTAATAGATCACATTGACATCTAATCTAAATAAGAACACGTATAGAAACAAAATTCTTATATATCAATCACAAATATTTTATATACATGATCACCACAATGCGGTATAATACAAACATAAGTACATCTAGGTGGACCTGTGACTACTAGGTCCCTTAGGACCTGGTGGTGGTGCTCACCAAGAGATGGTGGGTGTGTGACTCATGGAACTAACCCGCTCGTGTAGACCTATGAGCTCACCCTCTATAAAAAAATACATGTATGAATAGTGCGATGTGTTCCTACTCCACCCGATCCCTATCTACATGTATTTTCTCCTAATCTTCCTAAACTCTAGCAAGCTCTCCCTGTAGTATGTCAAGATCCACCCATATGACAACAACTAACTTTCTCTTGATCAAACTCAGGTGGCTCAGAGCTCCTCATATTCAAATTGAAGCTCTGTGAGCATGTAGTGCTCGACTGCTCCTCTTGAACTTTTTTATCATCAAGGGCCCTCATAGCCTCCTCATAAGTGGTCCTCCGTTGTGTTAAAGGCTCAAATAGGTATGCATGGTGCCCCACCATAGGTGGTGGCCCATGCTCTACTCATTGAGCCTGTTGTGGGGGTAGGACGGGTTCATCTATGTAATGATCTCTCTAACGAAATACTACCACCCCTGGATATCACCTGCAACAAGTAAAACATAAAATACATCAGGACATGATATAATAAGAAATCCATAACTAGAAATTAAAACATAATAACAATAATACATCATTACCTAGGCCACCAACCCACTGATCAAAATCCTAATGGGTAGGAAGTATGGAAGGTTTAGCACCACTAGTCCCTCTATACTCATGATATTTCATGCTTGTTGTGCTAGCTGACCTCAATCAGGTGACTCCAAGAGGAACTATAGGTCTCTCCTCATGGGCATTTGCAATATCCATCAACTCCGTAGGATCATCTCTCATTGACTAATCTACCTCGTCATCCTCATCCTCCTCATCCTCATCTTCTATGTCCCCATCCACAACTTTTTCCCCTCTCTCCTCCCTATAAATTGGATGAGGTCCAACATCACCAACAAGGTGTTGCATAGAGAAGACCGTTGCAAGTCATACTCCCATCCACCACTGCTCATAGGTTATTGTGGCACCTACATCATCATGATTTGATGTTGGGGACATCTCTGGATCCTCGTTAAAATCGTTGGAAATGACATCATTAGTAGTAGGTCATAGGACATCTCCCGGATGGATGTCACTCTATTTTTCTCTCAGGTACGTAGGTCATGGTCTAGGAGGTATTTGCCTCTATCCAAACTATCTCATGACATGATCATATTAGAATGGAAAGACTATATAATCATGTCACCCCAGTAAGAGCCTATCTTGTTGCATCCTAACAAGCTATTGTGTGAGATCTAGCCATTATGGTATGGTCCTATATGGTCTCCATACTATGTTGTCCTCATCGAGTTGATCAAACATAACCCTCCAGAACCACAGGTACCCAACTCACCAAATATGTCTTAGTGTGTAGTTGAAAGCCCGAGGGTAACCATTGACCGCTACCATGGGATAGCCTATTAGCCTCATGCATGCGATATGCTCAAAGGACCACTTATGTAAAAGTGTACAATGCATTATGCTATGTAGATCTCTATGTACAAATCGCCCAAGATCATAATATAAATGAGCTAACATACTGTGACCCCAAGAATAGACGGTCTAGTGTCACTCCATATGCCAAATGGTATGAATGAGGCCTCCATATAAGTGAGTGCCTCGTCCATTTGGAACTAGTGTTAAGGATATTGTGATGACCATAATGCATTGTAACAAGGGTACACAAGAGTACAACATCCACTCTTGCTTGATGCATAGTCCCATGCGCTTTGTAGTTGTAGGGTTGCTAAGACAATACTAAATATCTCCCTACATTTGTCAGTATGTCTAACCCTCCTCAAAGTAAACGACATGTCCATGGATGGGTATCTTGAATATTTGATGGACATCCTCTAATGTGACTGTCATCTCACCAAAAGGTAGTTGGAATATGCACATATCAACATTCCACCTCTCGACTAGTGCCATCAACATGGCATCATGATACCTCATGGGTGGAATGAGGTAAATCCAAAGTAAATTCATCTTGTGCAATATCTCATCCTCCTCCATGAATAATCGAGTCACCTTCTCTCAGAGAAGGGTAAAGAGATGACCACCTAAGCATTATCGTGCACATGATGGAACTTGGAAAAGATGGAATAAATCATCAGTAATACATTTTAAAAAGTCAATAGAAACATTAAAAATACAATTAATTTATCCTAGGATGCTTTAGCCAAAACTAGACGCTTGGGCCATTTTTGGATGGGGGGTCCAAGATGCTTTAGCCATTTTGGGACACTTTACACCAAAATAGGACACTTTTGTGATAATTTTGGACAAGGTGCTAGAGCCTCTAAAAATGCATAAAAAAGTGTTTAGAACTTAAAAAATAAAAAAATGTGTACAATAGACTCACTGTACGCCGGAGCTCATCTCGCGCAACCTCCTCTTATAAAACATCCAATTCGAGAGGTCGATATGCTCGTCAGCTAGGCATGTCTACTCATCTCTACAACATTATAATTTTCAAAATCTAAATGTCAAAATGATAGTTACAATTGTCATTTTCATTCATACATAGTCAAATTTATTAAATAAAACACATTTTATTCAAAGAACATTTCATTCAAACCAACATAATGGGGGTTAGAGAACTATGTTTTCAATGCCATTTATTACATTGGATTCATAATTCCATCTCCGATCTTATCTAATGTCTATCAATATGTGGTATTATACTTTCAATACCCTATTATAGACGTTTCTTATCACACATAAAGTAATTTAATGAGGTTATATTTCTACCCTTATTCCACCTCCATAAAGAAAGCAAAATTAGGGGGCATACATCTACCCCTAAATTTGATTCTCTATAGATATTTGATAAGATGATTTTAAATACCTAACAAACCAGTTTTGCGGGATGTGGTTCCTAACATTGTGGTTTTGCAAATGACTACATTAGGAGGCTTCATTCTCCTTGTTTGTGAATGAATCCATATGAGTATCCTTTTATAAAGCATAATTCACTTTCAAAGTGCTTTACCTTGCATATGAGCATAGTGTCATATGGCCGCTAAAGTTGGGGCTAAATGTAGTGTAGGAAATTGTACTCCTTTCTAAGTGAGTATTTCACACTTGATTTGGATCTATTTTAGTAACCTCCTATTTATGCATTTTTACCCTTTAAAATAAGCCCCTAATTCCCTTCATTATGCATCCCAAGGCCTATTTTAATCATTTTTTGACACCACAACACACAATGAAAAAAATCATTTTAAATAATTCAAAGGCCTCAAAATAAATGAGTCTTGGTAATTTAGGTCAGGATCCATTCACCCAAGTGCAAATGGGTCCCCTTTAGGTTCCAAAACTCAATTTAAAATATGTTTTTAGCAACATTTTAATGTTCAAATTTCAAGTTGGAAAGATCGGCTATCAGGATCTAAAATTCGAGAAATTAGAGAAGCCTATAAAGCTTAGTATTTTCACCATTTCAAACTAGGTTGAAAAGAGATTGAGAAGATATTCACAAGATTAGAACTCAAGAGCAAAGAGAGAACATTCAAGCAAGTAAGGTTGAAGTCTTGCAGCAACATTTCATTTATTTTTGTAGGTCTTCAAGCTCATTTTGCCAAGTTAGATTAAGCATTGTTCATGATTTGTAGGTTGATGTCAATGGTGGATCATGATGGATTCTAGGTTTTGGTACATGTACCTAGCCATTCTCCCTAACCTAATGACTTATTTCCTAAGTGTTCACATCTTCAATCTTCATTTTACTAGCTACCTAAAGCAAGGTATAATGAGATTTTAGATCTATTAGGGTGTTTTGACTTCTCCCTAACCAGGTCTTTGTCATTTTTTATGTTTATTTAGGGATCTTATTCTAACACACTTGAATAAGGTTCCTTTATATTTCAGCTCTTAACACCTTAGGTGCACTTAAGGTTAGGGCTTGCATACACTGTTATTTATCAGATTTCCATCTTTCATCAAGGTTTAATTACCGAATTTGTGGTTTGACCGAGGCAAATCCCTATACAAACAAACCAATTTTTTTAGTTTTTGCTATAGATCTAGAGTCAGGACTGAAGATTTGCAGGTATAGGAGTAGAGTGCAGACAAAGGGCTAAAAAATCAACTTTTAGTTTTCCAGAAAGAGATGCATGGACCCATTCGCCTCTAGGCAAACCTGTCTTGTTGTAGAGCCTGAAAACCACTTTTAGAGTCAGGTGCATACCATCTTAACCTTCTCAAATATGTCAGTTGATGGTTTTTTCTGTTAGTATTATCATAATACTTCATGTTTCAAGTGATAGATCTCATAGGTTTGGTTGTTAATACACTTTCATTCTTCTCCCAAAACTGTTGTCCAATCATTTTTGTCATAAGGAATTTAAGTCAACATAGTGTCCAAACCTAGGGTTGACTCACCTTGAGGGTTGCAAGTCAATTGTATTCATTTGTGGCACTGTCCCTCTTCCTAATGAACATGGAAAAGATAGATTTATGATTATATGGACACCCCCTTTGTATTTTTTGGCATAGCTCCCTCATTTTTAGGTCTCCTATGCATCTCCCCCCTCTTTTCATATGTTTCACTTATGCAAGAATCATTCCCTATTTTGAATCTTTCTTGTTGAAGTGGTTTTCTTTTGGGTTCTTAGGAAAGAATTGGTTTCTTAAAATCGGTAAGGGTTTTCTTACTCTTCAATCCTCTTTTGCAAGACTTGGCTACAAAAGAATCACAAAGTATGTTACTTATTTAATGAGAGCCTTTCTCTATTCATAAAGGGAGTTGTTTTTCCTTCTTTTCCAATTTGTAAGATTTTTATTGATTGTAAACAATTTGTAAATGAAGTTCATTACATTAAAGAACCTATGATAAGCAAATATCGAACCAAATATTCTTTGTTGTTATTGTACCAATCATTATATGGCTAAGAACCAAGGATTTGGTAGAAAAGTATAAAGCACAGTATAGTGCTAATTCTTGAATAAAGATGCCTACCTAGTGTAAAGTTTAGTTATTCTTTGTTATCTTTCACCATCTTCTTGTTGATAGACCTTGTCATTTAAAATGGAATATTTGAACAAGAAAGACCACATCTTTTATCTTGAAAGGTTAAAACCTATAAAATGGAAAACACCCAAATGGGGTATTTGTATATGATTTTTTTATATTATATTATGACCATCTAGGTCAAATTATCCTCTTTTGTAGTCAAAATTCTTGAAGGTATAATTTAGAGAGTAGTTACTCTCATGAGTTTAATGAGCTTCGAACTTGTGTCAATTGCCAAGACCCAAGTAGTTACGTAATGTAACTGAGGAATTCAAAGCCAGTAACAACTATTCAACTCAGTTGAGTTTTGACTAGGGAGTCAATATGTGTAAAGTAAAAGCTTTCATTATGATTAAACTTTGGGTGAATAGTAAGTTCAAGTCAACCCTAGGTTAGATATGGGTCTCCAAGTCGAGTAGAGGTGGGTCAACAAATGACTCCACTCATAAGTAGCGGTTGAACTTAGTTCAAATACTTTGGCCAAAGTGAGTGCAATAGTCTCTACATGCACTTGTTGGTTCACTATGACCCAAATTTTTGTAACTAATCAGAGATGTCATACATAGTTGGAAGGTATCCATAGTTGTATGATGGTATTGATTAAGTAGGGCACAAAACCATAGCTCAGATGATAAAAATAAGAGGTTTCTTGACTATACCTTCGTTGAAGGGAAGGGCTACTTCTAGTTAGGAAGGTGTGTGGGGGACCGTTGGTTCGTGGTTGGACATAAAGCACCTAAGTGATGCTCTCCCTCTTATAGATGACATGTTGATTCTTGGAAGAAAAAAATTATCCAGATATGGGATCTTTGACCTTGTAAATTTAAGCTAATGTTTTTTCTTATTTAATTGAAATCATTTATGTTGAAATGTAAAGGAAAAAGGTTGTTCATTATTTTTAGTTCGAAAAAGTAAGATAAGATGTTATGAAATGTCTTTATAATCAATTATGCAGTTGCATTTTTAGTTATTGAAAGAAAAATTTTATATCTCATTTTACTTATGATGTTAATTTATTACTACTGCATGGTAAATAAAACCAAGTAACTTCTTTATAGAAGGAGGTGGTTGTTACATATGGTATCAGAGCTACCGGGATTAACACATGGACCTATGAGATCATCGCTTGAGCTTAAAATTCTAATATTAACAATGGCTAATGTTTGGGTGCTTTTGTGCCAAAACGGTGAGAACTAAAATGAGTGTGAGGAAATCTATTATTGGCAATGAAAGGTGCCTTAAAGAAAAGAAAGAGCAGGAGGCTCTAGTAAAAACCATCAAGGGAAACAACATTAATAGAGAAGCATGGGTTGGCAATACTGAAAATTTTAATGAAGCTGTAAAATGTGTTAAACAAGAAAAGGAGTTGAAGGAGGAAACCAAGGCTATTGCACACATACCTCCAGCTGATTCAGACAAAGAATCACCTTTTAGGAATATGTTGGTGAATGCAGTATCTCTAATCCTTTAAACAAAATTGAAGGGTTGGGAGAGCACCTACGAATGCATCCCTCGCTCAAGATTATAATAATAAGTTTTAATGAATTTGAGGGATATACCCCTCTTGACCATGACAAATAGTCATTTTATGATAAAATCTTGCAATTAGATAAGGATGTTATGTATCCATCTTTGAGATAATAAAAGAAAGTTTTAAAAATGGGTCAAAATCTCTCTCTTCAACTTGTAATGGAATGTGTCAAAAATTATATGAATTTTTATGAATAAATTTGATGAATGGAATCTAATTAAAAACTTTTAAACTAGAAACTTCAAGTGAAGTCAAAACTCTAAAATGGTTTGAACCAAGAGTAATCAAGAGAGAAGTAAATAAGTGGGGCAGCCTTTTGGGAATTCAGAGGCTAAATTAGATCAAGTGCTCACCATGTTACAAGAGACAAAAGAAAGAATCAGTAATTAGGAAGGTGAAGTGAGGGGTAGACCTGGAAAAGAACCCATATCTAAAGGAAAAACCAAAAACCATCATGTTCACACTACTCAAAGCATGGGGAAACCCACTCAAATTCCAAGTCAGATGATGCGAAAAGAGATCAATTAGCTAAAGAATTATCTAGGGACATGAAGAAAACAACTCCCCCAAATTTTGATTGTACGGTGAGCGGAATTGCCGCAGAGGCATGGGTCACCAAAATGGAAAAGTACTTTGAGATTTGTAATTATTTTGAAGTGACTAAGGCCATTTGGGGCGTATTAATTGGTTGGAGAAGCACCCACATGGTGGATGAATAAGAAAATAGAGTTGGGTTTGAGCTCTTTGAAGCTGACATGGGATGAATTCGTAGCCATCTTTGGGCAGAGGTGGTTACCACTGATGGGTCCAGATATTAGCTCATTTTTTATTGCTTTAATACATACTTTCAAATACTTTTGGATATAGTTTCCATACTTATTATGCAAACTTGGACCTAAAATATAATGATGGAAATATGGTTATAACATAATAGTATTGAATGGTTTATATGTAGATATGCATGAAATGTGGATGAAATTCTATTTTTTAATTATGATAGTCTTGTCTACATGATTTTTGAATTAACCTTTTTGCAGACAAGAAGTAACTGTATCACATAGCAATTGAATGTTGTAACTTGCAACAAAAGGAAGACTGGGACAACAAAACAAGGGAATTCTAGATTAAGCTAAATGTGATGATTACTGATTAAAGACACCTGATGAAGGTTGAATGTACATCATTATAAAAAACTAATAAGCATTGAAGAAGAAGGACTCTTTTATTGATAGGATTTTGAAAAATGTTTGTGTTTACATGTAATTCTATTTTATAGTTTTAGTCCTATTAGGATTCTTCTTTCTTTTCAATTATGGTTTGAACAATTCAGTCTTAACTATATGCTCTGATATTTAGGAGTGGAAGTTAATGATTTTGGTTTGTTGTTGCTTTGAATAAGAATCCCTTGAGCCTGTATATAGTTGATGGTTGAGTCCTTAGATCATTTAGTTGGTTTTTCAGTTTTCTTATTATCAATTATTTTTAGTTTCAAGACATGATAGATATTCATAATGATTGAATACAATCTATGAGAAGATCTTGTGTAATCTTTCATGATATACAATTAATGAAGTCAATTTCACTGGATGCGTAGAATCTATGGATTTGGTTTTAGTTAATGAGAACAACCACTTAAGAAGGCCACTCAAGGTAATTGTTCTTCACTTCATTTTCAAGTTGTTTATTTACATTTAATAGTTATTTCATGTTTGTCATTACTTCATGAACTATTTGCAAGTTAAATTAGAATCTCATACTTTTCTTATTGGTAATGAATGTTCATAAAAATGCATGTAATGGTTAACCAGTAGTACTTTGGAGGTTAAGTTAGATGATTCATTAGTTTTTATCAATTTTGAGTTGATACAGTAATATTTTATTAGTAACAGTTTAGTTACAGTTTCAACAATAGGTACTTGTAGGCATTAGTTCTAGCTTATTCCTCCAATGTCATATAATTTTATGATTTCGAGCAAATAGAATAACTCAAATAGGATAACTTAGGTAGTTTTGTGTCTCTGAAGGCATATACAATGCTACACCATCACAAGTTTACAAACCTTGGGTTGACATTTTAATGTAGTATTTTCAATGTTGAGTGAACCTTTTCATCAGATGAACCTCTGAATTATGTAGAATTTACCAAGTTTACAATATATTAGCTTAGACTCTACATTTTTTCACCATTGTCAAGGATGGTGCTATCTTCATAGACTTTTTTTTACAACTTTCATAGTTTAAATTTTATTTTTAGCACTAGGACTGTTAGACTTAATCTTTTTCTCAACACCAGATATACACTAACATTGTGCAGGACAACTACTATATAAAGGTATATTTCATGTATGCGGAGGTAGAGAGATTTTTTGAGTGGATTCTTGTTGGGAATAGGATGTCATTTAATTGCAATCCTAAATATATTTCATGTATCTCCTAAGTCCTTGAAAAGTGTTCACCAACACTAGGATTAGAAATAGATTAAATTCGAATGAAATGAACATGTAAATTAACATTTGTAATTATTCCTAAATAATAGAAACATGTGGGGACGTCCAAGATGAGTTCCTAAATAATAGGAGCACATGGGGTGCCCACATGGAAGGTAGAACCCACCTTGTTTCAGTTAACTATTTGGAGGATTGATAACACTTTAGTAATGCCTATTTAGGTTTCTATAGATAGGGATTGATATTTACATGAGTGGAGTGGCACTATCAATTCAGTATTAGTGCAATTTAGTTCAATTCAATTAAGTTCAGTTCAGTTCAGTTATGGTTCAGTTATCTTCAGTTGCATGTAGTTATTTTGAGTTGCATGCTAGTTGACTTGAGTTGCATGTTAGTTGAATTGAGTTGCATGAATAAAGGATTCAATTGCATGACATATAATAGGTGGATACTTTCAATTAAGTGGGGATGATCAATCATGCATGATGTTTGCATGAATTGGTGGAGAGATATGTTTCAGTTAACTAATATTAACTTGGACCCACCTTGGGCACCTAAGTTGGCTTCTTTGAGTTAACACCTTTTGCATGAGAAGATATTTGCAAGGCTCAGTCAAGTGGGCCCATTCTTGGGTGCCAACTTTGAGGTGATATTTACAAGATATATTCTTGACCAGAGTTTAGTTTGGGGCACCTAAATTGAGGAGACTTTGGTTTTGACTTCATGTTACAATGTGGAACTCTACTTGCATAATCTAGGCGTGGTTTTTTGTGAGGAGCTTTATGCTCTTGTATTTGATAACTCTTATGAGTTTACATGCTCATTAATTGTCTATTTATTGTAGCAATTACATCAGAGTTTGGAGTAGGTTAGCAGGTTGAGCTTGTGCATATGTGAGGGTTTGAATCATGGCATGGAATGTGTGGATTCATGATTGGTCACATGGAATGTATGGATAGCTTGTGCTGCAGAAAGTGGAAGAGAGTTTATTGCATGTTGTGAAGAAGCATTGTTGAAGAAAAATGAAGCATATCAATCAAGGATTGATACAGTGTTATTATAATATTATTCTAAGATTAAATAATACAAGCACTATTGGTTCTGGTAGAGTTTTTCCCAAAAGGGTTTCTCCACATACATGTTGTGTCACTTCTATCTTCTATCTTCTATCTACAATCTTTTGTCTAGTTCTACAAATGATAAATTTACAGAATAATCATTTACAAAGAATTGATCTAAACAGGTTAATAATGCACAAATAATTGGAACAAAGAACACTTAATTAGATCTACAGTCACATAGTTTTACAAGTTTTAAAATACAATATTACCTTCATTTTCAAAATTTGGTATTAGAGCTAACAATTGGGTAGAGTTTGGGACACCTTTCTCTTAAAAGTTTGAAGGTTTTTTGGTTGTAGTGGGAGCTTGTACTATTGTGATATTATAGATTTGTAAAAGAAGTGTGTTTTATTCTTCTAGTTTAGAGATTATGGTTATGCTTGACCTTTTGGGAGTTGTGTCGTTAACAACAGATTCTATGATTGTGTTGAGGCCATGGATGATCTTCATTTAGGAGATGGTTATCACAATGTCATGGGTAGCTTGGTTACATGTTTCAGTGGGAGTTTTTGACAGTGATGGTTTGATGTTTATCTTGTTTCCATGTATAGCTCGGTATCACGGTTCAGTGGGAGCTTTGGTAGGATATGGTTATCTTTGTGTAATTTTGAAGAGGTTTTAACATCTTGTTTTATGGAGTACCTTTTGAGTCTTCGGTAAAGGTGTTATTTTTATTCCTTTGGAGAGGATGTAGATCTTTTTGGTTTTGAGTAATAATCATTTGCTTGGAGCTTCATGATTATGCAGGTTGAATTTAAAGTTGGCATGGATTGATTGGTGGGTGCTCATGGATACTAAAGAGACTTGGGTTAGGCTAGATATTTCTTATGTTAAGAGATATGTGGTTGAATGGTTACTTGTTATAAAAAAAATTCAACAGTAAAGACCGAGGAACCTACACTTGGAAATGGATGTGAGTCCATCATAGACCCGATGAGAAGGTTATCTTTATTGAAAGCCTATATTGCTTGGTCTTGTATGCACAATACAATCTCTTATATCCTACTCTTGGTCTACTTGGCAGGTAAATGATCTAAGAGGTGTTGCCCACCTAACTATTAGATGAATTATTTATATGTATCTTGACTTATCCTATTAATTAGTCTTGAAAATTGAGTTTTGAGGGATTGTTGAGAAGTAGATGCATAATTTTATGTATTTCTATTGTTCTCCTTGCAATCTTGAACTTGAGTTAGTTCTGAGGATCTGGGTAGGAGAGGTATGAGATATAGTTAGTGGCTTTGGCCATATTCCATTTTTGTTGTGGGAATGTTTAGCTAAGTTTGATCTACTTTTTGTGAGAGGTTTACATCTAAGTTCTACCATGTTTCAGTATAAGTTGAATGGTTGGATGTTGATATCCTTTTCAGTTTGGGAGTGTTGAAGGAGATCTTACTTTAAGCAATTTGGCACATTTTAGTGTGGTATAAGAACATGGTTTGATTTGTAGGTTCTCTCTGTGTGGGAATATTGTCTTCTTCTTGAAGGTTCTTGTGTTAAGAGATGTATTTTGCATATAATTGTATGCTTCTTTGACACTATGATAGAGGAGTTAGCCACATACTCTATGTGAAGTGCTATAGGAGGACTTGTTAATGTTGTGATCTTGTTTTAATATTTGACATTACCTATGCAGTGGGAGTTCCAAAAGGTATATGTGTTATGTATGAGAGGGGAACCTCTCTTGGGCTGGTTACACTTTACTACAGCGAGTTACTTCAGAGTTTTTTTATCGCATGTTTATGTGTGTTATTACCTTGAAGTCTTATTTTGTAGGATGGTGGATATACAAGGAATTTTTTGTAGATTTAGGTTGTTATGTTGATAGCATGAAGTTCTACCTATGATAATTTGGTTACAAAGACTTGGGAAAGGTATTGATTGAGAAAGTTGACACTTTGATCAATGTTGCAGATAAGTTCTCTTGGTATAGGAAGGCCATTAGCTTTGAGTACTATACTTGATTTATAATAATGATTCCTTGTTTATAATAATTGTAATGTATAATGTCAAGTGGGAGAATGTTGGGGATAGGATGCCATTTAATTGCAATCCTAAACATATTTCATGTATCTCCTAAGTCCTTGGAAAGTGTTCACCAACACTAGGATTAGAAAGAGATTAAATTTGAATGAAATGAACATGTAAATTGACATTTGTAATTATTCCTAAATAATAGGAAGATGTGGAGACATCCACAATGAGTTCCTAAATAATAGGAGCACATGGGGCACCCACATGGAAAGTGGAACCCACCTTGTTTCATTTAACTGTTTGGAGGATTGATAAAACTTTAGTAATGCATGTTTAGGTTCCTACAAAAAAGGATTGATATTTACATGAGTGGAGTGGCAGTATTAGTTTGGTATCAGTGCAGTTCAATTCAGTTCAGTTCAGTTTGATTCAATTTAGTTATCTTTAGTTGCATGTAGTTATTTTGAGTTGCATGCTAGTTGACTTGAGTTGAATTCTAGTTGACTTGAGTTGCATGTGGTTATTTTGAGTTGCATGATAGTTGAATTGAGTTGCATGATAGATAACAAGTGGATACTTTCAGTTAAGTGGGGATGATCAATCATGCATGATGTTTGCATGAATTGGTGGAGAGATATGTTTCAGTTAACTAAGATTGAATTAGACTCACCTTGGGCACCCAAGTTGGCATATTTGAGTTAACACCTTTTGCATGAGAAGATATTTGCAAGGCTCAGTTAAGTGGGCCCATTCTTGGGTGCCAACTTTGAGGTGATTTTTGCAAGATATCTTCTTGACCAGAGTTTAGTTAAGTGTTTAGTTTGGGGCACCTAAATTGAGGAGACTTTGGTTTTGACTTCATGTTACAGTGTGAAACTCTACTTGCACAATCTAGGTGTGGTTTTTTGTGAGGAGCTTTATACTCTTGTATTTGATAACTCTTATGAGTTTACATGCTCATTAATTGTCTATTTATTTTAGCAATTGCATAAGAGTTTGGAGTAGGTTGAGCTTACACATACGTGAGGTTTTGAAGCATGGCACGGGATGTGTAGATTCATGCTTGATCACATGGAATGCATGGATAGCTTGTGCTGCAGAAAGTGGAAGAGAGTTTATTGCAGGTTGTGAAGAAGCATTGTTGAAGAAAAAGGAAGCTTACCAATCAAGGATTGATACGGTGTTATTATAATCTCATTCTAAGGTTAAATAATACAAGCACTATTGGTTATGGTGGAGTTTTTTCCCAAAAGGGTTTCTCCATGTATATGTTGTGTCACTTCTATCTTCTGTCTATATTCTTCTACAATCTTCTGTCCAGTTCTACAAATGATAAAATTACAGAATAATCATTTACAAAGAATTTATCTAAATAGATTAATCATGCATAAATAATTGGAACACAAAACACTTAATTAGATCTATAGTCACATATTTTTACAATTTTTAAGCTACAATATTACCTTCATTTTCAACAATTCCTTCCCTCTTCATGCTAAGAAGCCATATAAAAAATTGGTGAACCTAGTACTCAAAGCGAGGGTAATACTAAAGAAGAAATTTCCCTATCACCAACATCTACTACACTTATAGAGGGAACATACTGCACCATGGGGGATGTAATGGATGATGATCCTAAATGTGCAACATTTGAGTTTCCAATCACTAACTAGGAAAGGGCTACAGTGTTGAAGAATATCCCTCCTTCAACCTTACTAGTCTTTTATGAGTTACTAAATGAAGACCCAGATACATTTTTGTTCGAATTTGATGTCCTATGCAGAAGTTATGACTATAATTTTGATGCTCATAGGCTCAAAATATTCCATGTTACTTTAAAAGATGCATCCCTAAGATGGTTCATGGGATTAGGTAGGGGTCTTGTTCCTAATTGGGACAACATGAAGTTATTTTTCTTGGAGAAGTACCAAGACTATTGTAGGGGGGTTGATAGGATAAAAGATGACATTTTCAAGATATCATAGAAGGAGGATGAACCATTAGAAGGTTATGTGGAGATATTTTTGTTTTCTTTGAATAAAAACTCATAAAACAAGTTGTTTGAAGAGTCCCTCAAGTTAGTATTTTTGAGGGGAGTCAATGATTACTGTATGGATGCCCTGAACCTCATTGGACAAGGAGATATCTCTCATATACCATTTCAATACATCTATAAGGTATGTAGGAATTATTCCAAGACCTTCACTAAAAGTCCAAGAGGAGATATGACATCCATTATTGGGAAATCATCTACAAGGCTTTCAAAAATAGAGTTAAGCAACATGTTGTCCAACATGAAGGAGGACATTATCAACCATTTAACAACTCATTTGTGTACTCTCCACATCAAGAAGAAGTAGGAGGAAGCTAAAGCCATGCTCACTGAATACTGTACAAGTTGTAGGCAAATAAAAGTAAATTGTAAATACAAGAGAGTGGTTAGTATCTAGCAAGATAAAGTTGAGAAACTTCATTTTCAACCAATTGAAGGAGATGATGAACAAATATTTTATATAGCACAAAGGAGGCCATGGAAGCAAAGATAAGGTATGCCATAGGACCCCTTAACTTTATTTAATTATTTCTTATTAGGAATCAAAAAAAATCTTCTTAGAACTCTCAACCCTGGCCAACAAATCAAAATCAATGGAAAAACCCTCAACAATGGCCACAACCCCAACAAAATTGGAACCAGTAGCAATAAAATCCTTGGCCACAACAAAATTTATAGGGTTCCAATTATAACCCCCAATGGCCAACACAGTAGAATAAGTGGTAGCCTCAATGGAAAAAAGGCCAATAGTGGCAACATCAAAACATGAACTATCAATAGCCCATGCTTCCTCCTCCACCACAACAATAAGCTATCATGCCTCCATCAAATCCTACATCCTAGCCACCCAAGCAACCACAAATACCTACCCAACCTGCGCCTAACCTTAACAACAAGCCTATTCAACACGCCTATACTAATGAAGCTATGCAATACCCCACTTATGGGGTAGAGGTGAGTGATATCCGCCTCAAATCAGAAAAAAAATAACTTGTTGGGAATTCATCCCCTCAAATTAAAAAGATGGAGGGTGAGGAAATTGCATTTGAAGCTTCAAACAAAACACCTTTAGAACTCGAGTCAAATCAAGTACACCAATGATCCGTATAGCAGAAGGGAACTATGACAAACGTTGCTTAAGTGATTATGAACAAAGGAATAAAGACATCAACAATGAAGTAGCAGGAACATTAATCAGAAGGAATTCAAAACATAGAATCAAGAGAGAGACAAGAAGACACCAATTTGATTACAGAGTTCGCCACAACATGACTATGTCTCCGGGTCGAGCTCAATCGAGTGACCAATGTATTGAAATGTTCTGAAACACAGTATAATCTCCACGAGCCTCTTGTAACACTGCTTTACAATATCTTGTAGCCTTTCCACAAAGTCATATAAAAAGTCTCTCACTCACACCCCTCTCAAAAGCTCTCAAGGCTAGGGATGACTAACAAAGAGGAAGAAAACTAACTTTGCCTAATAGGATCTACTACAAGACTTAGAACAACAATACATCACAACTCAAATATTCTCCTAATTCCCTCTAAAAATTCTCTCACAAAAGCCTCTCAAAGACCAAGAGAAAGGGATACAATGGAGAATGATCAACTAATGGATCAACTTAGGAAGTGATGATCAACTAATGGATCATCCACTAATGGCTAATGAAAAACACTCCAAGACTCCTCCCTTT